>CM062292.1:209036064-209515552 GCA_031216915.1 Pictodentalium vernedei | reverse complement strand
CGAACACGGCGGAAGACCGGGAAATTTTCACTAAGCCTCGTATCAGCAATCATAAGTTAGCTATTGAAAAAGGGCGACATTATCAACCGCCGAAGCCTGTTATCGACAGGATATGTAGTCACTGTGAAGCAAACCCCGGGAAAATATTCTTATGGAATGTACACATTATTCAGAGCTTCGATCAGAACTCTTTGTTCTGATGAACAGTGAGATTGACGGTTTTATTGATCTGAGTATATTTGAGAAATTCAAATTAATATTTGAAAATAGAACCCCCAGTTTATGCCATGAAATCTGCAGCGTGATCCGGGTTTTTTCGCCAGACGATTATGATATGTTTAGCGATGTGTATTGGAAATTCTAGTTCACGTCTCCACGATCTTTTGCGTATCAAATTAATAAAAATATAGTACTTTGATCATGGAAAATTGGTGGATGAAATTGTTATATTTTGAGTACTACTTTTGTTCCTGTTACTTGTAGATTATCGCATACTGTCCTGTATAGGATGTTTTATGCTAATAAATGTTATGTTATGTTATGTTACGTGGGTCATACAGTGTGAATTTAGTATGATCCTTGAATATGCGATGTATGACCCAGCATCGTATAAGTTAAACCTGCAACATACTATGTATGACCCTGAGTCATACATTGTGAATTTAGTATGATACTTAAATAAGCGATGCATGACCCAGCATCGAGCAAGTTGAACCTGCATCATACTATGTATGACCCTGGGTCATACATTTTGAATTTAGTATGATACTTAAATACGCGATGTATGACCCAGCATCGTGCAAGTTGAACCTGCATCATACTATGTATGACCCTGGGTCATACATTGTGAATTTGGTATGATACTTAAATAAGCGATGTATGACTCAGCATCGTGCAACAGAGATGGGCGGTATTCCGTAAAGACCGTTCGGTATCGGTAACGAACCAATACAGATTTACCGTACCGATGGAAACTCGAAAAACTGAAATTTCAGTATTGAAAAATATTTCCGACACAAGTTAAAAACTAAAATGATAACAGAAAATGAAGCACAATTCATGACAAGAAGAACCCATGGACTGTGTATATCTTACGACAGTCATCACCGGTCATTTTATGGAACAAAGAAGCTGAGAGAAATACCCAGAGGGCATTTTCTCTCAGCTTTTTGTTACATCAAATGGCTGATGGTTTGTGGAATTACACCCAAACCGCCTCCAGCCAAACCGGCCTCCACAAGTTCACCCAAACCGGCCTCCACAAATTTTACACAAACCGGCCGCCGCGCATTTTTACCCAAACCGGCCTCCGCGCATTTCTAACCACACTTTTCCTGACATTGCAGAAAATTTAAATAATAAAATTGTGAGAGCAAAATGTTGGCCTACCTCCTTTTCCGAAAATTTAACCACATACCGGTACAGAAATCCAATAATTATCCATTTGAAAATACCCGCGGTTTTTTTTAAAAGTGTTCTTTGTGATTAACCTTAACAGGACTTCTCGATAACTTGCCAACATCAGTTAATGATGTTCCTGTAATGTTGTGGCCATGTTTTTAGAACAATTCCAAAGCAATACAGTAGCGTCAAGGGGCTGTTAGAAGCAAATGAGAAGCCGTTATATCTGATTTGGTTCGATTCGGCCGTATATACAATCATATGTGTCACAAATGTTGTTTGTGTTTGAATAGCTTTTTGTAGGTATTGCCATTTGATTTGATTATGTGTCACAGATCGTATTTGTGTTTGAATAGTCTCAAAAGTTCTGTTAATAAATGTCAAAAAGTCTGTGTTTTTATCTTTTAAATCCCCCGTTGTCCCTTTCGGTTTCCGGGTGTGTCAGTGAAGTGAAGTTGAACCTGCATCATACTATGTTATACCCTGGGCCCTGCATTGTGAATTTAATATAATACTTAAATAAGCGATGTATGACCCTGCATCATACCAGATGAACTTGCATCATACTCGCTTAATTAAGTATGATACTTAAATAAGCGATGTATGACCCAGCATCGTTCAGGTTGAACCTGCATCATGCAATTTGCGTACGAGGGTGTCATAATTTCGAATTTAGTATGATAGTAAAATAATTAAGTATGATACTAAAATAATATAGTATGACCCTTAAATAATTCTGTATGATACTTAATTAATTTAGTATGATACTTAATTATTTTAGCATCATACTATATTAATTAAGTATCATACTTAAATAAGGAATTTTGACCCTAATCGTTTGTCATAAAAGACAATATGGATAAATCATACGTATAAGAAATGAAATTTTAAGGGTTTGATATAATGGGTAGTTGAACACGATACCATGAATGACGATCAACAGATATTCTGGTAATTACACCGGTACAGTCAATCGATACTGGTTTGAATACTGGTATGTATCGGTTTATCGATATATATAGTGAAGCCATATTTCAACGAATTTCAACCCAAAATTTTAACCAACCTAGGTCATTTCAGAGAGAATGCCGTTTGTTGCTTTTCAACATAATCACAAGCCTATTGTAGGGTGTATGCTCGGAGTGGAGAATGAAAAATAGGCATAACTTTTTTGTGCCTTTTTGTGACAGCCATTGCAGTATACACACATGTACAAGGGGTCCATTCCTTTTTACCTCCATCTTTCTGATCCCTCAACAGATCGACCCCGGTTCTTTGTAGATCGACCCCTATTCTTTGTAGACAACTTGATCCATGAGAGCGATTTAGGCACACGCGAGATTCTAGTTTTAATCGCCGAATTCAAAACCATTTCCTCAATTGACAACGCTGCTCAGAGAATTTATATTTGGTATGGAGTAATACAAGCGGTAATATTATCTAGCTGGTCCCAAAAATCTTGATCAGTTGTTTCATGGGGTACCACGAGAAGAGTTGTAAATTTTACTCCCATATTCAGAGCTTCACCATTTACCTGACGAATCAGCCGCATCCGCCAGTGCAATTTGCAAACTAAGCAGTTAACCCATCACCTTACATGAAAAGCAAACGACACTTGCAAAAAAAAATTCTTGAAAAACTTTTCATTTTTTGGCTCAAAAACATAAGTTATGTCCCCTCGTTGTAATGAGCTCGTCATATCTTGATCAGCTGTTTCATGGGGTGCCACGAGTGGAGTTGTAAATTTTACTCCCACATTCAGAGCTTCACTATTTACCTGACGTATCAGTCGCAACCGCCTGTGCAGTTTTCAAACTAAGCAGTTAACCCATTACCTTGCATGAAAAGCAGACGCCACTTGCAAAAAAAATTCTTGAATATCTAATGTTTTTCATTTTTTGTCTCCAAAACATAGGTTATGTCCCCTCGTTGGAACGAGCTCGACGAGCTCGTTCCAACGAGGGTCATAACCTATGTTTTTGAGAATAAAAATGAAAAAAATAATGAAAATGAATTGACCATTTTTGAGAATAGCGCTGGCTGGTTTTCTCCGTTACGTTGGGTAAAGGGTTAAAAATAGGAGAGCGCGGTGGCAGACTGTTGGACATCTATGCTAGAGGTCCCGACTTCGATTCCCGTCCGAGACCATCCGCGTTGTGTCCTTGGGCAAGGCACTTTATCCCGGTTGCCTACATGGGAGCGCAATGACGCCGTACACAAAGGCGTACTACACGTCGATGGTGCACATGTCTTCAATCGCTGAAACCCTGCTTGAGGGGAGCTTGAACAGAGTTATAAAATGTTGAGGAGCTGACAGTTGCTCGTCGATGCTCGGTGGTTCTCTCCGGGAACTCCGGCTTCCTCCACCCGTAAAATTGTCACGGTCACGATTAGCCATTGTGCATAGGTATGTGACCTCAAACACCAATAAATAAATAAATAATAAATAATTTCTAGTTAAAAATATATATTTTTACAAAAATTTCAAAACCATATCATGTGACCCTCTTTGGAACGAGCTCAATGAGAGGTCACATGACATGGTATTGTTGATTTGTTTTTAAATTTTAACAATAAAAGCAATCATTTGTGGGCCAGCAGGGGCGGCGGAAGCTCGATAAAAGTGGAGGGGCACAAATTTACAATGCTACCATGGTTCGACCCAGTGTGAAAAAAGTTACAATCGTATATCGTAAATGTACCATGACTCGCTACAGTCTCTTGTTGAGATGAATATGCCGCTGTGTGGTCACTGTCCTGTTCGTTTCTTCTCCTTCAACCATCTTCCAACCGGAAGGCCAGCATTCGGGTGGGAAGATAGTTGAAGTTAAACAAGAGGCTCCACGAGGCCTGAAGCGCTCACCTCGAACAGAACACAATATAAACAGAATCCAAGAATGAGTCTACATTAAGCAGTCCATCTCCATAGGATACATTGTCAATCCTATAGCCCCTCAGGATAGTCCGAGCATCATGCCTTTTCTTCAGTTGATCATAATGTAAAATGTAGAGCTACCCTATGAAGCCCCTTCATACAACCTATGTGGATTAATCTTAGTTACACACCTAGAGGGTACTGAATACAAAATTTCTAATTCTTCAGCTATATGGCCAATTCCGGCTCACACAGGGAGCCCAAATATTAACTCAGGCTCTTGCTTTGAGCAAAGCTGAATGTGACTTCCCTAGTGATGTTGTATACCAAATATGAAAGCATTTTAACTGTTGAATCTGAAAAAAAAGTTTTTAAAGAAATTTATTCACGTTGCACTAAGTTAAAATTTGGGCCTCCATAGCGAGCCCAAATATTAACCTTCGGACCCGATCTGAACCCCTAGAGATGTTGTATACCAAATATGAAAGCATTCTGTCTAGTGGGTCTGAAGAAGAAGGTTTTTAAAGAAAGTCCCTCATATTGCCCTAAGTTAAAATTCAGGCTACCACAGGGAACCCAAATATTAACCCAGGGAACCAGTTTTAAAAAAAATTGAATCTGACCCCCCCCCCCCCCCCTAGAGATATTATATACCAAATATGAAAGGATTGTGACAGGTTAATCTGAAGAAGAAGATTTTTGAAGAAATTCCCTCCCTCTGTACTAAGTTAAATTTCAGGTTTCCATATGGAGCCTAAATATTAAGCCAGGCACTCGAATTGAACAAACTTGAATCTGACATTTCCTCATATTGCACTAAATTAAAATTTGGGCTACCATAGCGAGCCCAAACTTATACCTAGGGACCGATTTGAACAAACTTGAATTTGACACAACCACCCCCACCCCTCCACCCCCCCCCCCCCCCGATAGAGATGTTGTATACCAAATATAAAAGAATTCTGAAAAATTATCCCCCATATTGAACGAAGTTAAAAATTGGGTCCAAATATTAACCTGGGGACTTGGATTGAACATTTTTGAATCTGACCCTCTTAACAATGATGTATTCCAAACATTTAAAGGTTCTGAAGAAGAAGATTTTTTAATAATATTCCCTATATTGCTCTAAGTTAAAAATTCGGGCTCCTGTATTGAGCCCAAATATGAACCAAAGGGCTTTATTTTAACACACTTGTATCTGCCCCCCTCCGCCCCCCCCCCCCCCCCCCCCCCCCCCCCTATAGATGCTGAATACTGAATATCAAAAGATTCTGACCATTGGTTCTGGAGCAATGATTTTTTTTTAAAATTTTTGAAAATAAGCTGACTAAGCATTTTTTTCGATGCCCTCTACAGAACACCATAACATAACCGATGGCAATATTTTTTACCATTAAATTCTACTGGTCCTAAGGATGCTTCATACCAAATAACAGCTCTGTGTTCAGTGCGGTTCGGGAAATATGGGCATTTGAAAATATTTCTATTTTTAGCTCCTGGGGTTCCCATGGGGATGCGGGAATTTCTTCTGCACGAGTCAAGTACTTCTGACGCAATAATACCACATACCAAATTTGGTTAAAATCGGACCATCGGTTCATAAAACAGAAATTTTGGGCGGAGCCAAAAATCTCACCCCTCCCATTCATGACAAAGCCAAATATTGCTTCACGAACTTCGTTTGAACAAACTTGCTTCTACACCTCAAAAGGAAGCTCCATAACAAATATCAAGTCACTGTACCAACTGGTTCATGAGAAGAATCCCCTTACGTATGTTGCTTGGAAAAAGTTGCCCCAAGTGTATTCTTCCTTGAGAGCCTGACCCGTAGGCCGCATTTATCTTGATAATATTTTTACATTATTATTTATTTATTAGTGTTTAAGGTCACATACTTATGCACAATGACTAATCGTGACCGTGACAGCTTTACGGGTGGAGGAAGCCAGAGTACCCGGAGAGAACCACCGAGCATCTGTCAGCTCTTCAGCATTCTAACTCTGTTCAAGCTCCGTTCAAGCAGGGTTACAGCGGTTGAAGACATGTATTAGAAAATCACGTAAATCGCCTAACGTCTGGGGATCATGAAGCCGTACCCGACGGTCCATTTGATCCCAAAGATGCTTGATTGGCGACAAATCTGGCGAAAGTGGGGGCCAGGGAAGAAGTTCAATGCTCTGCTCCTCAAGAAAGTCACGAGAGATACGCGCCACGTCGCATCGGGTATTGTCTTGCTGGAATAACTGCAATCCGACGTTAGCGTTGAACAACGAGACAACAACGGCGTTAAGAATTTCGTCCCTATATCGCTGTCCATTCAGATTACCATCGATGAAGATCAACTGCGTTCGATGGTGCAAGGAAATTCCTGCCCAAACCATTACACTACCCCCCCCCCCCCCCCCCCCCCCCCGCCGAAACGGTGGCATTCCCGTACGCAAGCATCAGAAAACCATTCTCCTCGTCGGCGATACACTCTTGCCCTACCATCAGCGCGCCGTAGACAAAATCGTGATTCATTACTAAAAAGAACTGTGTTCCAACGCTGCTGAGTCCAGCGAACATGCTGACGTATCCATTCCATTCTAATGGTACGATGACGTTGAGTAAGGATTGGTCCGTGGTATGGACGCCTAACCCGGATGCCGTGTTCAGCGAGTCTGTTGCGGACAGTTTGTGCACTGATTCTTTTGTCACTTCTACCAGGAGTAATTGGTGCTGTCCTCGTCGCCGGAAGGAAGCGACACCGCAAGTGAGACGTCCTGATGTGTCGGTCTTGCACAGGGGTCATAACTCTTGGTCGACCTGAACGCGGTCAGTTGGCAGTAGATCCAGTGGTTCTATACCTTCCAATGAGACGGTAAATAGTGGCCACAGTGACTCCGAACTCAGCAGCGAGCTCATCTGGAGGTATCCCCGGCCAGCCCCATGCATATCAATGGCACACAACCTCTGATTTTCGGTTAATCTTGGCATTTTTTAAAATGCTGGAAGACAAAAACTAGCGTGTTTTCTCAATAACTCAGGCTCTTTAGTACAAAGAAAATCGTCGGTCACCCATTCAATTTGACATTCTCGAGCAGCACGTACTATTTTGAAATCCGTTGCAAAATTGTATACATTTTTTGGACAACAACAACATGTCATTAAACTCTTTGCACGACTTCTTGTCCACAAACATGCAACATTAGAACTATTATATTTCATCCTTTATGCTATTTTTCACATTTTGTTTCTATTATACTTTCTTTTTTGACTCAGAAAATATATACAGTAGCATTAGCAAACAACTAAATTTGATGATGTAGAAATAATGTTAAGCCATCTGCACCTGTGGTGGCGTCTGCGCGGTAGTTATCACAAACATTCATTCGAGTACTTAACTCAGCCTGCAGGCAGATTTTCCTGCACAGAACAAAAATTCTGTGTTACACGCTTCATGGTCAAGATATGTTACTGACTCTTTCTTGCGAATATATATTTGGTAAAAAATGTTGATATTGTCGTTAACAGAAATATTAGTGATGAATAGAATTTAATAAGATATAAACATTCTCACTGATTGTACTTGTTGGTAATTGGTTAAAATAGTTACAAGAGTCATACTGTTTGACAAATATAATTCAACAAAATGCAGAGAAAAACACCCAGTACACATAACACTACTGTTCGCTGGAAAGAATTTCCACTCCCTGCATCTTGGCCTACTTTTCTGTTTTGAGTTCCACAAACGATGTTCTTTGACACTTCTTTGAGAGCCTGTTCTGCTCCTCCCCATGGATGTGGACCAAACAATCGGTAGTTTGCAGCTGACTGTGGGCCCAAGTAAAATGACAAGATCAGCTTTGGATTTTTTAAGAGCAACTGCCAGAAACCTGGTTTGACTCCTATTTCATTTGCAATGCCATCTTGAAAAGGAATTTGTCTCACCTGAAAAAGATAATCAGATGAATGCTTTAGATGCCGCGGCATTTCCCTTTAGTTTCTTATATTTATTTATTGGGGTTTAAGTTTGTTTCCAGCATTTATGGCTATGTAATGACTATAGCACACGTGCAATGTCACATTTAGTCGTTTAAACCTATGAGTAGTATGTCATGTACCCGGACACCCCTAGGTCGCCGGACCCCGGAAGTGACGTCATGTCACGTGACTCAGTGGCGCCATGTTGTGTTGTCATGGTAACCCGCGCGAGCGGCCATCTTGTGACGTCATCCCCATAGTGATACGTGGTGTTAGTGCGCATGCGCAGCGCGTGTTGTTAGGGTGATAGTGTTTCCGTCGTCCATTTTGTATATTGGAGGCTGCTATCTTGGTTTCTATGGTAGCACGTGGTTGCTATGTAACCTAAAACCTTCTTATAGGACAGGGGTATGTTCGGTGGGTGTGTTCGATTGAATAGGAGTAATTTCCCAATTCGTAGAATTACCACAAACAACCCGAAAAATCCTATTTTGGACCGCCATATCGTAGATTTTTATAGTTGCACGTAGTGTTATAGTACATAGGGGCCCTTGGGGGTGTGTTCGATTGAGTTAGTGGTTTTTCTGGTTCGGATTCTCCCCCCCCCCCCCCCAGAATCCCTTTTTAGAATATACCATGACGTTTTTTCCCAATAAAAGGCCCGTTCCTTTGTATAAGAGTCATTACACAGAATCCTCTGCTTCTATTTGGAATTATATTTTTATAAATTCCTACGCTCTATTTTTAGTAACATCCTTAACTGACCCCCTAACTAATTGTTAGGGCATATATTTAGATCACCCAATCAGTTCACTTTACAGGCACTAATTAACCCATCAGATTGCTTGATTTCCCATAATCTGCATGCAGCGTTATCTCCCTTGTGTATAACAAAATCCTATATCATTCCCAAAGCCAATAAGCTATCGAGTTGTTACTGAAAAGTCATTGCTCGAACGCGTCGAAGCCCATCGAGCAAATGAGCTTTAGAGCAATTGCTCGATCGAGTGACTCGACATATTGCTCGAACGACTCGATGACTACCGAGCAAATGAGCTATCGAGCAATTGCTCGTTCGAGTGACACGCACATACTGCTCTTAGCCTCATTTCAGTATTTGATGATACCTATGGCCTGGTATTGTATTATTTGAGGATTCGTTTTATAGGATACTTGTCTAAGGATACTATTACTTGTTTGGCCCAGCCTTCTGGGCCACCCGAGGACATACCTATCCCAATTTCCCCTTATAAGCTATCGAACAGTTACTGAAAAGTCATTGCTCGAATGACTCGAGCCACATAGTGGAAGTGAGCTTTAGAGCAATTGCTCGATCGAGTGACTCCACATACTGCTCGAATGAATCGAAGTCTACAGAGCAAATGACCTATCGAGCAATTGCTCGTTCGAGTGACTCGCACATGCGACTCTTAGCCTCATTTCAGTATTTGAGGATACCTATGGCCTGGTGTTGTATTATTTGAGGATACCCTTTATAAGATACTTATCTAAGGATACTATACCCTATTTGGCCCAACCTTCTAGGCCACCCCAAGACATACCTATCCCAAATTTTCCTAATAAGCTATCGAGCAATTTCTGAAAAGTTATTGCTCGAATGACTCGAATCCCATCGAGCAAATGAGCTATCGAACAATTGCTCGTTCGAGTGACTCGCACATACTACTCTTATCCTCATTTCGGTATTCGAGGATACCTATGACATGGCTACGTATCAGGTGAGGATACTTGTTAAGGGTATATTTTAAGGATACTTATATGAAGATGCACGAAACCGATTAATCTTTTTTGCTCCTAGTTCGGCCTCAAGGGCAATGAACCTCAAAGTGGCGTCCAATGTTTTTTTTCTCGATGGAATGTGTAAGGGTAACATCCCTTGACTACGAAAAAGTTTACTGGACGTCTGGCAGCCTTGAGCAATGCGAAATATTCACCTTTAAGGTGACATCGTCATTTCGAGACTGCAGTGTTTGACTGCGGTTGATATAACATTCCGGGCGCATACCAGAGGTTGCATCCGAGCCTATATACATTTTAAGGTATGTTTTGGGTGTTTGGTGATTCTGTTCATTAGTGCTATTCACAGCTGATGTATCTGCTAACTTTGTTTGTTTATTGCAACACACTAGTGTGTCATTGCAAGAGGAGAAAAATGGGGTGCACGAAAATTGGAAATTTATCTCCAAATTCTGACAAGTTCTTCGGGCAATCAGCTGTGTCATTTAGCTGAATGAATTTGAATGATATGCTACGTTTTTGATTGTGTCTTTTCTCACTGAGAAAAGGTCACACTGAGAGTTTTCAGAAAATGTGCACATGAAGAGAATTGCAATTAGGGGAGGTAATTTGCATGTGAAATATCTTTGATCGTGTTTATGAGAAGTTGTGAATTTCTTGGATGAAAACAGGCATATTCAGCTGAATAACTGTTACGAGACCTATAGCGCCAGCTTACTGTGATGTGTTCTGACATCACACGAATTGAACCTGTCATTTGACGTAAAAACTAAGGTGTGTTGACGTACCTTTAAAACACCCGTGAACGATGATCTGACTGAAATCTTGTTCATTCTTTCTATGTCATCTAACATCCGGTTCAAGTTTGGTAACTGATGTTTCTTGGCTAATGTTCGAGCAATCAACCGACTTTGCAATTCTGTTGTAGTCCAGTGAGTTCCGTCAAGAAGCGAGACCATTCCAGCAAAAGCCAATGTATTGTGCCGGGATCCAACTGGAAATGCTAATTTGAAAAGCTGTGGATCTTTTTGGCTGTCTGGAACTGCAAATATGAAAGAGAACCTAACGTAAAAAACACTTAATTTTCAATATGTAATGCATATTATACTGATTGTTCAAATATATTTCCATATAATTTCCCTTCTAAATTTTTCTTGCTTTCCAAAATTTGTTCTTTTGTCTTCGCCTTGTTACAAACTTTGGGAAATTATTAACCAAGCACACAGAATATGAAACCTTTGAGTTGTAGCACCTGCACTTAACCCTTTGAACCCGAGCGGCTGGTTTTCAGGCCAGAAAAATGATACGTCATAACATTATTATAGGATGGCTGTTCAATAAATGTGTGGGATAGACTAATCAATGTTTTCAACATGCAGCCCCGAGGCTGCACGTTGAAAATATTGCTTGGTCTACCCCAAATAATGAATACGGACTCTTCTAATTATTGCCATTCAACTGGCATGGAAGACACCTCTAGAGTTCAAAGGGTTGAGAATGGAGACCAAACACGGATTTCCAGCAGTGGCGTGGCCACGGGGGGGGGGGGGGGGGGGGATTGGGGGCGCGCCCCTCCCACACTTTCCCTCAAAGTTGGTCCTCGAAATTTGTCCAAAAATGGCATAAAAATCGTGTGGGGGGGGGGGGGGGGTAGGTCCATGGTGGGTTAGGTTGTAGTTTTGTAGATAGCTTGTCCGAATATCTATGTCGGTGAAAAGGTAGACAGTCATCAGTACATGAAAAACCTCAAAATATCCGCTCAGATGCAAGGAGATTTTTGAAACCTGGAATTCATAATTTTTCTCACACGGGCCGAACCATGGTCGGCCCATGGTACAGACGACCCTTGGCCGCCCCATATCGAACACATTAATTTCCCTCTCGAAACCCTCATTATTGTTACCTTGGTTACCCAGCTCAAACTTTAGGGACGCAAAATTCTGAAATGTGAAGGCACACAACACCCTCACCCCCCCCCCCCCCCATTAAAATGGCTCTAAGCCAGGCTCTGCGAGTTTGTCCCCCCCCCCCCCCCCTCACACACACACACACACTTGCTTTGGGCTGGTTACGCCACTGAATTTTCCAGTGTCGACCAGTTAATAACGATGGCGCACACATGGCGAAAAAACTTGCTGAATTGGTTGTTCGTCGATATACGATCTGTCAAAAGATCTTGGGCACGTAAAATGTTACCCTTCCAGGCTCTGCCTCCTAAGGAGAAATGTATTGAATAGGAACGTACGAAGTTATTCTAACTGGGGGGAGGAAAAGGTCATAGAGTGGCACACACACACTGATACATATTTATCAGTGGTGGGCCATGTGGCATGGCAGGAATACAATATACAAAGCATATAGCCTATGTGTGTAACTAACGGACCTCCACATTGAGAAATATGGATCCAAAATGGGCACTTTTCCCAACTTGAAGGGCCGTAGTTGAGGCGAATCATGCGATGGAATCTTCGGTTAAATCTTGGGCACCCACTTTCTTTTTAATTACCGATAAGATTGCAATGACGGAACCCCAGAGAAACACACTCACTTCAGGCGACAGCATACTTGATTCTCTATTGGTGTTTTTTTTTAGGGGGGGGGGGGGGGCGTGGGGGGTGGGGGGGGGCTAACACTTTCGATATCCAGGGTAACTTCGTGTCGGAAAGTTTTACAGGTGGAGGCAGCCGGACAGAACCACCGAGCAGCGACGACCAACTGTCAGACTTCCCAACGTGCTAACCGGCAAAAGCAGGCCACAGCAAGATCAGCATTGGTTGAAGACGGGTTGGAGACAAGTGCACCATCGACCTGCAGCATGCCTTAGTACACTGCACCACCGCGCCCCATGTGGGTAATCGGGATTAAGTGCCTTGCCCAAGGACACAACACAGTTACCACGGGCAGAATCGAACCGTGGACCTTTTTGAAGTTCAATGCCGTAACCACTGAACCACCGCGCACCCCGCTGGTGGTGATATATACAAAATATGCATTAGTAAAGATAATGATTGCCACCCTCTCTCTCTCTCTCTCTCTCTCTCTCTCTCTCTCTCTCTCTCTCTCTCTCTCTCTCTCTCTCTCTCTTTCTCTTTCTGGAAAAAGTGTGGGTGGGGCACGTGCTCCCGGTCCCTGTGTCCCTCGATTTTAGAATATTGGAACCAATAATTAGTCCCCCACGGGTTACCGTGAGGGGACTTATAGATTGCACTCGGTCGTTCTGTCTGTCTGCCCCGTCCATCAGGGCCACCGCAGATGGCCTTGCGAGGTGACCGTCCGTGTACAGTCGTTACTTGCGAGGTTGGGGAATAAAACCGTTAGTACACCAACCTCTTGTGGGGATTTTTTCAATTTGTGAGGGGCGAAAAACCCACTTGTGAGTTGCGCAATTTTTCCCATACCTAATTTCCCCATACCTAACACTAAAATAACATCACAAGTACATCTGCGGTAGAACGTCCGTCCGTCCGTCCGTCCGTCCGTCCGTCCGTCCGTCCGTCCGTTCGGGTCAACTAAACCTGTTTAGGAGCTATTAGTTTTAGGAGGTTAGTCGAAATTAGGGTAGTATTAGGGTTAGGAGAGGGGTGGGGTTAGGGGTAGGGGTAGCCCCAGGGCAGGGCTAAATGTTGCAGGGGGTTTGGACCCAGTGGGGTGGGGGTTGGGGTCAGGGGTGGGGTTTTAGTTTTTATAGCCCCTAAACCAAAACAGCCCCTAAACCTTTTGGTCCGGCTAGGGTGGGGTTAGGGTCAGGGGTGGGTTAGGGTTAGGGGTAGCCCCAGAGTAGATCTTAACGTTGGGGTGGGTTAGGTCCCTGGGGGTGGGGGTTAGGGTCAGGGGTGGGGTTTTAGGGTTTAGGGTCAGGGTAGGGTAGGGTTAGGGTTAGGGTGTGTTTTTTGAGTGGATAGGGTGGGGTTAGGGTTAAATATAAGTTCTAGGGTGGAGGGGGTGGGGTTCTGGCTAAAATAAGGTGATGGACACATAAAATGTTTTTTTCGAAGCCCTTAAACCCAAATAGTTGGAATGTGCGTCCGTCCGTCCGTCCGTCCGTCCGTCCGTCTGTCGTTCTGTGTTGGTGTTTCAAATAGACATTATGAGTATATGATTCACGTCAAATGTAGAAAACATTCAAGTTGGCTGAATACCTGTAATTTCTGTTGAGATTTTTTCGTATTTTTTTCATATTTTTATACGTTACCGCCTGTATCTATGAGATGCTTGGATGTTTGTGTTTCCAGTTTTTGACATTAATCAGACATTATGAAAATATGATGCACGCCAACTTCTGTAGAAAAGATGATGGCTGAATGGCGGCCATCTTTGTTGTGATTTTTTCGTATTTTTTCATAATTTTATATCCGACCACCTCTAACTCCGAGAGTGATGACTCGAACAAATATAAACGAATTTAGTATATTAGACTTTCTTAATAATGTCTTGATCGAGTTCGAAAGCCGATGCAGTTTTATCATACTGAACAGAGTTATGGTCCTTGATTAGTAAATGTTTTAACTTTTTCAATTTGTTCGTGTGATAACTTGAAGAAATATTATTGGTTTTGGTCAATATTTGGTAGATAGGACTTTCTTAACAATGTCTTGAAGGAGTTCGAAAACCGTGAAATTTGATCATACTGGGCAAAGTTATGGGCATTAATTAGTTAAGCTTTGCCTGTTTATAGTAGTTTAGAATTTATTCCCCTCGAAATAGAAAAACAAACTGTTGTAAATGGACGATTATTTTCGCACTTTCGGACAACTCAGGTCAAGTTTGATATCTGCTTCTGCACTTCTACTAGGTTGAGTCATGTCCTTGAATTATGCAAACTAAATTGTGAAATTGATGTTTTTCTTTTGTTTCTGTCAAATAACATTTGCTTCAAGTGACTTTCCAAACTTCTCCGACATCTGGACCTTCATGGAATATTATATGCAGACCCGTTTACTGCTACATTAGACCACTTCCCCATCTGTAAGACCTCCCTTGGTTTGCCATATTGTTAAACACAGGAGGTTATTGGGGTAAAGGATCAGTCAGTGAGATTATCATGTACTTGATGATTTTAGGACATCTTGTGGTGATCTCTCCATGGATTCAGTTCTATGGATGACTGGTTGAGGTTAACAGGGCATGATCATGAACCAGCGCTGACTGTATCTGGTGTTCCACTGTCCATTTCCAAACAGTGTTGTTAACTGTTAAACCTATTTGACATGTTTCCATCTGTGTCTACACCGAGTTAAAATTTATTTATTTATTTATTGATGTTTATGGTCACATATTTATGCACAATGGCTAACCATGACCGTGGCAGTTTTATGGGTGGAGGAAGCCGGAGTACCCGGAGAGAACCACCGAGCAACGACGAGCAGCTGCCAGCTCCCCAACATTGTAACTCCGCACTGCAGCACAGGCGGGGTTAGATTGGTTGAAGACATGCGTACCATCGACGTGCAGTACGCCTTAGTACACGGCGTCATCGTGCCCCCACGCGGGCAATGGAGATGAAGTGTCTTGCCCAAGGACACAACGCGGTTGCCGCAGGTGGGATTCGAACCGAGGACCTCTCGGCTTGCAGCCTGCACCTCTACCTACTGAGCCACCGCGCTCCCCACCGAGTTAAAAAAAACACCCCCTACTTGCAGTATATTTTCATATAATGACAAGCTTTAAAGGTGCGAAAAAAATCGACCTCGCATCAGTGATGCGTAACCCTTGTTTTTCATATTTTTTTATATCCCAGCCTGTTGCTCAGAGATATTTTGACGCTGTACTTTCAATCTTTCTACATTCATCAGACATTGGGTGTATTCTGACCTCCCTGTAATCAGTGAATTACTGTTGAACGGTGAATGTTTAGTGATTCCATGAATCATGAGATCTGATATTTTAAATAAGTTGCATGAAGGACACCTTGGCATAGTAAAGCGTAGTGAACGTGCACGAACGTCTGTTTGGTGGCCCGGAATAAGTGCAGCAAATTTGAAAATAGATTCCCTTTTCGAATCGAATCGGCTGAACAGAATCTTTTGCAAATTCCTATTTTCATCAGTGGACACGTTCGACGTTCAGGAATGGAGTCGATTGCAGCGGATTCTTCAAGGATAGTTCACGTTCTATATTGCACTAGACATTGTCAGGAAAATTGCACGTCGTACCTTAAGTGCTGCAAGGCGCATCTGTGCTTGAAAGGGGCGATATATTCCCTTAGAAGATGTCGTGAGAGTCGAGGAGAAACTGGAAATTCACAGCTTTTTACGCAGCTGAGCTTGCATCATGCACGCGAAACCTTCAGGAAGGTTCCGTGTTTCATCTTTAAGTAAAGCTAAATTCACTGCAAAGATGACGTCATGACTACTGCGGGAAATCTGTGAACTATGCCCGATTCGAGAATCGATTCGAACAATCGCAGGACCCTAGTACAAGGTTGTTTGTGAAATGCATACCTTGGAGATAAGAGAATGTGAGTCAATACACCCAAAACAGTAAAAAATAGCTGTTTTCTTGAATGACCTTGACCTTTTAGTGTGACCTTGATTCCCAGAGGTCAAAGTAACTCGTTTTCTTGTGGGCCACCTGTCATACTATCAGTCGACATCGCTGCATAAAGTCGCTATGTCACATGTTCTACACGAGCAGCTGTCTCCAGTTGTCCTCAAAATTATGAATCAGTTGCTATGGATACGTAATTTTCTCAATGATGGCACCACATTCATTTTGTAGTGCAGATTATACCATGAAACCCAGATCCTGGCGATCCAGGAAGTACATAAAATATCCCTGTGTCCAACAAAACATTTAAACCGTCCAAAATCGGGTCAATTCAAAACCACTCTACAGTACAGAAAGTGGTCGCATGCAAGCATAGGAATTTTCGAATTTTGAATCTTGGTACACTGTTCTGAAATCTGTTGAACGAAGAAAGGGTAGAAACATGACTCATGGTATGTCGTTTGTTTTGAAGAACATGGAGTAAGAATTATTTCTGCTCATTATGTACTCGATTCTTCGTGAAATGCGTACGTAGGAGATAAGAGAATGTGATTCAATGCACCGAAAGTAGGGACAAATTAGCGGTTTTATTGAATGACCTTCCTTTTTTACTGTGACCTTGACTCCTAGAGGTCAAAGTAACTCTCCCTTCTTTAGGGCTATCTATAATATTACACGGCTACATAGTTGCATTCAATTGAGATTCCAACCGTTCTACATGCAGGCATGAGATCAAAATATGCTGAAAACAGCGCGAGCAAATAAAATGCGGCAGGTCGCAAAAGCCCCAAGATGCTACAGGGTAAATATTAAAAGGATGATTTAGTACACTATTATGTTGAGACACTGGATAAAAACTAAACTTGCTTCTCACTTAACCCTTTACCTAACATGAAATGCAGACGACACTTGCAAACAAAATTCTTGAATAACTAATTTTTTTCATTTTTTGTCTCAAAAACATAGATTATGACCCCTCGTTGGAACGAGCTCGAAGAGCTCGTTCCAACGAGGGGTCATAACCTATGTTTTTGAGACAAAAAATGAAAATATTTTGAAAATTAATTGGCGATATTTGGGAATAGCGCTGGCCGGTTTTGGCCGTTACGTTGGGTAAAGGGTTAATGATTTCTGCAAGGATGGAATGTTCATCAACTTTAAAGATGAATTAATTTTATTTTTTTTTTTTTTAAACAATATTTTATTTCATTAAATTGAAATGGGGTTTGGCGAACAGGCTTGGCCTATCTTAACGCCGTACCCTTACATAAAGAAATTACATTATATAGTGCTTGTGCAATTGTGTAAAAGTGACCTGATGTTAGTATAAGGATACCACTACATTAAGAGAAACATTTGTTTCGTCCACAGTAAATTCCAAAGCAATTCTGAAACACACCCATAGTCATGACGTGTACACTGCCCATATCATGAAAATTGCACTCAGTCCATTGTACCCAATCATATATATGCCCTCATAGCATGCTTGCCTCAAAAATGATACAGATGGGAGATTACTGTAGACGCTACTCTGTTAGGCAGCACACCATTGAGAAAGGCCGAAGGCCCCTCTCAATTGTGTGCCACACAACAGAAGAGCGTTGAAAACACAAGTCGTTTAAGCAATGCAACAGTGCTCATTGATCACGTCGCTGCATATATAACTTGGGCACAACCAGATGATAAGGTATAAGCAGTGTACCCGTTATTATGGCGAAAACTCGGTTATCGTCTCACTTCAGTTTCCATATTATCATTAATTTTCAAACCTCTTTGTATTGATAATATACTCTTGTACAGTATTGAATACGAAAGTATTGTGAGAATCTGATTTATACGGATTACCTTGGAGTAGAACTTCGATATTCTTGTCATTATTTTCCAGTTTCTCGAGCATCGTTTGGCGTTCACGTACATAGAGAGGACATGAGAGGAGGTAATGACTTGAGTCTTCATAGCGATAGCCACATCGACATCCAGGGTTATCCTTGATAAATCTGTCAAACATATGGCCATTCAGTTCGCTACAATTAAGGCGCAGTTGACAATGGATTATCTGTGCTTTTCTTCCCCCTACGTAGTAGAATTTAGGGACAGTGGGGTCATCAATTGACAGAGCTTTTTTAAGGACATTTACTGTTTCACAGTTTCTGATATTCTCACCAAGACTGTTCCAGAGTCTCACCGATGATGGCAAAAATGAGTTTGAAAACCGAAGTGTGTTGCATTTAAATTCGCGTAACAAATTGGATGTTCTAAGTGGATAATGGGTTATTTCTGACACTGGGCGTGGTATTAATAAACGTATATAATTAGGTACTTCCGTGTTAATAATTTTAAAGACAGTTATAACTTTGTGTCGTTTTCTAATTAATTTTATTCGTCACTACATTTGGAGAACAATCCCTCACAACAAATGAAATTCACAACCTTATTTGAGTAATTTATAATTAAAACCTACCTTTTAACTTCTCACACAAAAACTTCATTTTACTTAAATATATAAGCCTCAACATCTTTGCAAATCCACATACATTTAAAGTACTTTAGTTCAGGACATCCATTTGAAAATGTTCTTTTCCTGTTGAGGCTGTTTCAAAATTATTTACTTGTAATCACAAGAACATTTGCATAAATATGTATATAAGCTCTCTCCTGTTGATTGGTACAATTAAAAAATAAATTGAGTTTAAATTATGTTTGCCAGAGTCAAACAGAAATGAGTTACAACTTTTGTTTCTTAGAAGGGGTACAAAGTAGTTTTTCCACAATCTTCCTCTTTTGAGTAACAACTGTTTTTAATTTTTTGTAAAAATGTTTCCTTCTTTTGCAAATTTTGTGCATGCATTCTTCACTGTCTTCTTTGAAATTAACTTCTCTTGTTTTTTATTTAGTTTATCCATTTTCTCCTTTTGCTCTGCTCTGAGTCTTCCTGTTCAGTCATATACTTTTTGTGTGCTGATGTTATTTCTTTGTAAACCTCACTGTGAATAGGATCATGCAAAATGTTTCTTCTTTGAAAAGAAATAACTGAGGTCTTCTGTTTTGATGCCAACATATATTTAACAGACTGTATTGACCCATAAGTTTGAACAGACATTCTAGAAGACCTCTTATCTGTAATATCTCCCATTAAACTAAAGGAGTTTTCAACTTGTGGGCCATAAAAGACACTTAACAGAGCCTTTGACATTTTATACAAGGATGGGTAACACACAGTATTGACACCAGCCCACCAATTATCTACACGCTGCCCATCTTGAAAAGCCGGTGTGACAGGAATGGAAGTCCGTAGGAACGTTAGTACCTCTGGACTATTATTCCGCGGAATTATAGTCCTAGGTCTAACATTTCTAGGAATAGTAGTCCGGCGGACTACTATTCCTAGAAATGTTAGACCTGGGACTATAATTCCGCGGAATAATAGTCCAGAGGGACTAATTTTCCTACGGACTTCCATTCCTGTCACACCGGTATTGTTTTATTAGTTTGAAATTTGTGAATTTCTTCAAAGTTTGATTCTTCTTCATCCTCAGAAAATATATTGGTCACATAAACAGGCCATCTCTTCGTCATTTTTATCACTATACTATGACCCCTGGCTGTTGGGTCTAAAGCTGATATACTCTGAAGTAGCTTACTATCTAAGGGTATAGTCTTTTGAAGATGTTTTCCACAAGACATGTATGTAGATTTTACTTTCATCAGCAAGTTAGTACAGAGTGTTTTGTCCTTTTTGTACAGTTTTTTTAATGAGCATTTGAGCTTTGGTGCCAAAGAACATATCAGATACAGGAAGGACAGATGCTTCAACGTCGACATTCAAAAGTTTTTTATCTGGTAAATCAACACACTCCTCAATTTTCAGATAACAACCAAAGAAATCTCTCACTAGTTTTACTTGCTCATCGTGTAGTTTATGTATCATTGGCTCTTTTGATTGGAAGAGCATCACATATGATAACATAATCGGCTTTTCACAATTTTCCTCCAACTTTTGTATCTGTTGCCATGGAAACGTGAGTTTCCCAACGATCGCTCCATTTCATCTTGTTATACAGATTGTATCATTAAGCACAGATCTGGAGGTTCCAATTGTATTTTAAATATTCGTGTGTTCAAAAGTACACTTGAATCGTCCAAACTCTTGTCAAAACCTCTCTAATTTATGTTTTTACAGCCCAGTTACTTCAAGTTAGGATATTCTAGCGCCCCGATAAGCTTAGTAACTCATTCATTTGACTTGGACATCCCGAACAATCACAATGAGTTAGTATAACTAATAGTGTTACACATTGCTTGAAAAAAGATGATTGAATGGTTATATTCCAAATACCGGTGGACCTGAATATGGTAGCTTATGATTTCGGAAATATTTGTAAAGTGACGAGAACGGATAAGAAAATGGATCCGTTATCCATATGTAGTACAAAATGCACGAAAAGTTCAACTGGTTTGAAAAGTGACACACCCTTCGGCTACGCCTCGTGGTGGATCAGTTTTCAAATATTGTAAATTTTCACACACCCTGGAATATACTTGGAAAACTGATACATATCCTCACGTTAAATGTAACGCGTGAGATATACAGATTATCATGATAATGTGCATGTCCTGTGGTTTGTATCAGATTCGAGGTGGTGTCCAGAATGGGATCTCAACTTTGCCGGCGAGTTGAGATCCCATTCTGGACACCACCGAGAATCTGATGCAAATCACAGGACATGCACATTATCACGATAATTCATTTATCTAACAATTTTGTCACATGAACAGATTAAACCTTAAATTATTAATACAGCTTTGGGCGAGAAAAAGTAACGCGGTCACCGCAAATTTTCAAAGTTGCATTGAAAATGATTCACTCTCAATGTCACTTCCTATGATGATACGCTTGAATTTATAAGTGTGTAATATTTAAGTGTTCAGTTTCTATTTATTGTGTGTGTGTGTGGGTGGGGGGGGGGGGGGTGCATTGGCTATTAATAGTTCTGTCGCTAATTGTAAGGAATGTGGTTTTGTTTTGTAAGCGATCAGCTGAGTGGATCACTGAAACACACTTAGAATGTATTCATGCGCCTGTTATGATAGCCCATTGCGTTCCCAGGAACGAGTTGTCTATATGATACGGAATCAGAATGAGTCGTCTATATGATACGGAATCGGAACACATTATGTGATACGTACCGTTCTCGTGGTTTTCAAGCCAAAATATATATGATTGTTAGATAAAATATCCTACTCGGTCAAACTGACAGCTGAGGTTATTTTTATTTATTGTCATTATAAAATAGACCACCGCTATGGATAACCTTAACCCTGAATGCCAAAGACAAAAAGAGTAAATTTTATGACATTAGCGTAAAATTATGAAAGGAAGGTCAATAAATGCGAATCATATGCTTCAACAAGTTTGCTGAAGCCTGGCGTCTATTCGAGTATTTCAAAAAGTAACGAAAGCGATGATCGAACAGCCAATATTTTAGTTTTTCTGTGGAATGTAAGATCTTTTCAAGTTGTGCATTCTCGGGTTTTATTGAATGCATAACACGAATGTCCCCTCAATGCCACAGGTGTTTGCTCATCAATTGAGAGTCTCAACTTTTCCAAATCTGTATCAAACGAGCTTCTCGTGGTGCGTATGACGTTCGGAGATTTCAAAGGGATAAAACTTGAGTGCTTGGAACTGAACATCCCACACAAGCAATCCGTACTTTATTTTATGTTTTCATTTCATGTGTCGTTTTCAGTTTTTAGCTTGACTTGATGAAGTCAGTGTAAGCTATTGTCATGGTGCGTGCGGACGTCTGTTAGTCTGTCAACAATTTGTTCAGCATGGGCCCACATTTTTTTTCTGATCATTACCAAGCTTCATTTGCATGTTCAGGTTCATATCTACTTGAGAACACCTCATTATGGTCGCGGTCAGGGGCCCACACTGAACGACACAATACGCATTTTGGGTGTCTTAATCGCAGACCACCGGTCGCATGTATGCATCATTATTTTAAATTTGGCAGACTAACTTAGCATGATGAGTTGATTAGAACGTACCCTTTTGGTAACGGTTAACTGCCATGGTTGTTATCTTGGATTTCTTCAGAACACCCTGCAGTGGCAGTAGCATTTATGCATCAATTTTCTTGAAATTCCAACGACTTCCTTGATATGATGAGTGGATGAGAACGCCCTATTTGGTCACGGTCGACCGCACGTCTTGAATTTCTTCAGTACACCCTACAGATTTAATTTTTGAATCAGATTTCTTGGAACTTGACAGGATGAAAGTATGATGAGTAGGTGAGAATGTCATATTTCCGTCACGGTTGGCTGCCTAGCATGCTAGAATTGCTGCCATGGCTCATATTTTGTTTTCTTTTCAAGTTTTTTTCCATATTGATAACACAAAGTCAATAATAATGGCACATTTTACTTGAATGCAATATTAATGAGGTAATTATAACATTAATATCATAAATGCAGCATAAAGTCAAAGATCATTTACCCTTTACCTTACATGAAAAGCAGACGACACTTGCAAACAAAATTTTTGACTAATTTTGTCTCAAAAACATAGGTTATGATCCCTCTTTGGAACGAGCTCGACGAGCTCGTTCCAAAAGAGGGGTCATAACATATGTTTTTGAGACAAAAAATGAAAAAAATAATGAAAATTAATTGGCTATTTTTGTGAATATCGCTGACCGGTTTTGGCCGTTACGTTGGGTAAAGGGTTAAAGATCCGCTGTCGTATAATAAACCGATTATTACAAAGGTTAGTTAATCTGGGTTGGCATATCCCATCTCATCGACGAGACCAGATCAGCCAGATCAACCACGACACCTACGACTTCTTGTTTGGTCTGGCTGGGCTGGTCTGGTCTCCAGTCTTTCGATTTTGAAAGTGGAAGGCGCGCTGTATACTGCTGCTACCCTTTGAAGTGAGGCGCACTATTGTTGAGTTCCTTCATTGGGAAAATGTTTTCAAGAAAAACACCAACGATCATCTTCACCCTCTTTAGTCCACTGATGAACAGTAAGTAGGTATTCCAAAAATATTACCCGATTTTTCAACTAAGCTTTTCGCAGTAATAATCAAATTTATTCGGTATAATACATTAAATGCAACTTCAAAGGAGCAATTGTAAGTCAATCAGATGATTCCGCATGGACTGCATGAGCGAAAAGACAGTGACTGTAGCATAAGTGCCCTTTGAAGTTTGTTGAATTATGTTGCTTATGTACCAATTCTCGGAAAGTGAAGTTTGATTAGTATGAAGTTTTGGAATGCTACAGCTTATAATTCATGGTATATTGTTCACATTTTCGCGCACGCATTGTATTTGTTAGCCTATTTTCCACGCACAGATTTTAATCCTTTATAGAATACACATGATTTCAAAATTTGTTATTCTAATTTTTTCCCCCAATTCCTAAAAAAAAAAAAATTAACAAAACCATATCATGTAACCCCTCATTGGAACGAGCACGTTCCAATGAGGTGGTCACATGGTATGGTTTTGTTGAATTTTGTTCTACTGCACAATTACTATATTACGCAGCGGATGCAGCCGATTCGCCAGGTGGAACCTAGGCGCGCTGTTGTCTACTCACAAAAAGTAACTAGAGGCTCTAAAGAGCCTGTAATCGCTCACCTGGAACTACATATAAAAATGTGATTTCCCATCTAGGCTTTCCACGGTAACTGTGAGCTGCAATTGTGGCCATGTTAGCAACATTACATCAACATTACATGAGGATCATTGGTAGAAGGTGCCCCAGTCCTCAATCATGTGAAGTTTCAAAATATTTGACTTTGGTGTTTCAAAGTGGAAGATTTTTGCAAAATACATCAATCAGGATCAGAGAATGTCTCTGGTGGCCATATTTTCCAACCAACAGGAACAAAAAGAGGATCGTTTGTAGAGGGCATCCTATAGACCATTCTTGTGAAGTTTGGTTCACGTCGGCTCGGTAGTTCCAGAGAAGAAGATGAAAATGTGATTTCCCATAGGGTTTTTATAGTAACTATAAGTCGCAATTGTGGCCATGTTTGGAACACAATCAACATTAAATGATCATTGGTAGAGGGTCCCAGTCATCAACCATGCAAAGTTTCAAAACATTTGGCCCTGTGGTTTTAGAGGAGAAGATTTTTCAAAATCCACTAATCAGAATCAAAAAATGCTTCTGGCAGCCATGTTTTTCGATGCACGGTAACAAAATGAGGAACGTTTGTAGAGGACCTGCCATAGAGTATCTCTGCCAGGTTTGGTTCACATCAGCTCAGTAGTTCCAGAGAAGAAGATGAAAATGTGATTTCCCATGGGGTTTCTATAGTAACTATAAGCCGCAATTGAAGCCATGTTTGCAATCCGATCAACATTAAATGAGGATCGTTGGTAGAGGGGGTCCCAGTCATCAACCATGCAAAGTTTCACAATATTCGGTCCAGTGGTTTCAGAGGAGAAGATTTTTCAAAATCCACCAATCAGAATCAAAGAATGCTTCTGGCGGCCATGTTTTCAAACCCATGGGAACAAAATGAGGATCATTTGTAGAGGACCTCCTCCCGTAGACTATCCCTGCCAGGTTTGGTTCACGTCGGCTCAGTAGTTCTAGAGAAGAAGATGAAAATGTGATCTCCCATGGGGTTTCTATAGTAACTGTAGGCCGCAATTGCGGCCATGTTTGTAACCCGATCAACATTAAATGAGGATCGTTGGTAGAGGGGGTCCCAGTTATCATGAAGTTTCAAAACATTTGGCCTTGCGGTTTCAGAGGAGAAGATTTTTGAAAATCCACCAACCAGAATAAAAAGAATCTCTCTGGAAGCCCTGTTTTTCATCCGACGGGAACAAATTGAGGTTCCTTTGTAGAGGACCTCCCATAGACCATTCCTGCCAAGTTTGGTTCACACCGGCTCAGCGGTTACGGAGAAGAAGATGAAAATGTGAAACGTTTACGGACGACGGCCGACGGACGCTAGACGACGACGGACGCCAGGTGATGAGAAAAGCTCACATGGCCTTTTAGGCCGGGTGAGCTAAAAATTGAATGGGCGGTGGCGCACAAGAGCGACAGCTAGCCTCAAAATCGAAAGACTGCTGGTTTCGTCAACTCGACAGAATCCGACCCAGATCAATTGTCTTCTAATAATCTGTATTTTATCGATACTCACTCACCTGACTCCTTCCCGTATTTTCCAATATCTTCGTTTTTATGATATCCGGTTGCGAATATAACACAATCTATTGCATTCAGTGTTTTACCATCACGCAGTATCAGGTCTTTTTGTTTAAATCCAATTACGCGGTCAACCACATTGACAGCTCCACATGCTATTCGTATGGGAAGTGCTTCATTCAGAATAACTGGGGTTTGAAGTGGATCCTTCGGAAGCGTTTTGGGATGGAGACCATAGTTTATGTGATTTACATGGGCGTTTGCGTTTCTTCGCATTTTCCACCCAGCAATCGCTAGTGGCTCCATAGCCGACACTCTGGACATTGCCATATCAGACGGAAAGCCACCATCACACAGACGCGAAAGCAACCAACAACCATCTCCAACACTGAGATACACCTGAAACAAATGGTATCTCCCATTAACCCTTTACAACACGAAGAGAATTCGACACTTTAAAACAATTCTTGTATACAGCTGGAATAACTAAAAGTTTCATTTTTTGCGTCAAAAGCATAGATTATGATCCCTTCCCTCATTGGACGAGCTCGCGCTGGTCGGTTCATCCCTGACTTATTTCGCCATGAAAAGTCGTCTTTCGATAAAGTTATCTCTCTTGAAATCATTAGACGCGCGAAGAATTCCAATTAAGAAGCAAGTAACTGTTGAGAAAACGCATATGACATCAGCAAAAAAATAGTAACCTCAGCTTTTATTGCAAACTAATTAGAAGTAGTTCACAGATAATCCGTCACCCTCGGCCCAACGCAGACGATTTCAAAATTTATTATTTTAAATATCATTTTTTAAATTTTTTCAAAAACTTTCAACAAAACTATATCATGTGACCCCTCTTTGGAACGAGCTCGACGAGCTCGTTCCAAAGAGGGGTCACATGATATGGTTTTGTTGAAATTTTTCGAAAAATAATATTTTGTCAGTTGCTGAATTTGCATATTACGCGGGCGGATGCGTTCGATTCGTTTTGTAAAGGGTTAAGAATATCTATCAGTATTACACCTCCCAACCTAGTGTCCATTTTCGCTCTTTGTTTAGGGAATGTGGTTTTTAATTTGCAAGTTTTTATTTTTCCTAGGGAAAGAATAGCATACCTCACGTCCTTGACTTTTATATTAATGGAAGGGACATTGTCCGTATTATATGTCACGATGTGCAAGCTGTTGATATAACGAACAGAAAATAATTTATAGAACATCAAAAGATGATGAAAACGCCGTTTTCGTATTTTATGAGGTTTTAACAGACAATCAGAGTCAAACGCTCAAACTGATTGAGAAAGAAATGTAAAAAGCCAGCTTCTGTATTTTCATTCTATTTATTTATTTATTTATTTATTTATTTATTTATTTATTTATTTATTTATTTATTTATTTAGTTATTTATTTATTTATTGGCGTTTAATGTCACATTCTTATGCACAATGGCTAATCGTGACCGTGACAGTTTTATGGGTGGAGGAAGCCGGAGTACCCGGAGAGGACCACCAAGCATCGACGAGCAACTGCCAGCTCTCCAACATGCTGACTCTGTTCAAGCTCCACTCAAGCAGGGTTACAGCGGTTGAAGACATGTGCACCATCGACGTGCAGTACGTCTTAGTACACGGCGTCATCGCGCCCCCGTGTAGGCAACCGGGATAAAGTACCTTGCCCAAGGACACAACGCGGGTCGTCCCGGACGGGAATCGAACTCGGGATGTATTTTTATACAACTGTACAGAAAAATACTGAAGTTGTGAACGATGCGCACATCGAATATAAAATTCGGTAACATTTCCAAATTTCAGTCTTTATATGTTCTCAGAGTAAAAATTACAGCTTCAGTAAGTTAAGGGGAGCTGGCTTTCCCGTAAATCTCTCCCAATGACGAAAAGTCCGCCATGTTACCGTTACGTTGGGTAAAGGGTAAAGAATATTATGAGCTCGCCAGTTATGTGATGTGGAAATCTTATTTCTATCAACCGTGGCCAAGCTTACAATTTGGCAATTTTATAACACCCATTCTCTTCAACGCGTGAAATGTATTTTTAGTTAACAAAACTAAGGCGTTAGCTTCAATATCATCATAAATTGTTTTTGTAGGATAACTTTGTGAAATGATCAGTGGAGTTACTGCACAAAATAACAAAAATGAGCTCCGTGAATAATTTTAAACGCGATCAGCCAGCTAACAATAGAGAGAATCCAGAAAAATGCGCGTGGTGTATTGATAGGGTCGATTCGATTCTAATTTAAAACTCGCGAGTCGAGTCATTTTTCAAGTCTATTCTTAGAAAACTGACGGCCCGATTTCTTCTCAACAGAGAGGGATTTAACGTTCTTTCATCGCGTAAATCGCGCTAGAAACAACCGTGTAGAATCCCGTGCGACTTTTGTATAATGCCGACTTTACTGATACCACGATGAGGCGTCAATAGATCGTGTTGGTATCATTTTAACACTCATACGAATAGGGTTTTGTAACATATTTTCCTATTTCTTTCGTGGTCAAACTGGATTATTGTATCGTTTAAAGAAAGAACTCATAATGAAAACTCTGTCGTTTATCGGGACCGAATCCACTCGAGAAAAAGGACATCCGCGAATCGGAGAAGAGTCCGAGTCGATTTTGCGTTCCGACTCGAGATTCAAGTCGAAATTCGAGTAATCGCAGTGCCCTATGTATTGAGGACAAATCAAGTTATTGCTATGTGAGCATTTTCATATTTTTTTTTACCGGTACCTGTTAACTGTGCAAAAAATAAAAACGCTACCCGTTCGCCACAAAAGTCGATCTTATTGAAGATTGTTCAATCGTTTGTTAAGGTTCTTAATCTGGTCGCTTAAAGAATCAACAAACCATAACTGTTGAGTAATATTTTTGTTAAAACCTATACATGTATATTGTGTATGCTAAAATAACCTTGTATTTCATCATTATTATATTATTCGAATATTATTTATTTATTTATTGGTGTTTAAGGTCACATACGTATGCACAATGGCTAATCATGACCGTGACAGTTTTACGGGTGGGGGAAGCCGGAGAGAACCACCGAGCAACGACGAGCAGCTGCCAGCTCCCCAACATCGTAACTCCGCACTGCAGCACAGGCAGGGTTAGATTGGTTGAAGACATGCATGCGCACCATCGACGTGCAGTACGCCTTGGTACACGGTGTCATCATGTGGACAATCGGGGTTAAGTGCCTTACCCAAGGACACAACGCTTGAGTCCGAATCCATCGCTCAGACGGTCACCCATCCGATGACTTACCGGGCTCGACGTTGTATTATTCGAATAAAGTCGCCCATTTCGAAAATCCCTTCATCCCCGGCACAAACAATTAGTATATCATTGACAGGCGCAACTTGCATGTTTGACCGACCCAATTCGCCAGTGATTGGTATTATAAATCAAACCTTGATTTCTCTAGATGGACACGGACGGAATCACACACTCACCATTTATATAATAGGTAAAGCCTTTTTACTCTTTGTATCTTAATATCATGTCCACGTTTGGAAGGCTTCACCATGTTCTCGACTTCTTATGGATACAAGAAAGACTCTTACGAATCTCCTATTAATTGAAATATAGGGACCCAAGACCAACTCAATCAACATAATGTATGCATACCAGGAGTGTCACAGGGTATCTAGTGTCTACCAACCTGTAGTATCTGCAAAACACGGCGATTGCCTCAGTCTTCGGTGTACCGCTCAGTTCAGGGGATGAGATGGAAGGAATAATTAATTGGCATCATTTTGTCCCCAAGTTAAGACGGAAATTCGACCTATCCCTTCTCAGTTTGTACACGTTCTTTCTCGGTTTTAAACTCGAGCGATGCAGCCGCCAGACAAACCGGACATAGCGCGATAATCCATCTAAGGCAAAACAAAATTAAATAATTGATTCTCAGGCATTTTTGTTAAACGAATGAGGGAGGATGGTTTTTATTTTTATTTTTTATTCCTGATAGAATGGTCGCCGATGCCTAAAATTCAATTGTGAGAGCCTGAAATTAAATACCAGAGCTTCCATGTTGATTTCGCTGATAGGTTCTTCTTTTTTTTTCTTTTTTTTGTAACAACGATCACACAACACAAAATCAATATAGAACAACTAAAATGGAGATCAAAAATAAAGTTTTTTAACTGAATGAGTGCTAGAAGCCACAATCAGGCCTTTCAAAAAAAAATGAGGGCACCAGTGCAAAAGTAACATTTTCTTTACCCTTGTTTCGTATTCAGTTAAACGTAAATGATAGTTTGTTTATATAAATTTGTTCAATTACAAATAACTGGAGAGTGCCTATTGGCACTCTCCAATAATTTGTAATAGTACAATTTTTGATGAACAAATTCAGACCTCCAACAATAATCTAGTCCTCAACCAGTTAAATAAATATTTATTTGTATACATATGAGAATCGTGTCGCATTTTGCGAAGAGAATAACAATACTGTATCAATGTACACGACATAATGCATCACAAATCGCGATGTGATACCGCTAAAATCACATGGCAGTTTTGTACATTTTGAATTTTGCTACCGAAATAAAAATGACGAACGCGGGCCGAAAAAACGAATGCGCCGGTGCCTGAGAATCAAAAGACTAATTTTCTTTAGCCTAACTGATAAATGTTAAAATACATATATCTCCATGACTTCTTGGTTATTTAATTAGAAGAAACAGCCCCCCCATCATCTTAGGAGAATGCCGATTTGCACATGAACACGCTGGTCATCCGATTACCACCTTTGCGGTACAGTACCTCGTTTGCGGTTTAAAAAAGACGGAAACGGTTGAAGGTAGGTGTCATAAAATATGGTATAACTGCTATTAACTTGCGTATATCACTAAAAAAAATTAATCTGGCGATCTTTGGAATGTTACTGCATTCTTGTACATAGTGTCGGTGTATTTTATGAAGTAACTGAGCTCTGTTATTAAAAATACATTAGCGTTCATCCTCATTCTTTCGGAAATTTTCGACAAAATTTGTTCTCTCCGTGAATATCAAGGACATAGAAGGTCAAACCTTCGCTCCATTGTTGCTTCAGACTTTTGTCTTTGAGTTTAGGTCAGCTTCAGCTTTCATAAAAAGTCCTGCATTCGCCTTATTTGGCAGCTTCGACGAGAGGTGTTGAACTTTTAGAATACCTGATTTGCGGTGTTGTCTAAACCGCAAAAGGTGGTAACTTACACCACAAATAAGGTATTTATAAAAAAAACAATTACGCCCCCCCCCCCCCTCCCGCCCCCTCGATAAATTCCGTTTATACATGTTTTCACAAAAGGCTCACAAACGTAACTTACATATTTGGCTAAAATAAGACAATTCTCTATACGGATGCTAGCTGCTCCAAGGACTCACACTAGCATATTTTAAATATAATTCGCAGTTCAAACCCAACAACTGGAATTTTTATCTCCATATTTCCACTTTAAAATACTTCCAAAAAACTTGTTTTATATTTCTCTCATGAAAATATTTCTTGGATAAAAGTATTGGTGATTAATACCTATCCTGAAAGAGTTTGCAACACAAGTAGGCTTGTTGAAAAGCGTACACTTACCAATTTTCCAACTTATATGCGTAACAATCTGCTGTTTTTTAAACCGCAAACGAGGTACTGCACCGCAAAGGTGGTAATCGGATGAACAGCGTGATGAAGGACAGCTGACGACAACACGAAGAGGATGCTGTTTTCGCCTTGAGGTCGCGGATCGAGTGTACAGTGCATATGAATCTCGTTCGCTTACTGATGACAGGCAATTACCTTCAGTACGAAAGTACCGTCGCGTGCAGGGGGGGGGGGGGGGGGGGGGGGATAGCAAAAAAAATGCCAGGATACAAGGTCCGGTCGGTGGGTGGGTGGGTGGGTGGGTGGTTCCGCGCCCCAAAGTGCAGTTTTTGCCGTTGTCATGCAATGTTTTGCCAAATATCATTTTACAGACAAGTAATTACAACCAAAGTGAATTCAATTGCTTAGATTCATAACTTAGAACAGAATAGATATTGATTTTGTGTTGGGGGGGGGGGGGGTCATGTTAGAATTTTTCCCCATGTTTTACACTTCATTGGGGGGTGGGTCCTGTTCTGGGTCTGGCAAAACTTTGCAAAACAAAGAAGTGATTCCCAGCTATTTGGTGTTGAGTTTCACTCCTTTATACTTCTACTAAGGCAGTCTGCCTCTTATTACTGCTTTGTAGCTCCTATTATTTGATTCTTCTGTAAGTCTCAGGGTGCCTCATGCCATTGGTCCAGTGTGCTTCCATGTATGGAATAATTGGAAAGATTGATAGAATAAAAATCTTGATTGTGGAAAACGTGTATAATTTCAAGGTAAATATGATTCTAGTGACACTAACATAAAAAAATAAATAAGAGGCAATTCATCTCAGACAAGCCACCCTGGCATGGGTCAAAGAACTTCAGTATTAGGTCTCTCTCAGACCAGCTGTACAAACTAAACATTTAACCGAAAAGTTATGAAATGAAAAACAACTATTTCTTGTGGACAGTTGAAGATATCCAGGTGGGAACAATATATTTTGGGCAGGGCTTCTTGGTGGTGGGATTCGACTGGGGTCTGAACAGCATAGACATGTTGTACATCGGGGTAAGGGTTGTGTTGCTTGGAACATGAATGGGTGTATATCTGCAATTCAGTTGGTGGTGGTGGGTTCCAGTGGTTACCTGGGGGTCTGATGCTGCATTTCCGTTGTGGCTTTATATGCAGAGAGATTGTTTTGGGGCCATCTGTGGTTAGGGATGCCTTGGATGCCCAAGAGCCGGGCTGGGATATCGGACAAGTTGGTTTGCGGCACCTTTCATGTTTGGGAAAAGTATTTATTTTTATTTTTTTTTGATTTAGGTATTTTGAATACTTCGTTAAACAGATTTTATAAATTGGGGGTGAGTCCCCAATTGTCTTTGAGGAACAACTGTGCGGGAGGGGTGGGTGTCCAAGACATGACTGGCAAAAATTTGCATTCCGGGGGTGGTGGGTCCCAAAAATTGAAAATGTAAAAATTTCCACCTTGTATCCGTAATTTTTTGCCTGAATCCCCCCCCCCCCCTTATTGATGGGTGAGCGACCGCCTCTTATGCGGCGTTTGTGTTCCAACAAACTTGTTGATGAGTGGGTGGCCATCTCTTCTGCGCCGTCTGTGCTGTTCTACATCAATGCTTACCTGTGATGCGTAATAACTGACGTCGCATGCCACATCTCCAGCCGAAAGACTGCTTCCTGAAAAAAAGATATTAAACAAGAGTGACGCATGTATATCGTGGCACGACTGAAAAGTGTTCTGCCACAATGTCGGGAACTGAATTCAAGGTCTTTCAAGGTCCGCTGAGGATTTCAATTTAATGTATTTCAAGAATGCCTGGCTTGACGAGGGATTATTCAAGAAGTTGCATGAACCTTTTTCAGCTGATAGAGTGCTGGAAGCCCATATTTGGGCTTTACCCTGAACTTAAGTACAGGTGCCGTAACGTATAGGTTTCATATTCAGTGGATATGCTTCATATTATCTTTGAAGTGAAATAATTTAGTTTGTATAGATTTGCCTTGTTACAATTTATGTGAGAGTGCCTGCAGGCACTCTCTCATAAATTGTAACAAATCAGAGAGGACCAAATTTGGGTGTCCAACAAAATTTAGCACTCTACCAGTTAGCCCTTTACCTAACGTAACGACCAAAACCGGCCAGTGCAATTCTCAAAAATCGCCAATTAATTTTCATTATTTTTTTCATTTTTTGTCTCAAAAACATAGGTTATGACCTCTCGTTGGAACGAGCTCATCGAGCTCGTTCCAACGAGGGGTCTTAACTTATGTTTTTGAGACAAAAAATGAAAAAAAATAGTTATTCAAGAATTATTTTTGCAAGTGTCGTCTGCTTTTCGGGTTAGGTAAAGGGTTAACAAGGTAGCGGACTCAATAGTTTTGATATTCATCGAGTTTAACCCTTTGTATAACACAGCTAGTGAACGATTCTTGAAAATTTAAAAACTGGAAATTTTCGGTTTGTGCCCAAAAACAAAGTTTATTGGAACGAGCTCAGCGTGAATGTAGATTCAAAACCAATAACTCGCCAGTTATATGCATCAGTGCACCATCTACAATGCCATTGACGCACATAAAGTATGTTAGAAACGAATCCTTGACAGTTTCTGATTTACAGTTCGCGGGAAGTAAAGTCTTTTCCACTAGGGCACGTCTCGCGAAAAATGGCACGCTCTGCCCCCGTGGCCCCTCCAACCCCAAAGTAATGGGGAAACAGCCCCCCCCCCCCCATCCCCCGATTTCGACGCCCTTGTGTTCCAACGTGGAACTTTCTACTCTTAATCCTTTAATCATATTTTTTATCTAAAAATGCATACACATATATATATAGCTTAGCTAACCTCCAGTGGTAGCGTTTGGTTAATTGATTATCGAATTAGACGTCAGATCGGTTCGATCCCGACCCGTGTTGTCCGCACTGTGACCTTCATCGAAGGCATGCCTTGGTGAGGCAGTTGGAATAGTAGTCAGGCGAGATTTTAGTTTAAAAAAAACTCGAGACTTATTGGAAATGTGGTCATGCTGGGCCCCACATTCCCAATAGGGTACTACAGGCCCCCATTTGTACATCAAAGTATCACATCTAGTCTGGTATCAAGAGTGAATCGAAAAATAAGATGCAAATCCAGACGAAAACGTCCCAACTGGAAACTTATTTGGGGTGGGGGTCACACCCACCTAATTCCCTTTATTCCTTACTAACACCCCGGACTCCAGTGAGACGCAATAAGCTATGTTTATAAGGCAAAAATCGGAAAAATAATTAACCCTTTGCCCAACGCAGACGATATCAAAATTTATTATTTTGAATATCATTTTTTAAATTTTTAAATTTTAAAAAAAAATTTCAACAAAACCATATCATGTGACCCCCTCTTTGGAACGAGCTCGACGAGCTCGTTCCAAAGAGGGGTCACATGATACTGTTTTGTTGAAATTTTTCGAAAAATAATATTTTTTCAGTTGCTGAATTTGCATATTACGCGGGCGATTTGTTGGGTAAAGGGTTAAACGTGAATGGCAATTTTTGTGAATAACACGGGCTGGCTCCGACCCTTATGTCAGGTAAATGTTTAATGAAGAATTCGAATTTTTACAGGTAAGTGGGGGGAAATTTCCATTGAATCTTTATTCAGCGAATTGACGAACTTCGACCAGCACTATATAAGTGAAAGACATCCAGGTTCGTGAAGTTAGTTTGATGTTGGACATTCGTTTGACATTCGCCTAAAGTTTCCTTGATATTCGACGTTTGATATCCATTTGCCATTCGCCTGCAGTCTGTTTCTCAATAGGCGTGAGACATTCCATTCGTGTGTCGTCAGTTTTACGTTCGGCGTTTGACATTCGCCTCTACTTAGTTTTACGTTCGGCGTTTGACATTCATTTGACATTCGCCTGTTGTCAGTTTCACGTTTGGCGTTTGACATTCGTCAGTTTCTCGTTCGAGGTGTGACGTCAAGCTAAATTCGTTAAGTTAGCTTGACGTTAGGCGTTGGATATTCATATTCAGTCAGTTTCACGTTCGGCGTTTGACATTGGCCTTAGCTTAGTTTCACGTGCGGCGTTTAACATTTATCCACAGTCAGTTTCAAGACGTGAAACTGACTACAGGCGAATGTCAAACGAATGACAAAACGCCGAACGTCAAGCTAACTTCAGGCAAATGTCAAACGAATGTCCAACACCCGATGTCAAACTGACCAAAATATGAATGCCTAACGTAAAGCTAACTTCACGGACCTGAGATATATAGATAGATAGATAGATAATTTATTCGACAGTATGCATAAATAGATACATCAGCAGACTATACAGCAGGTATGTTACCTGCAATAATTAATAACTAGGTAATTCTGTACAGAAGAGGGCAACTGATATGCATACTGTCGGGGATGTCATAGCCAGATTGGCTGTCTACCTGATATCCCCCAGGTAACAACACCGTTTCTGACTGCTTCTTATGATTGACGTCAGGATAGGAATGCTGTAATTAGTCATAAAATGTCTGAAATAAGCAAATGCAAAATTATTTTACACAGCGGGAATCGAAGGTTGATCAGATGGAAAGAGCATCTCCCCTCTCCAACTGTTTGTTTCCCAGTGAGGCCATGTAACTAACATGTTCACTAAACCCCGTAGTTGATTACACCTGTGGTTCCCAATCTAAGGGAAAATTATGAAGGGAGTGAAGCTGAGAGACATGGGGAGAGAAGAGTTGTTTCGCGACGAGCTGGCCGAAACAGACATCTACCGCGTGATGTAGGAAGATAGAGCATACACACAAATACACTTACATACACTTATGTGGATATACATACATGCGCATGCATAAACATATCCGTGTATGTAAGCGTATGTGAATGGTAACAGTCAAGAGCTACACTCCGGACAGTATGGGTTATTGCACTCAACATGGCTCGAGTAAGTACTGAATATTTTCGCAACGATAATAATAATGTAATAATAACTTTATTTGCAAAAGACATTATAATACATGTTTATAACATAATTGCCCAAGACACAACAAATAGTAATAATAATATATCACATCTAGGATTTATGAAGCTACATATTTGTCTTCTGCAGGGAGGTGACATAGCCAGCTGGCTGTATTACTGTCACCCACCTCAGGGAAAGGGAAAATGTAGAGTATGAGAAGACAAAAAAGTGGGAGATAAAAAAGCAACGAATGAGGGAAAAAAATGAAGAGAGAGAGAGAGAGAGAGAGAGAGAGAGAGAGAGAGGAGAATCGGCTGCAACTGAAAATAACATGTGCAGTAGAAAAAATGAAGTAAAATATATATATGTAGGGAATGAACTCTGCAATCCTGGTGATAAGTGGAATTTGGTTTCATTCTTGCACTGAGAAGGGGGGCATACATGGGAATGTGATATTTTGCCCAGAGCCAGCTGAGAGATTTGAGTTCCTCGTTGGCAGTTTGTGTTCTGGAGTTTTCAGGAACCAACCCTAATTAATAAGGACTTTTCGGACTTATTCAGTGAGTATGTAGTGTCGCGGGAGTCGGTACTTCCCGACATTCGTGGCATGATCTGTTACTACATTTGACAGAGGCTTCATACGAACCTAGAAACGTGTTGGTCATCTTTTTTTTAAACTGTGCTCGTGGTAAATTTCGAACCAGTGGGTCAATGTCATTCCACTTTTTTGGAAATGTGTGTAAGGGGAGATTTGCCGTGAACTGTGTTCGGGGCTTGAGTTGTTTAATCTCACCTCTGTGTCTGGTAATCCTGTCGGTTTCGATCTTGTTAAGATTATATAGATTATATAACGATAGTGGTAAGTTGTTGTGGATCCAATCATGCATAAATAATAGGATATTTAGCTTATATAGATCGTCCAGTTTCAGGATTTTATTTTTCTTGAATAGGGGCTCAGTATGTGAGTTGTACTTTTTATTGTTTATTATTCGAATGGCACGTTTTTGAAGGATACTTAATTTCTTTATAGCCGGCACATGTCCCCAGATGTGTATCGCATACATCAAATGACTTTGCACTAGCGTAAAATACAGAATTTTCAGGGTATCGAATGGTAAAAACTTTTTTACTCTATTAATAGCCCAGATGGATTTGGCTATCTTTGAGCTCAGATGAGAGATGTGGTGCTTGAAATTTAAGTTTTCGTCTAAATCAACACCGAGGAATTTTACTGTTTGGACTTCGTTTTTTTTCCCTACTTGTATTACGTGTTTATTGTTTATAGTTATGGGAGTGGCAACTAAGTCCCATGTGTCATGTGGGGGATGTAGTAGCATGCATCTTGTTTTGGTGGCATTGAGTGACAGTTTATTCGCGGAGCACCAGTCTGCAATTTTGTCAAGTTCCTTATTTGTTGTTTCTGTCAATATGTCAAGGTTGTTGTCGGCCGTTGATATCGTGGTGTCGTCGGCAAAAGACAAAAGGTTTAGAAGTGTTGATTTACTGATGTCATTGACATATATCAGAAAGAGAAGTGGCCCCAGGATTGAGCCCTGGGGAACTCCACATGATATATTTTCAAAAGTCGATGAACACTCTTTATACTGTACATACTGTTTTCGACCTGACAAATAACTTCTAAACCATGAATTAGGTATCCCCCTTATTCCATAGTATTCGAGTTTATGTAAGAGTATAGAATGGTCTATAGTATCAAAAGCTTTAGAAAAGTCAAGGAAAACTGATAAAGTTCGGTCCTTTGTAGGCTTGTCATTGTTCAGGGCAACGTTGTGGATGAGTTGTAATATAGCATGTATTGTAGAATGTTTTTTTCTGAATCCAAACTGAAACTGATATAAACTATCATGAGCTGATAAAAAATTTAACAGGCGATTATACATTATCTTTTCCATAACTTTTGAGAATGCTGGAAGTATGCTGACTGGCCTGTAGTTGTTAAAAATACTGGAATCTCCCCCTTTGTGGATAGGAATCACCTTCGCTATTTTCAGTCCGTCGGGTATTACACCAGATGAAAATGTAAGATTTATTATGTGTGTTAGAGGTCCAGCTATCTCTGATATAGTTTCTTTAAGTAACTTTGTGGATATATTAGTGCAATCTTTACTTGTTTTAGTACGGAAATTCTTTACTGTTGAGATAACTTCCTGTAGATCTGTTGGATAGGCGAAAAAGGACGACGAATTATAATTATTATTATTATTATTATTATTATTATTATCATTATAATTATTATTATTAATATTATTATCATTGTTATTGTTATTATTATTATTATTGTCGTTGTTATTGTCGCCGTGAGAATTATTGTCACAACGGATATTGTTGTTGTTGTTAGTTAGGTTGGCGTTGTTAGTGTTATTATCCTTCAAGAAGTCCATAAAGTGTTTGGTTGAGGGAGGTATCAGTTCACTAGTGACTTTACCGATGTTGGAGAAGAATGAATTAAATTTATTTGCAATTGATTTGTTATCGGTTAACTGGTTATCGCCGTCAATGAAAGATGATGGTGCACAAGGTACACGTTTTGGATTGTTAATAGCACACTTTATAATCTCCCATGTTTTTTTTATGTCATATATATTCTGTGTTAAAGCTGTATTATAGTAATTGACTTTACATGTTCTTTTTAGCTTATTAAACTCTCGACAGTAGGATTTATATATTCTGACATTGTCGTCTGTCGGAGACCGGAGTTTCTTCATATATAATTTGTGTTTCTGGAGTGATGAATTCAGAAGTCCTGTTGTCATCCAGGGTTCCCTCCTAATTTTTTTCTTGCTAGTGTTAATGATTATGAGGGGGAACGCTTCTTCAAACGCTCTTTGATAAATGGTCTGAAGATTCGAATATGCAACAATGGGCGATGTTTCATTTACCACGCTAGAAAAATCGGAGTCTGAAAGCAATCTTTTAAAGTGATTAACATTTACAGTTTTGAAGGACCTTGTTGGATGGTGGGGCAATGTGGAACTGGGTAACATCCTATTTTCATCGATCAGAAAAGTAGCAAAGTGATCGCTTATATCTGTGATTATAATCCCCGATTGTAATACTTTTCCAGTAGTATTGCATAAAATGTGATCTATTAGCGTGGCCGAATGGTCTGTTACTCTCGTCGGCTTTGTGATTACCGGGAGAAATCCTGCACTGAATACACTATTAACGTACTGGTTAGTTTTGGGGTGGTTATGGAAGTTTAATAAATCAAGGTTAAAGTCACCCATCAGGTAAGTTGATTTATGTTCGTTGTTAATCTTACCAAGTAAATCGGACAAGTTATTCAAAAAGGAATCTATATCTGCTTTCGGGGCTGTGTTCGGCCGATAAATTACACCAACCAAGATTTTTTTATTTAATTGGAGTTCAATAAAAACGGATTCGAAGACATGTGGGATAAAAATTGATAGGTCACTGCGAATGTTGAACGGTAATGTTTCCTTTATGAATAAGCCTACACCGCCCCTCCCGTCGTCATTACCAGGTCGTGTTCGTGCAACTAATGGGTGGTATCCCTCTAATTTGAATGAGATGTTTTCATTAACGGAAAAAGTTTCTGTCAGGCTTATTATGTCAAACTGATTGGAGTCACTTTGTAGGTTGCACAAGAGATCCTTTAGAGGTTCCCAATGTGCATTTAAACTGCGACAGTTTAAATTAAAGAGTGAGAAGGTTTTATGCTTTAATGTAGCGATCGCCTTAAAATCTTGTGGTGTGTAATAATTACAATTGTGGGCAGTTATGTTGAAGGGTGAATCAAACTCATATTCGGGGTCACTCGCGGTATGTTCATTGAGAAGCTTTGGGAAGTTATACCTATTTTGTCTCTGGATCTCATTTAGTGTGAGTTTGTTAGCCATGGGTAATAGTAATTGAAGAGATCTCTAGAATGTGCAAGAACATAAGTATAATCCATGTTTTAGAACTCATAAACTGTACGTTGCAAGCCGGGTATATTTTCAGTTGCGAGAAAAGAGATATTACAGAGATGTGGAGAAAGATAAGTGAGAAAGAAAAAAGTAATATAAAGTGTGTAGGGACCATATACATCGGTCAGGAAATCCTGTGAGAGGGTAATAGATCATAAATCATGACTGTATAACCAGTTTCGCTCAGGTTTCGACTAGGATATGTCGGTAAGAGCGTATGAGGTAATGTACAATACATGGGACTCGTGGGCATCTATCCAGACTAGGAATCACAACTAAGAAGAACAATAGGCTGGACGGCTTCGATTGAAATACTATCGATATGTGTAAAAATGAACAACACGTATATACCTATATACACATAGAAGTTGAAGGTTATATACAACACCGAAAAGTCAAGTGGCAACGTAGATCTGCTCTATTCTATTACAAATGATTGAAGACTGAGGAGAGGACAAATGATGATGTAGTTATGTGCAAGTAGATTTGTTCTGTCATAAATTGTTGAAGATCACTCACAAGTTCATAACAAAACAATCTTTTTGCACAGAATTCAAGCTTGCAAAAAAAAAAAAAAAAAAAAATCTACCACTCTGGAGAGAGGACAAATGACAATGTACCTATCTTCAAGTAGATCTGCTCCATCATAAGTCATTGGAGACTATCCGTAGGCGATAGTGTAGTTATGTGCCAACATATCTGTGCTACCATAAATTATCCGGGACTACTCATAGACATTCCCCACCAGTTCACAACAGGACAGTCATTTTAAGCACTCTTAAGGCACTCTCTCAAATTCAGAGTTCCAAAAAGTTACCACGCTGAGGAAAGGACAAATGACAATGTACTTATATGCAATTGGATCTACTCTATCATAAATCGTTGGGGACAACTCATAGACGTTCCCCAGCAATTTATAATAAAGTAATCCTTTCAAACAAATTCAGACTTCCAAGAAATAATCTACCACGCTGAGAAAAGGACAAGTGCAATGCAGCTATTACAGATAGACCTGTTCTATTATAACTTAGTGTAGACAACCTACAGGCACTCCCCACCAGTTCATAACAAAACAGTCCTTCAGGACAAATTCAAACTATTAAGAAATAACCTGCCACGCTGAAGGACGGTCGAATATCAGTGTACTTATGTGCAAATAAATATGATCGGTTATAAATTATTGGAGAGTACCCATAGGCACTCTCCAACAATTCAGAACAAGACAATCCTTGAGAACAAAATTCAGACTTCCAAAGGAATAATCTACCACGCTGTGGGAAGGACAAGTGCAATTAGATACATTCTGACATAACCCAACGAGGACTACCCATGGGCACACTCTCCAATTATGAGTTCCAAAATAGTACTTATATGGAAATGGATCTACTCCATCATAAATTGTTGGAGACAACCCATAGGCGTTCCCCAACAATTCATAATAAAGCAATCCTTTCAAACAAAATCAGACTTCCAAGAAATAATCTACCGCGCTGAGAAAAGGACAAATTGCAATGTAGGTATGTACAAATAGACCTGTTCTATCATAACTCAGTGGAGACAACCCACAAGCATCCCCAGCAGTATATAACAAGACAGTCCTTCAGAACCAATTCAAACTTTCAAAGAAGTAATAATCTGCCACGCAGAAGGACGGACGAATGACGATAGCTTTTTTAAACGTAGTTCGGTTTTGCATGTTACGCAGACCTGGTTCCAACTCGTTCCAAAGTTTCTTAAAATAAAATTCTGGTAGGTGATCTAAAGACTTGGTTCTACTTCTGAGCTGCAGTAAGGCGGCTGTGTTTCTGGTTTGACAACGTTGGTTATTAGTGGAGAATAATGAATCAAGGGACTGGGGAAGGCGCCCGTTCTGCTAATCAAACAGGAAAAGTAGTGCATGTATTCTGAATAAGTCTGTTACTTTTAATATTTTGTCTTTCAGGAAGAGGGGGTTCGTATGAGAGTTGTGACGGCCGTTATTGATGATTCTGATGGACCGTTTTTGCATCAAAAAGAGTTTTGTAACTGCTTTTGAACTGTATACCATAAGCAAGATGACTGTGAATTAGGGAGTAATAAAGCATTTTCATTGAATTGTAGGGTAAATGTGTCTTGACCTTATTTAAGGCGTAATTAGCACAAGCTATCTTTGAGCATAGTTGGGAAATATGGGACTTAAAGGAGAGACGATCGTCTATGTTAAGACCCAAGAATTTAGTATATCTGTCACATTCATGTGTTCCTACTCTATTTAATTTTACGTTGTTTATGACAATGGATCGATTAACAAATAGTTTTTTTCCACAACTAGGATTGATTAAAATATACTTTATTTTTTGGGAATTTAAGAGCAGCTGGTTCGCTGAACACCAATCGGATATCTTTTCAAGTTCTTTGTTTACATATGATGTTAGACGGTTTACGTCAGCGTCCGATGCGTATGCAGTTGTATCATCTGCAAGGGACAAAAGATTAATTGTAGTAGCAGACCGGATATCATTAATGTATATTAAAAACAATATTGGACCGAGAATGGAGCCCTGAGGCACACCACACGTAGTATGTGAAGAGGTTGATTGTTCTGTATTATACGTAACATACTGTGCTCGATTAGAAAAATAACTTTGGAATCATTTATTTCCAACACCTCTAATACCATAATATTCAAGTTTTCGTATCAAAATATCGTGGTTTATGGAGTCGAAAGCTTTTGAAAGATCAAGAAAGATTGCCATGGTGATATCCTTACTCGATTTGTTATTTTCAACTGCTATGTGTTTCAAAAGATGCATTATAGGATGTATTGTGGAGTGATTTTTTCTGAAACCGTATTGAAGCGGATTTAAGATATTAAAAGTGTTTAAGAAATTTGTCAGCCTGTTATACATTATTTTTTCCATGACCTTAGAAAAGACGGGCAGTATGCTTATAGGTCTATAATTGTTAAAATTTCTATCGTCACCTGTTTTGAATATCGGTATTACTCGTGCAATTTTCATACTGTGTGGTACAACACCTTGCTCGAATGAAATGTTGATAATATGCGCGAGTGGTCTCGCAACTAAATCAGTACTGTGCTTCAGTACTTGTGATGTGAAGTTGTTGTAGTCTTTGCTAGTTTTTGATTTCATTGCGGTGATGACACTACTGACTTCTAGATGGGTAGTGGGGCTAATATAAAAATTATTTGGGTGATTGTTATTCATAAATTCATTATATGTCTTTGATACATGAGGTATTTTGGGTCGTGTAATGTTTCCTATATTTACAAAGAGGTTGTTGAATTTTTGTGCAATTTCCCGTGGTTCTTTAATTTCGATACTATCGTTGACAAGAGAAGACGGCAATTTAGCTTCCGTTGTATGTTTCTTTATGGCTTCATTTAGTATTTTCCAAGTTTTCCGTAGATCGTTTTGATTTTCTATTAAAATGTTTTTAAAGTACATAGCTTTACTTTGTTTTTTAATCCTATTAAAAATTTTGCAATAATTTTTGTAATTGGCTATGTTCTTTTGATTTGGATTTTGTAATTTTTTATTGTAAAATTTGGTTTTGTTATTTGAAGAAGTTATGAGGCCTTTAGTCATCCATGGCTGACGCTTGATAAACTTTTTGTTCAGATGCATTTCAGTAAGTGGAAATGCTAACTCAAAAGCGTTTGAGTAAATATCGATAAATTTTTCATAAGATGTATTTGGACAATTTATTTCAAGTACAGATTCCAAATCACTCTGTAAGTTTAGGAAGTATACAATAGACTCGTCATTTATTTTACGTTTAAGTATAGATGTTTGCCTCGGGGCCTTACTTTGATTATTTTCAATATAAAATGTGCCGAAATGATCTGAGACATCTGTGATGATTATTCCGGACGACGTAGAAGCGGAGACATTATTGGCGAAAATGTGGTCAATTAATGTGGCCGAAAAAGGCGTTACACGTGTTGGTGTGGTTATATGTGGTAGAAAACCCTGCGAAAACATTAAATTGATATAGGCTTCTGTTTTGGCGTGAGAGTCCACCTTTAAAAGATCAATATTAACATCACCCATTATGTACGAGGTTTTGTTTTCAAGATTTAGTTTATCATTTATTTCATTTAATTTTACCAAGAAGAGATCTATGTACGCTTTAGGTTGAGTATTCGCCCTGTAAATAACGCCTATCTGACCAGATACACTCTCCTTACGTGATAACGACCGCTCTTCTCCTCTTCCCTTACTAGGTTGCACAACACCCTTTTTCCCAGACATTTGAGTGCAACAAGTAGTAGGCGTAGAAGTCAGAAAAAAGTTAGAAAATAATATTTGAAATTCTCGACACGTTGTAAGAAATTAGTTCAAATGCAGATGAAGAGTTAACATCAAGTTAACATCAAGCAGAAAATCCCCACGTCCGATTGATCAGACTGCTTGTTGCATTGTATTGTATTGTATTGTATTGCATTGTATTGTTATGTGGTTAACAGATCAAAGTTAGGCTCACCGAATTCACCTGTGAAATAACAAACGACGAAATATTTATCTGCACACATTCACCAACAATCAAGATGTTATGAGGCAGTACGTGTCAGATAACAATGATCAGCCGATTTAGTTCAAAATACTTGTCGAGTCACACATATATACTGATGATCTCAAGTAAACCTTCAACGAAATTATTTGCTTGATCAGTAAACAGAAGAAATAGTACGTGAGCCCGTGGAAGACCACAGGCTTGTGATGTCCAATTGAAGTGAAATACCAAAACTGCTTGCGAAACAATCACATGCCTCTCACAGTTACCAAATAACACGCCCAGATAACGACGGGTTGGGTTGAGATTGGTTCCTTTCTTAACCGCTTTTTGTTTAGAACTTTAACCCTTTACCCAACGTAACGGCCAAAACCGGCCAGCTATATTCACAAAAAATCGGTAATTAATTTTCATTATTTTTTCATTTTTTTGTCTCAAAAACATAGTCGAGCTCGTTCCCAAGAGGGGTCATAACCTATGTTTTTGAGACAAAAAATGAAAAAAATTCGTTATTCAAGACTTTTGTTTGCAAGTGTCGTCTGCTTTTCATGTTAGGTAAAGGGTTAAGCGAAATTCTCCACATCGCATCGACTATAGTTGTGCAATGACTGTTTTTCTATAAAACATTCATGTGTTGCACCTTCTGTTGCGTACGAACCTTTTATTCTCGAGACCTTGATAAAAGTAATCAAGTGTAGATATCGAACAGAACTTACCTATGACAACAACTCTTTTTCCTTTAAAGGGTAGTCCATTTTTGAAGCGATTCGAATGGGTGATCTTTCCTTCAAATTGTTCCATTCCGTCTATTGATGGAATAAATTCTCCTTTAAATAAGCCAGTACAAATTATAATAGCGTCAAATATGCAAGATTTTCTCTCTCCACCACAACCAACGATGTCCACTGTCCATTGTCCGCTGTTTTCGTGGTCGCCAGCTTTACAGATGTTTTCCATTCTGGTGTTGAAAGAAATATGTCTCATTAGATCGAAATGTTTGGCATAGCTCATTAAATACTCGTGTGCATGCTTGTAAGTCCAAAATGGCGGGGTTTCTACCGGAAAGGGGAAATCGCTGAATCCATTTAAGGTTTTACTAGTGCTTGATATCAAGGAATCGTACATATTAATTACTCCATTCTGCTTCAACGATTCTGTGTAGTACCAAACACCACCTGAAGAGAAACATTTTAAATACTGATGTCATAAATTCAGGGGGGTAACCATGGGGGTGGGTGACCCCTCCCCCAATAATTTTCCAGTCGAGACATTTTCGTAAAATCACTCATGCTGGTAAACATGAACTTTGTTATAAGACTAGATTTGCTACTTAGCATATCGTCACACACGTAGCTGGTCTCATGTAAATGGAGATCTGTGGCCAATTCTGTTCCAGCATCAGGGCGTAGTTACGGGGGGGGGGGGGGGGGCTGACCTCCTACAATTTTCTCTGCCCCACCTCCCCCCCCCCCCACAACATGGTCCCAATACAACTTCCATATAATATACAGCCCCTAAATGGTCTCCGATACAGGGACTTCACACGCTACGAATGCCTCAGAGCACTAAATGTTACAAAATTTTCTCGGAGGTGGGAGTGGTTAGTCCTAACTAGGTCCCTCAGGTCCTTGCATCCCCTCCCACGTCCCTTCAGGGTAGTGGGAGGAGGGAGCAACGACTGGAGGGTCCTAGTTAGGACTAGGGGAGGCCCCCAAACCTCCACACAACCTTTCAAATACCCCCCCCCCCCCAAAAAAAAAAAAGAAGAAATTTTAAAAAATGGCTAGGGCAACCCCCCCCCCCCCCCCCCCCCCTTTATTATAGAATCCTGGCTGCACGCCTACCCGGCATGACCAATTTTGAATCCGGTTTGTAGTAATAAAACAAGAATTTGGAAAGTCCATGAGTCACTATAAATGCATGTATTTACAAACCAGTTTTTCTTCATTATAATCTCGATTGACAAAATATTCCAACTACATCATCAAGACATGCCTTCGAAGAAGGTATGCCTTGATGATGTAGTTGGAATAGTTTATAAGTCGGAACTTTTGTCATGACAGTCGGGACAAATTTTGTTTACACCACTCAATCGGTCATCTTCGGAACGCGCCTACATACATCTCTAATTGATAGATCAGCTGGTTCACCATTGAGTTCATTCATAGAACTTCCCGTACCTTCACATATAACACGAATAGTGAACGACATTTGGAAAAGAAATTCATGAACAACTGATACGTTTCATTTTTAGCCTGGAAAAATAGCTTACCACCCATTGTTGGAAGGAGCTCAACATGCTCGTTCCAATGAGTGGTCTTAAGCTTTGTTTTAAGGCAAAAAATGAAAAATAATCAACTTTGAATGGTTATTTTTGGCCTCCTCCATTTTTGAGAGTGACGTTGATGGGTTATGGCGTTGCGTTAGGTAAAGGGTTAAGTCGAAAACAAAATAAAATCCAATGAGAGGATCTCAGATCCACAAGTTCTTTTGTGCTATTTTACTAAGCTTTAACTTTTTAATATAATACCGCAGATCCCTATGGTAACCCCGGGAAGTGGAGCAGTGCTTGTTTACAGCGGTTAGCTGATAAAATAGGGCCCGGAACCAACGCCTGAGGTGGAAGTCCTTTAACTGGTAGAGTGCTCGAAGCCCATATTTGGGTTTTATTCTGGAATGCAGGTACCACAGCTTGAAGGCTCGTATTCAGTGGATGTGCATTGTATTATCTTTGAAGTGATATTAATAAGTCTGCAAAGGTTTGTCTTGTTACAATGTATTGGAGAGTGCTTATAGGCACTCTCCAATAAATTGTAACAAGGCAAAGACATGTGTATACAAGATTTGACGGCCAAAAATAATTTAGCATTCTACCAGTTAAAGTGTGAAGCACAGATATAAACGATTGGCGATACTTAACTTCATGGCTATGTCACGGTCATGATGTAGCCAAAGATGCTAAAAGTGACCTTAAACACTAATAAATAAATAAATAAATAAATAAATAAATAAATAACACTCCAGACTTCCAACATCGACAGAGTACTTCCGCTGTCATATGGGGTTTTAAGGTGTAAACTTGGTGGACATGAATGTGTCAGACAGAACTTTAAGTTATTTCCAGAAACCGGTTGTTCCACAGTTCTAATTTGTAGTATTGACAGGGACATGGGGGTGATGTCTCATTTACTTCCCAAAATCCAACTCGGTTTCAAATCGGCAAAAATTCCAACTATTTACAACTATAGTGTACGTAATATCGAGCTTCATTAGTATGCATGATGTCAATCGGTACGAGATTTCTATAGTACGTTTACTTATCGTAATAATAAAAATCCTCGAAATGCACTTTAAGAAAATCACATCATGTAAAATCGTTATCCTGAGTTAATTCCATCATTCACAGTTACAAAATGATGAAACATCAAAAATTGATCATTCCTGCATAAGATCTGATTTAATGTTAGGACAGTGTGAATTGCTCAAAGTTCTCAGCTTGAGCATTTGTTTAGCACATATTCAACTCCCAGAATAATACCGAATAATAATAACCTGATAATTCTATCATAAATGTGTTGGCATTTCAGTTACTAGAATCAGTTTTATACCCCCTTTCATGGCTTCATTTTCTAATTTTTTCTCGGTAGTGAATTTCCAACTATAGGGAAGGGACCGGGGTTTTCCCCTCCCGGTCCTTCCCCCTGGTTGGAAATTCACTACCCTACCCCCCCCCCCCCCCCCCGGAAACCTCTAGCCACGTCCCTAAGTATTGACCATTGGCCCTATGGCTACAGATTCCAAAATCAATAAGGTTCTTCTCGAACCACTATTATGTGAATACTTTCTGCAAATGTGACCTGTGTTATCGCACAGAAACCCAAAAGTGCTAGTTTCAGTAACTGTGACTTGGACTTGAAGTTGGGTCTAATCGTCAATAAGATTCTTCAACTATCTCTTTCCTGGTACAGGGCTGGAAGCCCATATTTGGGCTTTATTCTGATGTGGGGCGCAACATATTAAAGGCTTCAGTTTCTGTGAATGTGCTGCCTATTATCTTTGAAGTGAAATTATTAAGTTGTCAGGAATTTGCCTTGTTGAAATTCATAGGAGAGTGTCTACAGGCACTATCCTAAAAATTGTAACAAGGCATAAACATGAAAATAAAAATGTTGACAACAAAAAATAATTTAGCACTCTACCAGTTAACAATTACGAGATCTCTGAAGTGAGATTTACAGTATTTCTCAGTTATGATTCACGTATTTTTGCATTGAGACTATTTTTTTCTAAATCAAGGGTTACAGTGTCGTGTTCTACTTTTCATGTCATGTTTTTCATTGAGTGAAAGATTTGTACTCTTTTGGTGAGAGGCATTATATCAAGAACTTGAATTTCAAGAAACGGAAATGGTAATCACCACGTTGGAAATAAGCGAAATAAATATAAGTTTTTTGTTCTGAATATTGATCATTTTAATCAATCTATCATCTGTATGAGCAGGACATACAGTATCTCTGAAGTGAGACCTTCAGTATCTCTTAATTCAAACTTACGGTATTTCTTAATTAAGACTTATTATCTCTTAATTAAGGCTTACATATTTCTTGATTCAGAAAAAACACATATCCAACATAAGACTTACAGTATCTCTGAATTAAGACTTACAGTGTCTCTGAATTAAGACTTGTATAATAATTTGTCCAAATGATTTAATAATTAATTCGTCCGAATGATTTAGATTTAGGGCCAGGACTGACTGGGTTACTACCAGGGCTGTCGCGATTAATCGATTAATCGATTGTCGATCGGTCACGCCCAAATCGATTAGTATTTTTCGTTGTCAAAGAATCGGTAAATTTTACCCCGTTTTAGGCGTTTAATACTTAAAAAAAAATGATGAAAAAACTATTGTTTCTAAAGGTAAAAGGTCAAGAACGCCAACGTTAAACCTCAAGGGACCGTTAGAAGCATTTGCCTTTTAGGTACATTCAAAGCTTTGATGTTCTGAACTTTTGACGTCAGTGAAATAATCAAGACCCGTCGTCAGTTGCGAACTTCGCAACTGCCGATCAGTCTTGATTTTTACGAGGATTAATCGATTCCTAAATTAAAAAATCGTGACAGCCCTAGTTACTACCTCATTTCCCACGCACTCTCACCGGCAATGGCGGCAAATGAAGCAATATCTATCATCTAGTTACAGTTGCACAGACTATACCAAGTAGAGGAAATACAGGAAAGGTCTTTCTTCTGGCACTCAATATATAGCAGATAATGGACCAGCATAGAAGTCGACACAATGCCTGGATGAGTCAGTTTGAAAGTTTCAATCTTCTTCAAAACTTTGCGAACATAATGTTCAAGGGATGGGGTTGGGTTCGGTGGCTTTCCCCAACACAACATTGCAGAAGGTAGTGTATGCCATCAAGCCTATCCTGGTACTTCAACCAAGGAACTGCCTAAGTGTATCACAAAATCTAAAAACTTAAAAGAGCCCGGGAGGGCGTGGGTGGGGCTTGAGGAAGCTCACCCATGCTGATAGTAAAATCATATTACCAATTAACAGCCTGGAGGTTATCAAGATTTTAAATATTAAATGTTTTAAACTCATTTTGCACTATTTGACTCCTCACTGTATCCATTGTTGATGAGGTCATATCCATTTTTAGGAAATGTATTCACAAACTATCCAAACATATTACTTGGGGGCTTGGCAAAAGCCATTAGACTTTGCTGGGAGTCCAAATCTTTTTCTCCATTATTCACAGTGTTAAAATTAACACCCCTAAATGTGACCTTATTGGCTTGATGTGACGACGACATTCCCAAAACAATTGAAAGTATTGTCCCTCAAACGTCCCTTAAACAAACTTAAGTGTACACTTCATAAAGAAGCTGAACAAATATATTTTTCCATCTATTGGATTATGCAAAGAAGACTATTTTAAAATAGCCCCCCCCCCCCCCCCCCCCAATGGGGACCTGCAGCTTAATTTGAACACAATTAAAATGTGATGTCACATAAACAAAGCCCTCATATGTCACTGAACAGGGTCAGATGAACCAAAACGCTGCAAAACTGAAAATTTCAGGGCTAAATATTTTAAATGAACTGACTACCGTTTCTGTACCTAATTTATCCTGTTGTTCAAAGCATGTTGGTTCTAACCCTTCTTCCAAACACGATTTGACGGACAGCAATCCGGAAACGCCTGCACCGATTACAGCAACTGTTTTAACCATCTTGACGAATTCTCACCAATTCGGAAATATGATCTGGAACAAAAAATGTTAATTACATATCCCAAAGTTTTGTTTGCCATTTTTTATGTCCAGTCATAAAATAGCCGGGGCATATAGTATTACCCTTTTCCGTCCCTCATTCCGAAATAACAGTTTTCTGGACTTTTTTTTAATATACATTGAGATAATTGGCTGACTTCTGGTATGTGGCTTTGTCACGGGTACCTACAAATCGAATTCGAGTTTAGTCCCGATCGGATGGTTTTTCGTAGAGTAACAGTTATTGACCTTGAGCTGAGTTTATGGGGTGAGAATCAGTTTTCCTGACTGTTTTTGTTGAGTGTGTGTGTGTGTGGGGGGGGGGGGGGGGGGTAATGCAGTGTAGCATTGTACCAGCTACCAACCAACCTTAATTGCAATACAACCCATATTGCAATAATTTATTGGAATTGGGGTTGAAACGCTTGTCGTAAATTGGGGTTGAAACGCTTGTCGTAAATTATTGCAATGGTCTTGGAACCAACTTTGCAATACAATCCATGTTGTCATATTGCAAAAGGGAATCTTATGCTAAACAAAATTAATCTTTTGATTCTCAGGCAGCGGCGCATTCGTTTTTTCGGCCCACATATTTATTTCGGAGGCAAAATTCAAAATGTATAAAACTATCATAAGGTGTGATTTTATGTCGTATTCATTGATACAGTACTGTTATTCTCTTTGCGAAAAAGCTACACAATTCTCATATGCATGTACAAAATAAATATTTATTTAACTGGTTGAGGTCTAGATTATTTTTGGAGGTCTGAATTTGTTCATCAAAAATAGACAAAAATTGTTTTATTACAAATTATTGGAGAGTGCCAACAGGCATTCTCCAATAATTTGTAATAGAACAAATTTGTATAAACTCTCAAGGTGAGAGACCTCAACCAGTTAAAGTTGCGATTTTTTGTTTAAAAGTATATATTTTCGAAAGTCTTTCTCACTGGGCTAAATATAAAGCGTAAAGATAGGTTATGACGAACCCCGAAAACCGATATGTCACTTAAACAGTCCAGCAATAGTTCGTGCGCTGCTAACAAAGCGTGGAATTTTATGTCCATTATTGCAGGTCGGGGGCGCGGTGGCGTTGCGGTAACCGGTTCTCGTCACATCACCGAAGTTAAGCAACGTCGAGCCCGGTTAGTCCTCGGATGGGTGACCATCTGAGCGATCGATTCGGACTCCCGCGTTGTGTCCTTGGGCAAGGCACTTAACCCCGATTGTCCACACGGGGACACGATGGCGCCGTGTACTAAGGCGTACTGCACGTCGATGGTGCGTATGTCTTTAACCAATCTAACCCAGCCTGTGCTGCAGCGCGGAGTTACGATGTTGTGGAGCTGGCAGCTGCTCGTCGTTGCTCGGTGGTTCTCTCCGGGTACTCCGGCTTCCTCCGCCCGTAAACTGTCACGGTCATGATTAGCCATTGTGCATAAGTATGTGACCTTAAACACCAATAAATATATAAATAAATAAATAAATAAATAAATAAATAAATAAATAAATATCGCAGGTCTGGCGAACCCATTTAGGAACGATCTGATAACTGATTAAAGAAGTAAGAGAGATCAGTGTTCTCCTGCAGTCATTATCTGTGTAATTATGGCCAGTTAATAGGTAACTGTTGTAAGAACAGTACATCGCACATGTTCTGGACACACACACACATATTACGTATCTAGCCTGTCACAGAATGCCAGGATATATCGAAATGCGAGTCTTTCAAAGGAACTTTAAAGTGATTATTAAATTAAGATAGATCCAAGCGGCCAACTTCAAGAGAAGCGATTAAACCGAGAATCAATGTGCTGGCGTTCTAAATAAAAATCGGGGGATTTCTCGAAAATATTATTCCAGTCTGAAGGTGTGTAAGACTGTGGGTCTCAGGCGAGGATATGGGGATGTCCCATGCTATAGGTTAGAGGAGGTGCCGCATCGGTGCGAAAGTATAGGCACGTTGCAGTGTAGGGGAGCCACAGAGCTCATATTTAGAATAGGGGCAGTCGCAGGCCAAGTCGGTGGCCATATCTGAGTGTAGAATCAGAAATAGAATGTGCGAGCTCAGGGAGCTGTTAGTATTTAAGAAGACTACATGCCTGTTGTCGAAGGCAAGGCATACGTAGGCATAGAGGCCTGTCTGTGTGAACATTATTCTGAGATAAACGTAGGGGAGAGTTTAGCCCCATTAGTGGCGACTGGTTAAGTGAAAAGCGTTCAGTAAAGTGACAATACGTTAGTGGCCGTGCGACGGCAGTGGTAGAGTGACATTCCGTCACTTGTCAGAGGGAAAGCGATATAATAAAGTGACAATACGTTAAATGCCCGAGAATAAGTTATTTAAGTTTGTTTGGCCTTCTCTCCTGGTTGTCCGAACGGACCGAAATGTGACATGTAATGACAGCACGCCGCATGTGGTACACACGAATACGTCAGATGCGCTGATATGTGCATGTTTGTGTGCAGCGTTCGATTCTAATAACTCCTCGTACGACTCTTCGCTTCATCTGGGTATTTGTGATGTTTTATAAATGTGTGGTTTCTGAACTGATGAGGACCTATAGGTGCGGACCCTTGTACCGTGTGGATTGTTGTGGACTGGCTCCCACCTTCTAGACTACGGTCACTACTACACTCTAAAATCAGTTGGGTTAAATACCATCCCAACTCAACTGCATGGGTTGAGAAATACCAATCCAACTCAACTGGGTTGAGTGAATGTGGACCCAGCTGATTTTAGAGTGTACTGGCTACCAAAACACCGATCTACCTCAAGACCACTACTAGCTGCTACCATTACATCTACTATGAGCATTAGTATTGCTGCCGGAACCCAACACCACTGTAGCAGTACCATTGGACTATACCCCATACTACCATGTGAAGACCACTACTATAGGCAACCTCTACGATTGAGTTCTACCACCACTCTAGATGTACCATGGTTACCCTTATCCATCCTATGATCAGTTTCCATCACTGCCTTTCACCGGATTATCCTATACTATAGTCCTCTATCACTACTGCTGGCACGAGTCACTTACAGCGGTGGTAAAAAATCAATACAAGCAGCAGTAGTAATGATTGTATTAGAAAATAACGCTAGAATCTAGTAGAAGTAGTATTTGAGTAGATCACTGTAGTGAGAGCCAGTTGCAGAGGCCATAGTCAGTAGCCAGGCCACAGCAACCCACGAAGGTCCACATTGTTTCACGAACTTCCAGTTTCAAGATGTCCACAAATACCCATATATATGAAGGGAATAGTTGTACGGGAGTCACTCGAATCGAACATTGCCGACAGCTACATATAGCCAAATCTGACACATAGATATGTGTCATATATGATGTGCTTTCATCACATAGGCACATTTGGGTATGTTCGAACAGCCTGAAGGTGAGAGGAAATTTATTGTATACCAGTACAGGGCAGTCAAATACATCAAGCAATGCCACATGGTCTAACATTACGCACTATTCATAGCAATCATAGGTTGGTAGAGCAATATGCTTCGGGAAGACAAACAGATCGAGAAGGGCAAAGGTTACTGATTAAAAGGAGTACAAACAGGCCAAACTATACTACCATACTAGACCACCGAATACACCCAACATGACATAGCATTATGCGCTGCTCATAACGACCCATGTTAGCTATAGATGTTAGATAGATGCGTTGTATTTTTTTCTACCAGAAGGTCAGATATTGTGATCAGGGACGTAGCTAGGGGGTATTCAATGGGGGTGGGGGGGGGGGGGGGGTATGAAAATTCCAACTAGGGACGGATACTTAAAGGGGTGCTCTCCATCCTCCCGACCCCCGGGGTGGGTGGGGGGATCAAAATGTTGACTCTGAGTGACTGTACCAGTAGGTTTTGGGGCATTCTGAGAATATTTCCAAACAGTATAAATGACTGCAGCAATATATCTATATACATAATTTGAGGTTTTAAGACAGCACAAAATTTTTCTTTTAAAATGCTGTAATGATAATTACTGTAGGGTGAGGCTGCTTATAGGCTTAGCCTGTTAGCTGAACCCATTTCACTTTAAAGAAATAAAATACTGATTAAAAAAAACAGCACAAAATGACATTTTCTTGTGGTACTGTTGTCTTCAGGTAGACCCTATCTGCCTTCATTAGGCATTGTGTCAGTTACATGATTGTACATGCATGAAAAATGCTCAAAACATCAGTATTCAACCAATAATTTATTAAATAATCATTAGTCCTGCTGAGCAGTGAGCATACTAATCTTGAAATGAACTTAATGACTTACAACCATTCATTATGCTTACAAAGTATGAGTAATGACTTAGCTGACTAACTCACCCAAAATGTCACAATATGTGCGAGATATTAATTCAACAATACCAAATACAAATCAAAATTTTCAGTCTGGCCATATTTGTCTTTCATGAGAGTACAGAGCCAAAGAAAACTGTGCACAATTTTGGTAGTAACTTGAAAAATTCCAGGCCTTACAGGGGGCACATTTTGAGTCCAAATACAAATTGCAGTCTGTGAATACATTGCATGTAGAAGAGAACAAAACGCATAACACGACCATTGTGGCATTAACCTCGGCCGCCGAGTAGTCGGAAAATCTGGCCTTTTTCGATCAATATTCGATCAATATTCTTTCTGTGGGAGTTGGCGGTTGGAATTTTCCCTGAAATGTAATACCACGTTCTGAAAAGCCCTCTGTTCCAACAATGCTTCGAATTTCCAACTGTTGGTATTTTTGCTTGATTAATTTCCAACTATCTTGATTTTTGGAAAAAACAAACGCCCCATAAATTGTCCCGAAAATTGAATAAATTGTCCCAGGCCGATTGCTTTGATGCTTCACGCACTTGTTAGTTATACGTGTTAGTTGTGCGTGTTGGGGGTCAAAAGGCCAAATTTTAATAATTATATAGTGTACTTTTTCAGGTCAGAACAATCAAATGAGTGCGTCGCTGTTATTAAAAATAGATTGTTCTCAAAATATTAAATCCGAATGACAACTTGAGTTCTCTGACCGAGTTTTTATGAAAAGTTCAAATATTGCAGTTGCCCTTACTAAACAGAGATAGTTGTCGAGAAAGTCTTTCCTTTTCAGATGACAGCTTGATTTCCTCTTGGCGCGCAAAGTTCCCCTGGGCGATTGTTTCCCCTGGGCCAGGGGAGACCCATCCGAGGACCACTGGGGGTTGAAATGATAAATGTGTTCTAACCATTAAAACAACAAACATCTGTGGCAAAAGCGGCTGATTTGCAGTATGAGTCGTCCACTAATGCAATAAATTTAATGTAATAGAAGCTGCTTTAGCTGTACATTACCAGGTTTCTGGAAGGAATCAGTGAAAAATGGAAATATATCTCAAAGTACCGTGACTAATAGCTAAAGAAAATGTACACTCTAAAACCAGTTGTGTTAAAAATTAACCCAAATCAACGGGGTTGAGTGAATATGAACCCAATTTGGTTCATATTCACTCAACGGTCTCGACCCAGTTTATTTGGGTTGATATTTAACACAAAAGATTTTAAAGCGTAACGTTAAAGGTAAGAGAAATGTCGACAGCAAGAGCATTCTGATAACGGGAGGTCTGGCTGTTCAGTGGCAGGCCCCTTCAACTAATAAAATGCATCCAAATAGAACTGAAAATAGACCTTGGTTAGAAAGGGTTACAATACATTAAATGATTTGCATTGGCGGCAGTGTTAACATTTTTCTGTCTCTTGAGCTCACCAAGCTCATTTGGGGGAAACAGTGTTGTGTCCAGTTGGTATATTATCTCATTAAAAATGAACAGGAAAAAAATATATGTTGCCGTGTGTTTTTTTGTGTTCAAATTTGGCAACTCGTCCACTGAGTTCCAATGTGTTCTCTGTGCCTATTGGCACATAGAACACCTGGAACTCAGGGGACGAATTCCCCAACTTCCGCTCAGTTTCGCACTCAGTTGAAAAGACATATTTTACTTGTCCCCCTCACCTTATTTTTCAACTCTCACAATTATGAAAAGACAGCCCGTGCAAATAGTTTAAGTCTTTTCCAAAATAGACACTGTGACATTTTTATCGAGGGTTTCAAATCCAATAAATATTGCCCCAGTCAACTAATGGCGTTTTTGCCTCCATATGGTGTATTTTAACCAAACAAAGGGGAACACATGCAAATTTAAATTGAACTGAAATGACGAGAGCATAAGCATTCTGAAGGAGAGATATATGTGTGTGTGGGGGTGGGGGGGGGGAGGGGTCGCTGGCAAGACCTCTCCCATAAATAAACTGGATCTATACCTTGGATGAAAGCGTCCTGGAAAATACTTTATTGCGATAGGGGTTGGAATGATAAGCGTGTTTCAACCCCTTTTGCTAATACTTTATTGCAGTAGGGGTTGAAGTATTCTGAAGGAGAGGTGGGGGGGCGGAGCGGGGTGTCCGCTGGCAAGATCCCTCCCATAAATAAACCGCCTTATATCTAAACTAGAAATTACCTTGGATGGAAGCGTACTTGCAAAATACTTTATTGCGATATGGAGTGAAATGATAAGTGTGTTCAACCCCTATTGCTAATACTTTATTGCAGTAGGGGTTGAAATGGCAAGTGTATTTCAACCTACATTGTAATAATTTATTGCCTACAACGCCGACTTATATATATAAATACCAATACCCACCTGCGAAACATAAAAAAAACACTTTTGGTAAGAACATTCACGGGCAGATTTCCAAGAAACAAATAGCACAGTGAAACATGGGTTTTCTGCTCCAGCTTTTTGTATCACTTACAATTGACAGCGAACTCCACCGCCTCACATGTTACAGATCCACCACACCGTATCAGATAAATTTTCTCCGGTCGTTCTAATTGGCTATATATATACACAACAATGATATGAACAGCAACTGCGCACCTTCGTCGTATTTATGGTTTCCACATGATAATATGGAAACTACGGTGGCTGATGGTATCACTGAACTAAATATTTTCCCACAGGCGACCATTATAACGTTCAGGAGAAAAAAAATATGATCGCATCACTTTAATTTTGGCATTCAAATATCTTTGGCAAGTACAGCCCTTCAGACAACTTTTTCTCACCCGAGAACAGGGGGTCATGCAACAAATAAGAGAGAAAAACTGACACGAAAGGAAGTACCGGTCACGTGCACATATTTTTCAGGGAATTCCCTACAAAAACACACAAAAAGTAAATTGTATTTTTTTTGGTTCAAAAGTCATTAAATCACCCTCTTTTTATCAGGAATATTCAACAATAGGTTATGAACGCCTAAATAAATCCCATTGACCACAGTGTTAACCTTTCACTCTCTGTACAACACACCAAGTTGTTTTGAAAAAAAATACCTATACATCTACAAAGTACATCATCTCTTGAAAAAAATTAAACTGGAAAAAAATATATGTTGCCACATGAAATTTCAGTTTAAATTTCGAATTTTCACAACTACCGTATGGTCTTGCAATGAATGACCTTCACACTTTTTTTCCATGCCTCATGTTTTTGAGAGATTCTCACACATACCGGCACCAAATTACAAACAAACTTATTAATCCTTTCTGAAGTGGACGAATCAAAATTTTAATTAATGGTTTCAAAGTCAAAATATATTTAACCAATCAGCTGATCAGCCCTATTTAATCCTACTCACAACTTTGGGAGTCAAATGCTCAAAGTCACGTGTTCACTTATTTAGTGGTTCAAAACCAATAATGCAAGATGTCAATAGAATGTTTCAAACGTTTATTGAAACAATATCTTTTCCCGAGGTTGTTTATTTTTAGAGATTGCATCATTTCCGAGTGCAACATTTCAAGGCGGGTAACTCTAATTCAAATATTTAGTTCCCTGATATCTGATGGAGGCCATGTAGAAATTTTTTTTTTTTGCCCTTTGAAACCAGTTGGGCTAAAAATCAACCCAAATCAACAGGGTTGGGTGAATATGAACCCAATTGGGTTCATATTCACTCAATCCAGCTGATTTGGGTAATTTTAACCCATCTGATTTTAGAGTGTGAGAAAATATCTTGTTCTCACAACATAATACTTTACATAATATCTTAATACATAATTAGCTTGTTTCCACAGCATATCTTGTTCCCATAAGAAAAATATATTGTCCTCTCCAAAAAATACCTTGTTCCCACAACATAATATCTTATTCCCATTAGATAATATCTTGTTCTCACAAGAAATAAATATCTGGTTCCCACAACATAATATCTTGTTCCACAACATGGTAACTTGTTCCCACGACGTAATATCTTGTTCCCACCAGAAATAATACATTATTATTGGTTTGTTTATGGAACAATTAGCTTGAGCTCTTTGGACTTTTCAGCGTTTAAAAATGGCCCGTTTAGATGAAAATAATTTTTGATTTTGAGATCTCTTTTCTCCCAAAGGAGAGTCACAAGAAGCTGTTTTGAAACGTGACATTTTATGTCCTCAGCTCATTCATCCCGAGCTCTAGGAGTTTTGGCCATCGGACATTTTTTTTCCTTTTTTCATTCATACATTAATCCTTTGAGACTTTAATTATCCTGACATTCAAAAGTCACTGGGAATTCAGTTTCTTCAACGTTTTTCAAAATGGGACGTCAAACGTCGGAAAGTACAAATAACAAGATATTTTTCACATTAGTGATTATCTGGTTGAGGGCTAGATTATTTTTGGTGGTCTGAATTTGTTATTCAAAACATGTTTTATTACAAATTATTGGAGAGTGCCCACAGGCACAAATTTATATAAACAAAATATTATTTGTGTTTGACAGAATATGAAATATAAGCAAGGAAAGTGTTGACTTTTGCTCTGGTAATGAGTGAGTGGTGTCCTCATTTTTTTTAAAAGCCCTGATAGTGGCTTCTAGCACTCAACCAGTTAAGAAGTCTTGACAGCGGGATTATATTAGTATTTTAAGCTGCGATAACATTTGGCCCAACGGTTGTCACTGAGCACTATTCGGGAGAAAATAGGAATTGAGGTTAAAAAATCGAAAAATAATAACAAAACACCACAAAGTATCAACGCGCTGTTTGATTTCGTACGCCATAAGACGTACACAAGTATTAAAGGGTTAAATCCCATGTACCGGTACCTGATTCTTTTGGGAAGTATGGCGACTCGGTGGTTATAGCGCATTGCACTTCAGACTGAAATGGTAACGATTCTATCCTGATCCACTTAATATTCGATGTTCTCTTGGACAATACACGAGTGATAGTCGATGTGTGCATAGTCCTTGTTGCAGTGACGTAATGTTATGGAAAATCGTGGGTGTGATATGCGTTGTCATGGCAGATCGCATGAGCGGCATTTTGAGACATCATTGTTATAGTGATACGATGTCTTCTTGTGTTTTCGCCGTCCATTTGGTACGATGGAGGCCGCCTTCTTGATTTCTATAGCAGAAAGTTATTACTGTATGACGAATAGTCCTATAACAGGACCTTGAGATCTCCAACATAATAAGTTATTGTGATGAATTACGGTAACATGGTTTGAGGTTTGCGGCACGGAGCTTATGTTCAACCGAGACGCGAACACCACAACCGTCAACTCATCACAATAACGTATATGTTCCAATAAGACACTGCAATAGCCCAAACCCTACGTCGTGAAATACGAGAGGTTTATTTACTAAACCCGCGATCGTTAAAAGTTGCCTTGTTCAAGGCAACTTTTAACGATCACAAGTTTAGTAAATATAAATACTGGATAAATAATCAATAAACCATATAATCTCATTCCATCTCAGTTCAAATCGTAAATCGGTTTCTAATTTAAACAACACTTCATCCGGAACACCGTCTGTTGCACGTGTGAAATATCCAGAAAAATGAAGCGGCATGCTTGTCACTCCCTTGATGAAGCAATTACGAAACGGGCGACGTGTACAACCCGCATATGTGAAAGATTTTATTACATATGCGGTTGATTTTCTTTCACATTTGCAGTTTTTAATATGCAGGATTTTTTCACATATGCGGGTTGTACAGCGACATCATTTCAAATATTTCGCGTTGTGACGTCAGACGGTAACATTTGATACTGGAGCCGTAAACATAAAAGAAACTTCGCCAGCTCTCATCCAATCAGAGGGTGAGGATTTTACTCTTGTTGGAACATATATTGTATGAAAGTATAACTAATTACCAAAGACGCACCGACAACTGCAAAAACATTTCTCCAGTGAACCCGTTTTAACTCCCAAACTCCAAGAATCCTCGTTTCCATCTAGCCCCCTCCCCCTGACCTTCTTCTACCTGTTGATAGCCTATCCTAACATTCCATCCAATCCTAGCTGCCCTTATGTCGCTCCATTATCTAAGCCCTGCCCACTATCACTACGCAGGGTACACCGACAGACGTGTCAGTTCGTCTTTCAGCATATGAGGCCATGGGGATCCTGCCGAAAGCCGCAGATGGGGCCTTACCACAAATCCTCATCCAGATATTTGAGGAAACATTCAACTATTGGGCGATCAGATGATACTGGTTTATAACTTATACCGAGTTTCTTTATCAAACCATGATGTCTATGAGGAAATCCCTCACTGATTCTAGCCTGGTGTCTCTCGTGCCTTCATTTCGGTATTGGGAGGATTTTATGGGATGGTGATATAGTATTGGCAGATAGTTATCGGAGGATACTACACTTTTCGGGTGAGGCCATGAGGGTCATGAGGCAATCTGTCAATGGGGTTCAACCTCAAGTCCCCCATATCCTCACCCGGGTATTTGAAGATACTTACGACACGGTGATCTATTGTTGAGGGATACTTATCAGAGGAAACTTGCCAAAAGTTTCTACTGTTTCATCTTATCATTCTTATGAGATCATCAGGTGTATGAACAATACCCCAAGGATGTCTAGCCTGACATTGCTCATGCCCTTATTTTGGTATTGGATGATACTTGGACCTAAAAGTTAAAAATCTGTTTCTCAGGCCCTCACGCATATTCCTTTTGGGGGCCGCATGCTCTCTTTTTATAACCAATGCAAACTTAAAAAATAAAAATTGAATGGTTTATGGCTGATATTTTACCCAAGTTAATAAAATTGATAAATTTGTCCCTTGAGTGCAACAAGGCTTTGCAATGCTTTAACATTGCAAAGCCTCCTGCACTCAAGGGACGAAATACACCACCACCTTTATATGCGATTCTGTAGATTATAAGGTGAGGACTAAAACATAAAACAAACCAAGAACATGAACTTTGTTAAAATAAAAAACCGCCTGCCCACATGCAATTTTACAAAAAAATGCCCTGATAAACAGAAGATCTACTTTGTTGTGGGGCATTATGACATGGCGATATAGTGGTGGGGGATAGTTATACGAGTACACTGCCCGTACAAGCCATTGGCTGCTACTGTTTTGTCGTATGAGGTCATGAGGTCTATGAAATATTACTCCATTGAGGTAGGGAGCAAGGTGGCTCAATTGTGAGCACATTGGACTTGAGATTGAAAGGTTGACGATTCAGTCCTGACCCGCGTCATCTGCGTTGTGTCCCTGGAAAAGACACGTCATCCCCATGTGGGAGTAGAGTGGTATATGCACAGAATGGCACGCGCGTGTGAATGGATTAATCGATATGACACGAGCGCCAGCACGGAAGGATAGAACGAGTGGCCGTAGGCCTCGAGTTTTATCCTTCCGCGATGGCAAAAGTGCCATATAGATTAACCCATTCACGCACGCGTGTCTTTCCGTGTTTATTACACGCCTTCACATCTATAAAAACAATTATTAGAAGGACACCCGGCAATTCATTTGACAACTGTCAACAAAAAGAACACATTTTATCGGCAACCAAATTTGCGAGGGAACCCCGTGTTACTATTTCGTCCTCTGAGTTCCAATGTGTTCTATGTGCCTACTGATACATAGAACACACTGGAACTCATGAGTCGATTTTTAACTATCGCTAGTGATTAAAATTGTAAATGCGTTGCACGATTGGTAGAAAATGTCAGTGAAATTTCGCTTTTTTATGAAAATAGTCCGTCAACGAATTTTCATTTTACTCATGGTTTAGTGTTGCTGTAGATGGGGATTTCATAGAACGGGCGTGTAATGAAATATTTGCTTTTCGTTTGGGTCAAGGATGCTTGGGTACCTTGGTCATAGTTTGGGTGTTATCAACCTTAATTGAAAATAGGATTTTTACAGTGAGATGTTCCTTTATTGAATGCGTCTAAATATTAAAAATAATGTACAATATAATATCATGTAACGTATTACACTGGGGATTACATACTCGCAAGGCAGTAGAGAGGTACGAAATACTGTTTCATGTTCATTAGAATTTCGTCATATTTATATCTTGCCTGAAGAGGTTCGGGGTTCTCGGTCAAACGGAATGTAAATTATTGAATTCTATTTCGGTGTAATTAAATTATTATTTCCAAAACTCTAGCGATAAAAACATTTCGCCCGACAATTTTCACATCGATAGAAATCTAGTCATTTATATCTTGATTGACCGAGCTCGGAGAGCTCGCTCAATCGAGATAAAAATTACTGACTTCCGAGGACATTCTGTTAACTGAAGAGTATGAACAATGTGTTCGGGGCACGGATGACGAGCATCATAAGCAATAAAATGAATAAAAATGATTAGCATATAAAATGAATCAAGTTAATAAATATTTACAAAGCGGACCGACCTGCAAATAAAAATACTTTCTTTTCTTTTGTCCGTTTAGTTATGTCTCTACGACATTTATTTTTTCTTCCTGTATATTTCAACGAGGCCGCGAAATATCTAATTACAGCGCGACAAACGAGCTCTAAATATGAGCTAAGCTACGTACCGCGCTTCGAGCCGCGAGCTGACAACTCGATGCGCTAAATCGGCCGTTACAACAAATATTTATTGATTTCATAGTTCTATTACTTTAGACTGAAGCACCAACGCTGACACTGCTCTCACGTTAGGCGAGTTCACAACTAGCTGGGGAAACACGCATAGAGAGCTGGCTCGTCCTACAACACTATGCGAGCTTACCAGTCGGCGTTTAAGATTGTTAACACTTCTACATATTTAATAACAAGCTATGAAAATAATACGGCCGTTCATATATAAACGAAAATATGCATTAAACAATTTATAAAAATTAAACATAATATATAAATAAATTCTTACCTTAAATGAAAATATGATTTTACACTGAGATATTCTTTTACTGAATGCATATCTTGGAAGACCAATTGGCTGGTTATAAGCACTTTCTGTAGGAGATTGTATAACGGTCTTGCATAATGGATTTCTTTAAAATTTCCGCAAATGTTTTCTTATTACACAACAAACATAAATTTATAAAAAAGGAGATAGACATGATCCAAATAATTATCGCACCATAGCCCAGAGCAATACTATCGGTAAACTGTTTAACAGATTCATCAACAATAGAATTATACACGCCCAGTTGATGATGACGGTAGAGGGGGTGTGGGGCTATTCATCAAAGACAATATCTCTTATCGATTACGTAATGATCTAACAGTTTTCAAACCACATGTGTTTGAATCTTTATTCGTTGAAATATTTGATAACCCTAAAAATCCCTATGTTGTTGGAATAATATATCGCCTAAACACTGCCCCCAGAGCTGACACCAACTCGTTCATAAACGAAATGACCGTTATATTAAACAAACTGAACCAAAATAATACAAAAGCATTCTTAATGGGAGGCTTCAACGTCGACCTTCTAAAATACGGAGTACATGTACATGACAGAACACGAACATTTGTTGACTACATGTCCAACGAAGGTTTTCTCCCTGCAATTACTAAACCAACACGAATGAGGGAATATTCGGCCAACATAATTGACCCTATATCTACACAAACTCACTATCTCCAAATTATAAAGCTGGAATAATTATTACAGATATCTCTGATCACTTTGGAATGTTTTACTCTGAACACCCTGTTAAGTTAAAGCATGTCTCTAAAACTTTTGTCAAACGATCCCTTGATTTGCACAGTATAAACTCCTTTAAAACACAACTGGGCAGTGCTGATTTTGAATCGGTGTTCGAATCATCATGCCCTAAAGTGGCATATAAAAACTTCATGAATATCTTTTCGAATGCGTTCGACAAACATTTTTCGCTGAAAAAAATTACAATTCCAAATAAATACATCAAACGCCAGCCGTGGATGACAAAAGGTATCATTCAGTCGTCACAGAATAAGAATATGTTATATCATAATAAGCTGAAACGCCCATCGGCAGACAACACTAGTAGATACAAATCATACTGCGCGATGTTTAATAAAATAAAGGGAGCTGCTAAAGTTTTGTATTATAAAAATATCTTGCATGAGAATGCAAACAATATGAGAAAAATCTGGGAAATTCTCCGTGATACTATTAATAAATCAGATAACAAGCAGGTCCTCCCGACTGAATTCGTTATAAATGAAAAACAGGAATCAAGCCCAACGAATATAGCTAATCACTTCAACAGCTACTTCTCTAGTATTGGCCGAACAATAAACGAAAATGTTGGCACCTCCAGCAAACATTTCTCCGATTTCCTACTACTGATAGTAATCCACATGATATATTTGTTGCTCCGGCAACGATGGAAGAAGTAATATCCATAACAAAATTAATGAAAGGCAAAGAGATCAAAGACTATAATGACATTACATCAAAACTGGTGCAAGAAATAATAAGAGAAATAGCGGATCCCTTAACGCACATAATAAATCTTTCATTTTCAAAGGGAGTTGTGCCAGACGAAATGAAAATTGCAAAAGTAATTCCTATTTACAAATCTGGTAATCCCCAGCACGTTGATAACTATAGACCAATAAGCAGTTTGCCTGTTCTCTACAAAATACTTGAAAAACTTATGTTCAGTAGAGTTTATGGGTTTCTATCGAAATATAATATTCTATTCCCGCATCAGTACGGCTTCCACTTTTCATCCTATGCTGCATCTCCTTAATTATATCGCGGAAAACTTCGATAAAGCCACGAAAGATCGTACACTGTCACTATTTGTGGACTTCTCAAAAGCATTTGACACTATTAACCATGATATACTCCTAGATAAGTTAGATTTCTACGGAATTACAGGCATAGCGAACTCGTGGTTCCGCAATTACCTCACTAAATGGGTTCAGTTTGTAAAATATGGAGACACGACATCGGATCGTACACTGTCACTATTTGTGGGCTTCTCAAAAGCATTTGGCACTCTTAACCATGATATACTCCTACATAAGTTAGAGTTCTACGGAATTAGAGGCATAGCGAACTCGTGGTTTCGCAGTTACCTCACTAAACGGGTTCTGTTTGTAAAATATGGAGACACGACATCCGAATTACAGGAAACGTTATGTGGAGTTCCACAGGGACCTCTCCTGGGGCCTTTGCTATTTTTAGTTTATATTAATGACATCAGTAAATCCACAATACTGAACATCCTTTCTTTTGCGGATGACACAACTGGATTAGCCTCGGATAACAATATTGAACGACTACATAATCACGTGAATAGTGAAATTATGAAGCTGAGTAATTGGTGTAAGGAAAATAAAATTGCTATAAACGCTAAAAAAAACCCAAAATATATTCTCTTTAGTCCATCACACATTAAAACAGATAATCCAACTCTAGGTTTGTTAAAGGACAACAACAAACTAGAAGGGATAGCAAACAGAGCCGAAAACAAAGCAGTGAAATTTCTGGGTGTTTATTTTAACGAGTGTCTGAATTTCAAGCACCATATTACGCAGACTGCATCTAAAATATCAAGGGCAATATACGCTATAAATAGAATAAAGAAACTTCTTCCACATAGTGCGCTTAGATCCTTGTATTTTGCACTCGTGCATAGCCTCTTGTTATACAGCATCCACGCATGGGGACATGTCCATAACTGCAATAAGCTCTTCCGTCTACAAAAACGAGCATTACGCACCATTAACAATAACAAATTTAACTCTCATACGGATCCCTTGTTTAAGGAGGAAAAGATACTGAAATTTCCCGGCTTATACAAACGTAATGCATTAGTTTTCATGTATGATTGGCACAATGGAAATCTTCCACTGAGCTTTACCAATCACTTCCAAACTTATGGCAATGAGTTCAGTAGAATAACCAGACAGACAGGTCAAGTTAGAAGAGGTATCCCAAGGTCAGATTTAAAAAAAAAAAAAAAACTTCCACTACATTCGTTTCCTAAACTATGGAATAACCTGAGTAACACTATAAAAAATATTAGATCGAGACCATTATTTATAAAACAAGTCATCCAGATTTCACTCGACTCTTATCATAATTCTATACGCTGCCATAACAAGGCCTGCTCTGACTGCCGTTCCTCCGCTACATCATGACCAGCTGAAGGCGCAATATTTACAGTATTTGGAGTATTCACAGTATTTGGGGTAAGTCCACCATGTAGGCTAATCCTTGTCCTTTCCTCCCAATACGGGCAATGCAAAACAGCACAACTCAACTACCTCTTACCAAATTACCAATGCAAACATTTTAAATTCTAAAATGTACTTGTGCATTACACATACATGTATATATCCACGCATCGCTGCCGTTCCTTTTCTATTTTTTTCTGTCTTTTAAACTGCCTCTCCTAACGGCTCCTCCTTCTTCAATTTTTATCGTTCATCTTTCAACCTTACTTTCAGGGGGTAACGGGAAGACAGCCAACTTGGCTATGTTACCACCTAACAATATGCATGCGACTTAGCGCATTATTCAGCACATTTTAACAAATCTAGATGTTATTGTAAATTCTTGTGAAATGCTTTATTTTTTAGCTCTGTAACATGTATATTGTTAAATAAATAATTCAATTCCAAAAATTAATAATTACTTAGAAGATAATAACCTAATAAGTGAGAACCAATTCGGATTTCGCAAAGGCTGTAGCACTGTTGACAGTATGTTCGTCTTGAATTCTTCTATTAATAAATATAAAAAAGACGAAAAGACCACTGTATGCAGTATTTGTAGATTTCAGAAAAGCTTTCGATACCGTTGAAAGACCAAAACTTTTCCAGAAATTACGTAATATAGGCATCAGCGGCCCGATCTTAGAGTCACTAATGTCAATGTATAAATCCTGTTACTACAGTACGAAAACAAACAACGGAGTAGGCCCCCCTCAACTATCCACCATTGGGGTCCGGCAGGGGTGTAATTTCTCGCCGACACTTTTTAAAATATTTATAGATGATATAGCAAATATATTTAGTGATAAATGTACGCCAGTTTCAATAGGTGACTACTCATTAAATCATCTTTTATTTGCAGAGGACCTCGTGCTGCTATCTGAGTCCCTAGATGGTATTCAACAATGCTTAAATAAATTAGATATCTACGCTCGGAAAAACAGCCTGAGTGTAAATATAGATAAATGTGTTGTATTTAGGGCACGTCAATCGACCGTAGGACCCAATTTATACCTCGGATCTTTCAAGCTCCAGAAAACTAGCAACTATAATTACTTAGGATTGAATTTCTCACAAAATTGTAAACTACAGGATGCACAAAAAGATTTGAGCATGAAAGCACTTCGAGCACTTTATTCCCTAAACGCTTCATTTAAACAGAAATACCGCCAAACGATACCCATATTTTCTAGTCTGTTTGACAAATTAATTAAACCATTACTACTGTATGGTAGTGAGATATGGGTATCAGAACTAGATTATAACAACGAAAGCCGCACCGCGTGCGAAAACGCTCACATAAAATTTTGTACATTATTACTAGGGGTAAATAAGAATACCTCCAACTTTGCTGTGCGCTCGGAACTAGGAAGATATCCTTTGTTCCTAGATGGCATAGTACAGCAGACGAGATACCACTCGAAGTTGCTGTCTCGTGAAACTGATTCTCTACTTGGAGCGGCTATAAAGAAGCAAATAAGCATGCTTTAAAGAAATTCAAAACTATATTACACGAACTCCTAGATGTACAAGAGGTCAATAGCTTTTGTCGCCAAAAAACACAAAGAAATATGTTCTTGAGAAAGGAAAGCAAAAGTATGAGGAATATTTCTATGAAAATATATATGACGATAACAAAAAACAAGATAAAAGCAAGCTGAGAACATATCGTACAATAAAAAATGAGTATATTCTAGAACCATATCTAGTACACACGACATCCTGGGAGGCACAAAAAATATTTACTCGCCTTCGAATCAGTAATCACAATCTGATGATAGAAAAGGGAAGGCATGTACAGCCTCCGATTCCGTTTAATGAACGAAAATGCCCAAAGTGTGGTTCCGAGGCAACTGAGGATGAATATCATTTCATCATGGAGTGTGATCACTATAGTCAGTTACGGGAGGGACTCTTCGACTTGGTAGCAAATGAAATTGGTCACTTGAAAAATGACGATGTGTCAATAATGTTCAAATTCATCATGCAAAACAACATCCCCAGGTAATGCAATCCCATCCGCAACATGATCCAACGATTCTTCATGCTACGGGAAGGCGACGCCCCGGAAAATTGAACTCCAACGAAGAAACGCCTAAGAATGTGATAAGGATGCACGCAGTGAAGAAATCATTTATATGTATAATCATACGCGCATGTACACACTAACACGCACGCACGCACGCACGCACGCACGCACGCACGCACGCACGCACGCACGCACGCACGCACGCACGCACGCACGCACGCACGCACGCACGCACGCACGCACGCACGCACGCACGCACCCTTACACTCACATGTATGTGAGTGTGTGTGTGTGGGTGTGTTCCTGTATGTGGAGGTGTGGGGATGTGTGTGTGTGTGTGAAGGGTGTGTCTGGGTGTAGGAGTGTACGTGTATAGATGTGTGTGTATGCATATGTGTGCATGTGTGTATACATGTGTTCAAAATATCATTATATATTTCTCATTATATTATAAAAGGACTATATTGAGGCATGACAGGATATTCTATTACTGATGATGCTGTATCAAATGTTCTTAATTATACCAATATCGTGTTATTATACCTGCAATCTGCCCCAGTGCGGGTGATTTATTGCAATAAAGTTCAACTATTCAACAACAAACAGGTGTGAATTTGAACGGTAAATGGGATTATTATCTAATGTTAAAATGTCGGACTGAGGAACAGTATGACGTATGAACAGGATCATAAATCAGTGAATTAAGCATGATGCTAAAATAAAGAGTATGATACTCAATTAATATTGTATGATACCCAAATAATATAGTATTATACTGAATTAATTCAGTATCATACTCAAATAATTGAGTATCATACTTAATTATTTATGCAGCATTTATGAAATCATACCAAATAATATAGCATCATACCAAATTATTAGAGTTTCATACTGAAAAAACAATTATGACCCTCCCGTACGTGAACCTCATTTCAGTATCATGCTATTTTATTTATGCTGCATTCATGAAATCGTGCACAATAATATAGTATGATTCTAAATTAATTGAGTATCATACTAAAATAATTAAGTATCATACACAAATAATATAGTATGATTCTAAATTAATTGAGTATCATACTAAAATAATTAAGTATCATACACAAATAATATAGTATGATTCTAAATTAATTGAGTATCATACTAAAATAATTAAGTATCATACACAAATAATATAGTATGATTCTAAATTAATTGGGTATCATACTAAAATAATTAAGTATCATACACAAATAATATAGTATGATGCTAAATTAATTGAGTATCATACTGAATTAATTCAGTATCATACACAAATAATATAGTATGATGCTAAATTAATTGAGTATCATACAGAATTAATTCAGAATCATACACGAATAATATAGTATGATGCTAAATTAATTGAGTATCATACTGAAAACCTGTCAATCAACACATTCTAACTAATCAGTGGCGCCGATTCTTACAGGCTAGATTTTCTGGCGCCACATTTAAATAAGACGATAAGCAAATGGAAGACCGATATAAAAATGAATCTGGAAGGTTTTCGTGAAGGCGCTCGCGGTATCGTGTCTACGGTAACCCGTACTTTACAGTCCTCGATCAACGAAGCATCTGTTTCAACAGCAAGTATGAGACTGGAAGCTTTAGAAAGAAATGTGAACAGAATGGTTGCGAGGTTCCCGGAATGTTCAGCCCTGTTACCAGTATTAACAGAGTCTGTGCAGATTGTTGAAGAAATGAAAAGGTAAGTATCACAGGGTTGTTATTTTAAGGTCATTCTAAATTTTAAAAATAAGTAAACAAATCGAGTTATTTAGAATAAATGCAAGAAAGAAAGTTTTTAATAATCAGTGTGAGTAAACTGGGTACGCGCATTAATTTAATTAAGTTCGTATTCGGAAAGTGTTCTTTGTTCAGTCGCTGTCATGCAGGGACTGTGTAAACAATGCATTCCAAATTAGAACTTATTGAAAAGTCAGTTCATGTCACTGCAAGTCATCAAAGCCGTCTTTTCTAAATTAGCACCTTTGCCCAAATCAAGTTTTTGATTGGTGATGCGCGCGCCTATATAAGACCCCTCGAGTTAACTTCAAGACAGACTCGCTAGGATGGAATAATCGTTAGTTCACGCGGTGCAGTAAAGAGTTAAGGTTTTTGTGTGGTTCCGGTAAGCCGTCATTTGGACGATAGGATTCCCGATCTGATGATTTGCATCGAGGGGAGACGCCGAAGAAGAATCGATGAGTATACGTAGTATTTAGTTTATAGTATTTAGTTGTGATAACACGTCGTAGTTACATAGTTATTAGTTAACAGTTTTAAGTGTATTAGTGAATCTGTGTTATTAGATGATCAGTTGTTATTATTGCGAGTTAGAAGCACCATTAGCGGGAATTATAGGTGATAAGATATTCTAAAGGGTGAAATTTAGTATTAAAGGTAATTCCCCATAATGTGGTAGTCGCAACAGGATAAATGCGCGCATGAGCGGTTGAATGAAAGATTTCGTGATTTCTTGTCAGTAGTCGCAGCTTCGACCTTTCTCTACGAATATAAATTTGGGAGACAATTTAATTTTAGATAATGTTTTAGTACTTGTTTTTCGGTGGGATTCAGTGACTAGTCACAAAACTCATTTCAGTAGTGTTGAGATTATTTATTTAGGATTTGTTGGCTATTTGTAAATAAGAGTATATAAGATTTATATATAAAAATTGTTGGATTGTTAATAGTCTTTATCTTATTAATGAAGAAGCCCTCAGTACCCTAGGAATTGATGGACCCTCAGCCCCGCTAAGAAATTAGCCCATGCTAGTTCATTACCGCTGAAAGCAATTGATTAAAGCGCGGCGCTACTCTGTGGCTTATGAATAAGCAATTGCAATCTACAAAAGTGAACTAGTGAAAATCCCCTGTCCACGGTGAAAGAGTGTCTTAGGTCCCCAGCAAAGTTGATCAATCCCAGCCTTGGCCCTCCGCTGACAAGTGCCCTCTGGCAAATAAATATTCACTCTCTCCAAGACGTTGCCACAGCGGCGTTCCTGGGGACAGTAATTTTTATTTATCAGAAAGTGCTAACACCTGTGTAGACACCTGAATGAGCGATCCCCAGTGGAAGTAACGCATGGTTCCACTTTACAGGCGGACCGTTTGGTCATATTTGGTGGAGAATCCGAATTAGTTCATCTATCTAGCTTGAACCTTTCCCAGTACTCCCAGTACACTAACAATGGGTTCCACAGAAACATTCCGAGAGATGTTTGATTACATTCGTGAAATTAAGGAGAAAGTCATTCAGCAAAATGCAATTCGAGCTGCCCAGATCTCACATAACTCTGACCCAAATAAACACTGGAATGACTGTGGCCAGCGCCAACTACACACTGAAAGAGATTTCTCAAGACGTCGGGAGTATCGCCCGTTTATAGGTAAGAGGCGGCATTTTCCCTTGTGCCATAGATGTGGAAGACATTACCATAACTCATCAACTTGTCCCGCTAGGAATTATAGATGTAACACATGTAAGCGCATTGGCCATGTTAGTTCAACATGCAGATTTAATGCGATACCTGTACTAAGCACCTCAGTTAGTTCGGAAATGGATGGAAATAAAGTCGACGTTAGGTTGGAAAATATATATACTAGAATTCCTGCACTGGTTGATACGGGAGCCAGTCGCTCCTGTATATCAAAAGAAATCTTAGAGTCCGTTCGCTTGTGTTGGCAAAATTGAAATTCTTCCTCCTAGTATTAAACTCATAATGGGTGTAGACGGCTATTTACTGAAGGTTTTAGGAGAAACAAATTTACATTTATCCCTGGGTAGGCTAGATATGACTCAAACTTTTTTAATTTTAGAAAAAATGCCAGCAGACATTATTTTAGGTATGGACTTTTTAACTGAAAACAAGGCTAATATTGACCTAGGTCAGAGAACTCTTATACTGCAGAATGGTATGACACACGCTCCAATAAACAATATCGAAGAACAACCTAATTGTGCAAATAATGTAACAGTGCTAGAGGACGTAACTTTGGAACCCCGAAGTGAGACTATTATACCGGTACATGTGGGTTTTGATAGAATTACTTCGCGTGTAGGTATTATCGAACCGGATTCAAATTTAGTTAGTCACAAGAACATTTTGGCTGCACGTACGCTTGTAGAAGTGGTTAACAATAGGGCTGTTTCTAAAGTTCTTAACCCCACCAATTCCTATATTAGGCTCACATCTTCACAGGTTATCGGTTGTTTTTACCCCATCCGTCCTGATGATATTCTGCATTCAGTTGAAAAAAGCGATGTTAGTGCCAAAGCGACGGTGAATTACATTGGTCATGATGGTTCCAACAATTATGACAATTACTTTGCCGAAGCCGAGTCGCTTGGCATCGATTTATCCCACTCTGATTTGTCAAGTCTTCAGAAACAGGCACTGTTGGTGCTAATAGGTCAGAATAGGGATTGCTTCGCTAAGGATTTGTCCGAACTTGGAATGTCTCGCATATATAGCCATAAAATCGATACAGGTGATGCGACCCCAGTGAGACGTCGGTTTTATAGGGCTTCACCAGCAATGAAGGAAGAGATTAGCAGACAAATTGACGAACTTGAAGAACATGGCATTATTGAGCCTTCAGTCTCGGAATGGATGTCCCCTGTTGTTATGGTTAGGAAAAAGGACAATTCGTTTAGGTTCACTGTAGATTACAGGCAACTGAATGCCTTGACAAAGCCCATTTCATTTCCTTTGCCCAGGTTGGGGGACGTTTTCGACACCCTTGGAAAATCAAAGTCTACGATATTCTCTTGTCTTGATATGTTCTCAGGATATTTCCAAATTGATTTAGACCAGGATTCCAGACACAAAACCGCTTTTGTCACCCACAGGGGAGTTCATCAATTTAAAAGACTTCCCATGGGCTTGATGAATAGTGCTTCAAGTTTCCAGTTGGTCATGGCTGAAGTCCTTCGAGATTTACAGTGGCACTCATGTTTGTGTTACGTAGACGACCTCCTTGTGTTTTCTAGGTCTTTTGAGGAACACCTCCAGCACTTGTCACAATTGTTTGAGGCCTTGCGTAGAGCAAATCTAAAGTTGAAGCCTTCTAAGTGTGATTTCGCTGCAAAGGAAATACGCTATTTGGGGCACGTTCTTTCTAAAGATGGTATTTCTGTTGATACTTCGAAAACGGACGCTGTGTCCTCGTTCCCCCGTCCAAAAAACCTCAAAGATGTTCGTGCTTTCCTTGGTCTCTGTAACTATTATCGACGTTTCGTGTTCAATTTTTCGAAAAAGGCAGCACCTCTCAATAATCTTCTCAAAAAGAATGTACCATTTCAGTGGGATGCAGAATGTGAAAAGTCCTTTAACACCATGAAAGAGGCCCTGACAAAACCTCCAATTTTGGCTTTCCCAGATTTTGATAAAGAATTTTTTCTATATACAGACGCGTCAGGATATTCAATAGGTTATATCTTAGGTCAGTTGGATGAAAATGGCAAGGAAGTGGTTGTCTCATATGGAGGCAGGTCTCTTTCTGAAGCAGAACAAAAATTTGGTATTTCAGAACGCGAATGTCTCGCAATAGTTGAAGGTATTAAACACTATCATGTTTATTTAGCGAATGGTAAGTTTACCGTAATCACCGATCATGTTGCTAATTCATATTTACGACACCTTAAACAATGTAGCGGCAGATTAGGCCGCTGGTCGCTAAAATTACAAGGGTATAATTTTGAAATCATCCATAAAGCAGGTAGAAAGCATTTGAACGCGGATGCGCTATCGCGACGTGAATAGCCACAAATTACAAAACCGGCAGTAAACGATACTGCCCAGGCCACCGTGATAGCCACAAACAACGTTAAAGAACACGCGGCGTCTCAAACCCAAACTGAAGAGGTAATACAACAGTGTGACCCAATAGATTCTATTACGCGCGTCGCAGCCGTCTCCGAGGCTGACATTAAAAATAAACAAAGATCGGATCCGGGCGTGAATGTTTTTATAGAATATTTAGAAGAAAGAATATTACCCGAAGACGATAAAGACGCTAGAAGAGTCATTTTGGAAGCAAATGACTACATTTTGGAAGATGGAATCCTGTATTATCTCTACTACCCAAAAGGTAAGGGCCATAGAATAGACCGTTTAATTAAACAGCTCGTGGTGCCACTCAGTTTGAGGAATGATATGCTATTGTCATATCATGATTCACTGCTGGGTGGACACCAAGGTATTAATAGAACTTATCAGTCCATTCGATTCAAGTATTTTTGGCAACACTTATTTTCTGACATTCAATATTATGTAAAATCATGTCTCCAGTGTCAGAAAAACAAGGATGCGACCCACCACCATCCAGCGCCTCTAAAACCGTTACCTGTCAAAGCGCCATTTAGTCGTCTCCATATTGACATTTTAGGACCCATCAAAACGTCTCCGAATGGATATAAATATATTTTATTAATTGTTGATGCTTTTACAAAATGGCCCGAGGCATTCCCCTTAAAAACAATGGAAGCATCAGAAATAGCTAAAATCCTATATTCAGAAATTATTTGTAGGTACGGGGCCCCCAAAACGCTATTGTCAGACAGAGGACAAAATTTCATGTCAAAGCTTATCAAAGAACTTTGCAAACTTTTTCAGATCACGAAACTGGAGACAAGCAGTTACCACCCACAGACAAATGCCGCGTGTGAAAGGATGAACTCGACAATAACAAAAACACTCCGAATGTATTGCGATGCGAAACAAGAAAATTGGCCGGATCTTTTACCAAGTGTGCTGTTCGCGTATAGGGCAACACCGTGCACAGAGTCAACGCAGATGAGTCCTTTTCGTGTTTTATTCGGACAAGATTGCCAGTTACCGATAGATACGGAGCTTATTCCAACTAACAACATCGGAACAGAAGCGTATAAACATCTAGACGCCATACAGAAAAGCTTCGAAGTCACCAGAGAAATAGTAAAACAAAATATTAACGACGCACAGCATAAGTATAAACAACAGCATGACAAAAAGGCAAAGCCCCCAAGATTCTCGACAGGTGACAAAGTATGGTTATATAACAACAAAACGCCTGTTGGGCTTTCACGGAAGCTATGCCAACGTTGGACAGGGCCATACTATATCACGCACGACAGCAACCCAACATACACGGTCCGCAGATGTTCAGACGATATTCAACTCAAGTCACCAGTACACGCGAACCGTCTCAAACCGTTCACCAACCCTAAAGATCGTCTGACCACTACCCTCGAAGAGCAAACGGCTCAGGAAACAGGGGCTCCAGATACAGAACCCGACATCGCGTCGAATCCCCGCCCGAAAGATAAAAACAAGACTCCCGCAGACGAAGACACTGAGAAAAATGAAGAAGACACCTATTTTGTAGACAGGATCCTAGCGTGCAAGAAACTCCACGGTCGGAAACATTATAAAATTAAGTGGCAGGGATCTAAAGAAACTACGTGGGAACCGAGAGAAATTGTACCGGAAGAGTTAATCCAAGAGTTCCACATTTCAAAGACCGCGAAAGGAAAAAGAAGAAAAAGAAAACTGAAAACAAGCGTCAACACAATATCAGATTCCATCAGCATCCCAGACCTAGACGAATGGGAGATATTGTGAGTACAAAACTAAGTATTCAAAGCATTTGTTAGCTTATTAAAAAAAAAAATAATAATAATATAAAATAAAGTAATATAAGTCCCGATATTTAATTTGTCAGTTAATAAATATGTAATTTACGGTTATTATGAGTTTCTTGGTGGGTACCGCTTGACGGATACGCCACCACTCTGTTGGGTGAAGCGTTGTTTTTTTCCCTGATTTAATGTTGTCTCGTTATTATTACCCCGTAAAACTCGCGTTCTCTCGTGTACTCCGCGTATTCCGCTTAAGCGCTCCACGGCACAATCGAAGCTATGTAAAGAGGTTAAAACAGAAAGAAAGCATTTGCCAGTTGAGGGTAACTGTCTGGCTTAAAGAGTAGTACAAGTTTCATTGGGTATTAAAGTTACAGGTGTTTAAAGGGCAAAATGAAAATTCAATAAGGATAGATATTAAAATTATGATAATACTTTATCGGGGGCCACCCGCAAGACGGACCCCTACCTTAAAATAATAATAATAATAATAATAATAATAATAATAATAATAATAATAATAATAATAATAACATTGTGTGATCTGAATGCAATCTTGCCACTTGCATTCAAATTGCGCAAAATATCCAACGGAGATCTGTGGCAAGGCTCTTCGCTTGGATATAAAGACTGGTTGATTAGTTCCTGATTGGTTATTTGTGATGTTTTTCAAAGTAGCTCTTTGTTCATTCTTTTTTTCAAGTTGCTCCCTTGTTTAATGAAATGTTTGTTCTCTTTTTTCTACTGGTTAACCAGAGCGCTGCGTCTAATTTGTTTCTACTTTCAGGGCAACATTATACAAATTTTTTTTCAGAACGCGTAAACTCAATTTTTGTCTAGTTTATATTTTTCAGGTTGCATATGGAGATGGTAAAATGGTACTATTCAGAGACCACAGACATCACAAACGAAGGACACACAACAGGAAACCAAATTATACACAACAACAAGATGTAGAGAAAGAGTAAACCCCAGGAAAAACGCGGCATCGAAATGAGGAAAAGAATAGACCTACCAATAAATTAACAACAAACGGACATGAAGCACGCGGACAACAACTTTGGATCAGCACAGAAACTAAATTTGGAATTCATTCGGAAAAGGACTACGTGACATTCAACATTCATACTCAACGTCTAACGATTTTGGCGACACAATTCATTTTATATGCATCGGACAGTATCGAATTATCAACATCAACATAGTATCATAAACGCGCTCGGACACTTTCAACCTCAATATATTCAATTACAAGGAAGAGAAGATCACAGAAGAAGAAACAAATAGACACTCCATTAGTTTTCAAAGTTATTGTATTTTATCTTTCATGCATTCATTTCATTTTATCATGTTTTACCTTTTTCAAGTTTGCCAAATGAGATATTCGTCGAAAAAGCGGAGCTTTTTAATTTAGAGGGAGGCATATATCACAGGGTTGTTATTTTAAGGTCATTCTAAATTTTAAAAATAAGTAAACAAATCGAGTTATTTAGAATAAATGCAAGAAAGAAAGTTTTTAATAATCAGTGTGAGTAAACTGGGTAAGCGCATTAATTTAATTAAGTTCGTATTCGGAAAGTGTTCTTTGTTCAGTCGCTGTCATGCAGGGACTGTGTAAACAATGCAGTCCAAATTAGAACTTATTGAAAAGTCAGTTCATGTCACTGCAAGTCATCAAAGCCGTCTTTTCTAAATTAGCACCTTTGCCCAAATCAAGTTTTTGATTGGTGATGCGCGCGCCTATATAAGACCCCTCGAGTTAACTTCAAGACAGACTCGCTAGGATGGAATAATCGTTAGTTCACGCGGTGCAGTAAAGAGTTAAGGTTTTTGTGTGGTTCCGGTAAGCCGTCATTTGGACGACAGGATTCCCGATCTGATGATTTGCATCGAGGGGAGACGCCGAAGAAGAATCGATGAGTATACGTAGTATTTAGTTTATAGTATTTAGTTGTGATAACACGTCGTAGTTACATAGTTATTAGTTAACAGTTTTAAGTGTATTAGTGAATCTGTGTTATTAGATGATCAGTTGTTATTATTGCGAGTTAGAAGCACCATTAGCAGGAATTGTAGGTGATAAGATATTCTAAAGGGTGAAATTTAGTATTAAAGGTAATTCCCCATAATGTGGTAGTCGCAACAGGATAAATGCGCGCATGAGCGGTTGAATGAAAGATTTCGTGATTTCTTGTCAGTAGTCGCAGCTTCGACCTTTCTCTACGAATATAAATTTGGGAGACAATTTAATTTTAGATAATATTTTAGTACTTGTTTTCGGTGGGATTCAGTGACTAGTCACAAAACTCATTTCAGTAGTGTTGAGATTATTTATTTAGGATTTGTTGGCTATTTGTAAATAAGAGTATATAAGATTTATATATAAAAATTGTTGGATTGTTAATAGTCTTTATCTTATTAATGAAGAAGCCCTCAGTACCCTAGGAATTGATGGAACCTCAGCCCCGCTAAGAAATTAGCCCATGCTAGTTCATTACCGCTGAAAGCAATTGATTAAAGCGCGGCGCTACTCTGTGGCTTGTGAATAAGCAATTGCAATCTACAAAAGTGAGCTAGTGAAAATCCCCTGTCCACGGTGAAAGAGTGTCTTAGGTCCCCAGCAAAGTTGATCAATCCCAGCCTTGGCCCTCCGCTGACAAGCGCCCTCTGGCATATAAATATTCACTCTCTCCAAGACGTTGCCACAGCGGCGTTCCTGGGGACAGTAATTTTTATTTATCAGAAAGTGCTAACACCTGTGTAGACACCTGAATGAGCGATCCCCAGTGGAAGTAACGCATGGTTCCACTCTACAGGCGGACAGTTTGGTCATATAAGAATAAATCTTCGAAAACACCATGTTTTGGAAAATTGAAACGATCTCGTCGATCAAAATAAGGCAAGACGCGACACCTTGAAGGGGGTGGGGGTGGGGAAGTGGGTGGTTGTTGGTGGTGTAATATGTACACTGTTTGAAACAAGGCAATGGGCAAGAACATGGATGTTACGACGGGGGGGGGGGGTGGGGATGTCTCACGCCCTGCCACACAAAATCCGGACACAGGTTTTGAACGGTTAGAAGTTCCCGCGGGACATGCCAAATTGCTGAAACTTCACCCTGCAAAGTGAGTAGTTGTCATAGTAATTAGTGTCGAGCACTCGTTTTAATTTTCCTTCTTCCAGTAAAAAATTTAGCCTGAAAAAGTTTCCTGAAAATTTCGTGCGGTTGAAATTTTGCAACACTTAGAACACTTGAAATATCAGTCGAAAAGTTATATCCCAAAGATTGGAGGTGGGTGCGCTTAACGCAAATTCATCTCCAATCGGTTGGAAATTTTGTCTGACCCGGGTGGGGGGGGGGGGGGGGGGGGGGGGGAGGGTGCTGTTTAAAAGTTTGAAGATGACAATATTCTCCACCGAAGACCCACTAAACACCCTGTAGCCACACCCAGTCGAAGATTCAGCGATGGGTTATTTATTTATTTATTTATTTATTTATTTATTTATTTATTTATTTATTTATTTATTTATTTATTTATTTATTGGTGTTTAAGGTAAAATATTTCAGCACAATGGCTAATCGTGACCATGACAGTTTTACGGCTGGAAGAGATTGACGGAGAGAATCACCGATCAACGACAAGTAACTGTCAGCTCTCAAGCAATCAAACTCCACACAAGCAGGACTGGCATTGGTTGAAGACAGATGCACCATCGACGTGCAGTACGCCTTAGTACATAACGCCACCGTGCTCCCATGTGGATAGCGGGGGTGAAATGTTTTGCCCAAGGACACAACGCGGCTGCGGCAGGGCGCAGGTGGGATTCGAATCAAGGATCCCTCGTCTCGCAGACTTCCCCCCCCCCCTACCTACTGAGCCACCGCGTTCCCTGATACACTTGTTAAATTAACAATGCATTTGCTGAAAAACAAAACACCGAGGTGTGCAAACAATTCAACTCAGGAATTTTTTTCGAAATCAAAATTAGTAATTTTGAGTGGATTGGTGGTACTCGAAGAGGTGGAAGCCTGACTCTCGTGCCATCGAATCTACATGCATAACTGCACACACATGCATATACTTCATTATCTTTGATGTACCCATTAACTTACAGACATCTCCTTACACATACATACACATACACCCCCTATCCACACACGTGTTCAACCCCCCCCTCCCCCCCCCCCACACACACACCCCATCCTCCGCCACACATGCACACTTACATTCTAACGTAGATTTTCTTAGTTTACAATGCGAAACTGCCTCGAACCGATGTGGTATGGTAATAGTAATTCGGAGGTTACGAGTGACGCTTGGTGACGAAAATTTATTCATTGCAGAGATTGGACTGTTTTATATTTTGTGAGTTGTGTATTAAGTAATAATTGTGTCTTGTGTTCGAAGGGTCGATGCATCTCTGGTGGTAAATTTTTATGCAAAACATGTGTGCAAACTTGAAATTTATTTATTTATTGGGATAACGTCACCTATTGTCGGACAGTTTTACGGGTGTAGGAAGCCGGAGTTCCTGGAGAGAACCACTGAACAACGGCGAGCAACTGTCGAACTGCCGTTGGTGCTAAGTCCGTACAGGCAGGGTTAGCACTGGTTGAAGACAAATGCACCATCGACGTGCAGTGGGCCTTAGCACACAGCGCCGCCGATTCCTCACGGGATTAACTGCAGTGCCCAAGGACACAACGCTGTTACCTCTGGCGGGATCGAATCGTGAACCTGTCGGTTTGAAGTTCATTGCGGTCACCACTGAACCACTGCGCTCCCGTCCAAACTTCAATGGAGCTGAAATGTCCACTCCATCCAATGTAATATGAATGTATACAGTAAGATTTCATGATATAGTATACTGTTATATGATTTTGATCCGAAAAATTAGGCTGTACAAAGATGGTAACGGTAATGGTGATAGCTCCCCTTGCGAGACCCGGTAAGCGAAGTAGTGCTTGGTATCTGTGGTTAATCAACAAATGGGGTTTAAGTCGACATAAATAGGTGACGGGAGTAGTATGTAATGTGGTTTTGGGGCCTAGTTGGCAGGACCCGTTGCAGGACCCCGGAAGTGACGTCATGTCACGTGACGTAGTGGCGCCATGTTGTGTTGTCATGGTATCCCGCGTGGGCGGCCATGTTGTGACGTCGTCCCCATAGTGATACGTGTTGTTAGTGCGCATGCGCAGCGCGTGTTGTTAGGGTGACACGTGTTTCCGTCGTCCATTTTGTATACTGGAGGTCGCCATCTTGGTTTCTATGGTAGCATGTGGTTGCTATGTTACCCAATTTTTCTACAATAGGACGGGGTATATTCGGAGGGTATGTTCGATTGAATCGGAGTATTTTCTGGAACGACTTCCCTGGATAATTACCACAAACAACCCGACAAGTTTTACTATTTCGAATTCTTCCAGAATTCTCTTCTTCTATCTATATATGCAATAGTTATCGTTTATCTGGCCATGTTCCTTTATTCTGGAGTATACTCCAGTAGCGTAGAAGAGCCTATCTGTTAGAACAGCTTTGCTTATTGTTACTATATTTAGCTATTTCTGGTCTATTTTTGTTAGTTCCTACCCTATTCTAAGTACTCTTGTTGTTTCATTTATCTAGAACATTTATAACCAATCAGATTGCTTGATTTTCCATAACCTGTACGTAATCGTATAGAGTTATCTCCCCTTATACAACGAAGTTGTATCCGATTCTCATCACATCTATATCCAATGGCAATATCCCCGGGAACCCCACATTTCGGCGCCCCTTTTTTTGAAAAACATATGACCTTCGGCACCCCTTTGTTGTCATGTGCTTATGTGAAAAAGCACAATGTGACACAATGTGCCCTAGCACAAAGGCACATGCTTTATGTGCCGATATGTGCTTATGTGAAAGGGCACAATGTGCCCTAGCACAATGGCACACACGGGTATTTGAGGATACCTATGGCCCGGCATTGCATTATTTGAGGATACCTATCGAGGATACCTTTTATAGTATACTTATTTGAGGATACTATTACCTGTACCACAAGACATACCTATCCCAAATATCCCTTATAAGTCATCGAACAGTTATTGAAAAGTCATTGCTCGAATGACTCGAATCCCATCGAGCAATGTGGCCCTTGGTACTACTGATCCACCAGGTGCTTCATATTATTGAGCGGTATTCTGGGGTGGGGGTCAATGCCTGGTAATACAGAACGGCAGCAGAGTATGGTTGGTATATTCCCCTGTAGTGCCCATCCTAACTGTTGATAGTATCAACCTACCAAATGCTTTGTATCATCCTGTTATTGGCAAGGTGGTACGTAATACCAGTAGTTCCTACCCTATTCCGAGTACTTTTGTTGTTTCATTTATCTAGATTACCCAATCACTTCACTTTCCTGACACTAACTAACCAATTAGATTGCTTGATTTCCCATAACCTGTACTTAATCGTACAGAGTTATCTCCCTTCTGTATAACAAAAACCTATATCAATGGCAATATCCCCGGCACCCCAATTTCGGCACCCCTTTTTTGAAAATCTTATGGCCTTCAGCCGTAAAACTGTCATGGTAACGATTGGCCATGTGCAGAAATATTTTACCTTAAACACCAATAAATAAATAAATAAATAAATAAATAAATAAATAAATAAATAAATAAATAAATAAATAAATAAATAAACCATCGTTGAATCTTCGTCTGGGTGTGGCTGCAGGGTGTTTAGTGGGTCTTCGGTGGAGAATATTGTCATCTTCAAACTTTTAAACAGCACCCCCCCCCCCCCCCAACCCGGGCCAGACAAAATTTCCAACCGATTGGAGATGAATTTGCGTTAAGCGCACCCACCCCCAATCTTTGGGATATAATTTTTCGACTGATATTTCAAGTGTTATAAGTGTTGCAAAATTTCAACCGCACGAAATTTTCAGGAAACTTTTTCAGGCTAAATTTTTACTGGTAGAAGGAAAATTAAAACGAGTGTTTGACACTAATTACTATGACAGCTACTCACTTTGCAGGGTGAAGTTTCAGCAATTTGGCATGTCCCGCGGGAACTTCTAACCGTTCAAAACCTGTGTCCGGATTTTGTGTGGCGGGGCGTAAGACCCCCCCCCCCCCCCGTCGTAACGTCCATGTTCTTGCCCATTGCCTTGTTTCAAACAGTGTACATATTACACCACCACCAACCACCCACTACCCCACCACCACCCCCTTCAAGGTGTCGCGTCTTGCCTTATTTTGATCGACGAGATCGTTTCAATTTTCCAAAACGTGGTGTTTTCGAAGATTTATTCTTACCTTTTCATTTCTTCAACAATCTGCACAGCCTCTGTTAATACTGGTAACAGGGCTGAACATTCCGGGAACCTCGCAACCATTCTGTTCACATTTCTTTCTAAAGCATCTAGTCTCATACTTGCTGTTGAAACAGATGCTTCGTTGATCGGGGACTGTAAAGTACGGGTTACCGCAGACACTATACCGAGCGCCTTCAAGAAAACGAATGAATGGTTTCGCGCGCCGAAGGCGCGCAGGGACGGAATTGGGGAACAAGCCCCTTTCGACCCTCGTTGACTGTATAGTTTTGTCATGTCAGAGCGTGGCAGAGGAGGGAAAGAGTAAAGGTGTTCAGCGGCGTCTGTGTCTCCTGCGGTTTTTCTTGGTGGGAGGAGGATGTGTTGGAGAGATAGATGTTGGCGTTGTTGGATCTGGAGGATTAGTAGGTTCCTTGGTAGTGAATGGCCTGGTCCTAGCTGCTGTTTCTTCTTGAGGTTCCCTATAGTTTTTTAAATTTATTGTGAGGATTGTCCCGATTGAGTTTGCTGGAAATTGTTTGGATACACAGAAGCTGTAGTTTTCTTGGACTGTGGCTCGGGTGTTATCGTCCTCGATCTCCTCCCCAAGGAATGCCTCCGCGGACTCCGGGAAGCTCTCCTCCTGGTCGGACTCCTGGTCCAAAGAAGCTGGAGAAGCAAGAGCTGGAGGGGTGAAAGGTGCGTCATCAGAGACAGTTTCCTGCACCATTGACAGAGCATCCTCCTCCATCTCCTCTTCAGATGAAGAGTCTGATGAGCTGGAGAATGAACTGTCACCTGACGACCCATGGTCCTCCGGACCCTCCTCCTGGGAGAGGGGTGCCGGGCTGGACAAGGGTTGTTCAGGGGTGACAGGCGTTGTCCCCTTGACACCCTCACTTGCCTCCTTCTCTTCCTTTTCCTTCTTCTTCTTCTCCAGGAACTCCGTCATTCGGCGGGCATCTCGTCGTCTGGCGGAGGGTCCCTTCTTTCTTATTCTCTTCTTCTTGATGGTGGCTGTGGCTGTACTACTCCGGCTGCCTTCATCCAGCTTTTCCGTGTCACTAGGAGGGTGACCAGTGTGAGGGGAAATCCCCTCACGAAAGGTGCTACACCTATCCGAGGACGACGGTTCCGATTCTTTATCAAAATCCACGGTCAGGTGAATTTTACCCTTGAGCACCTGGATACTCCAGGTGGTGGCAAGGGTAGCCTTCACTCTGACAAGTGTCTCTTGGATTACCAGTGGGAGCTCCATTGATCAGTTGTTAGCACCTCGGAGTCCAAGGTGCGAATGCCTTCAAGAAAACCTTCCAGATTCATTTTTATATCGGTCTACCATTTGCTTATCGTGTTATTTAAATGTGGCGCCAGAAAATCTAGCGTGTATGTATCGGCGCCACTGATTGGTTAGAATGTGTTGATTGACAGGTTTTCAGTATGATACTCAATTAATTTAGCATCATACTATATTATTTGTGTATGATACTGAATTAATTCAGTATGATACTCAATTAATTTAGCATCATACTATATTATTTGTGTATGATACTTAATTATTTTAGTATGATACTCATTTAATTTAGAATCATACTATATTATTTGTGTATGATACTTAATTATTTTAGTATGATACCCAAATAATTTAGAAACATACTATATTATTTGTGTATGATACTTTATTATTTTAGTATGATACTCAATTAATTTAGAATCATACTATATTATTTGTGTATGATACTTAATTATTTTAGTATGATACTCAATTAATTTAGAATCATACTATATTATTGTGCACGATTTCATGAATGCAGCATAAATAAAATAGCATGATACTGAAATCAGGTTCACGTACGGGAGGGTCATAATTGTTTTTTTTAGTATGATACTCTAATAATCTGGTATGATGCTATATTATTTGGTATGATTTCATAAATGCTGCATAAATAATTAAGTATGATACTCAATTATTTGAGTATGATACTGAATTAATTCAGTATAATACTATATTATTTGGGTATCATACAATATTAATTGAGTATCATACTCTTTATTTTAGCATCATGCTTAATTCACTGATTTATGATCTTGTTCGTACGTCATAGAACAGGAGATTATCAACTTTTGCTGTGATAGAATAAACTGCGGAGAACAAATTGGCAATGATTAGTTATCGGCTAACTCTTTACCCGCTGAGTAATTTTAAACTATTTTCATCAAATCTAGTCATGGTGCTGGGAAAAATTCATGAAAATTTGATTGAAGAATATATTTGGTAAAAAGTCTATACAATTCACAGAGGGAAATTTGGCTAAATTAATATCTTCAAATTTTAGTATTTTAATGGCAAGAGATTTCATGCCCTGGGCTGGAATATCTGACAGCAGCATGCAAGGAGTTAAACTTAGCAGGTGTAAGCTGATGTGGGGAACAGGTTTACGTCCCACAGTACTCCTAATATTTAACGATATCTTTCTGGTGAAATCTCGATTAATAACTCTTATCCCCTACCAGACGAGGAACGCATTGACAGTGGCGCTGTATACTACGGTATAGGGCATTATGGCGGTACGCTTGCCCCCAAGCGCAGCTGACCTTGCATGTGTCGGGTTAGTACGCTGGGGTGTCCGACAGTAACTGCTATTGCTCGGTGATTTTCTACGGGTACTCTGGCTTCTCCCACTCGTAAATTTGCCCGACGCGATATTATAGCTGTGGCTGTTATACCCCAATAAACAAACAAACAGAACCCCATGCACGTGTAGTATTGAAGACTAATTATTGGAGGGCACTGGCTCCTGCGTCATGCGATCGTGTCATATACAGTTGTGAGGTCCATGAAGTCTCCCGTCTATGAGTTATTTTCTCGTGGCACTAATACTAGCAGTCGAATGCAAAATGTCTGGTAGTTGTGATGTTAGAAGTAGTAGTTGCAGTAGACGCCTAGCATAGGGCAGATAGGGCCAGGCAGTAGCAGGCACAGCAGTGTTTAGTAGTTAAGCAAATAGATGATTAGTAGTAGTGGTGATCAGCTGTAGCGATAGAAACAAGAGTCGTACTGTTATCGTGGAGCTGAAAGTAATGGCAGAAGCCAGTGATAGCCGCAGGAGCTGTAGTCGTCATCGGATATAGTGTAGTATGAGTACAAATTAAAAGCAGATGTAGTTAGTAATAGAACTAGGAAATAGAGAGATAGATATCTGACAGTTGCGGTTGTCTATGAGTTATGAAACCATCGGTTATCTAGTAGCGTGGAGCCCTAAATGAAGAGCTAGGAGCCAATCCTCATTAGTCATGACTCATGAGTGCTCCCCGTCACTATCTTCAGTGACCAAGAGTATAGATCAGTTCACATCAGTCAACAAAGACCCACTATCTCAGTCCACAAATACATAGATGGGGACATAAGAGATAGAGATGGGCAATATAAAGAAAAACCGAACCGATACATATCGAACTATTTCTACTCCTTTAGTAAGGGCGAGAATTTCGAGTTATCTCCCGTCATTTTTCACACACGAACGCGCAAGCGGTCCTATTTCACACGTAATTGTCCCCATGAAGGAGAGGTATTATTTGTCGCAAGGTCATAAATAGAGAAAAAGACCACTTTTCTAAGTTGAATGGAACCATAAAAACAATAACATATCCAAAATATGTTTACAGAACAAAGAAAATAAATTTTTGCTTTCATCAATCTTTGTCCATCCAAATTTTCTCATAAGGATTTAGTACATGATTAGGACTCTGAAGTTACCCCCTTCAGTCTTTTCTGACGAATTAATAAGGCGATGTACTGGGATAAAAGGTGAAAATTTTAGACAAAAATGAAACCATTAAAAACTAATTTTAACAAAACGTATTTAATACCATTTTAAAAAGTACGTTATAAAATATTTGATCACATGTCCATCCATTATGTAAAAAAATTAAATTTGTGGCAAATGAAAGTTTTTAATTTTTCTCCCACAGATCGCTATAGTAATTTAGATTGTCATCTTTACCACTGTTTACACGCATGCGCATTCAGGGGAGGAAAAATAGTTCAATATGCCGATATCATAGGGATACCAAAAGACCGAACTAAACCAAACCAATCACTGAATACCGAAACCATCTGTGTTTTCAAATTTTCCTACATTTTGCTGTTTATAAGACCTTGTTGAGGCTTGATAACAGCTGAAGTGTTCATTTGCATGAAAGGGGTACTGAGTTTCTGTTTAGTATTGTTAACCCTTAAAGGACTGGGCAATTATTCCGTATTCCCCCAGATTACAACCTGTACGTTGCTTAGCAGTGATTTCTAGTCAAGTTTTGGCTGCCTGTTAAGGCAGCCAAGACTTGACTAGAAATCACTGTTCAGGCGATTAGTCTATTGTAAGCTGGACCGTCTGATGATGGCATGTTAAGGGCATGCTCTTAGTTGGCAAAAGCCTGGGCCTTTAACGGTCAGGGTGTGTTTGGAACAAGTCATAAAATTACTGTAGATATGATTTGTGTTGGCAAAAGAATGCCAATGTTGAGCTCATTGGCAGTGGCATTTGTGGCGCTGTAGTCGAGTGATACAAAAACAACTTATTCTGTTTTTACCCGGTATAAATTCCCCTTTGGTACTATTAGAAAATCAGATACCGAATACCCAACCAATGCCACGTTTGATTATATGCTAGCCTGTGAATTATCTCAAACTATCTAAAAATTATTCCCCATATCCATCGACTTGATGGATAACGAGGAATATCCCTCAGTAGCTTCCTAAATTGTTTTGAAGCCTACGTGTTTGCTGTCGATTGGGCTGAATATTGCGCAGTTAAATGTCACGTATAATAAAAAGAACATCTACGCTATTTTAGTGAATATCGGCAATTATCTCATTCGTATGGGCCTGAAAATATTATTTTTCACTCGCTCGTTAAAAAAAAACTTTTAGGTCCACACTCATGAGATAATTCCCGACATTCTCTAAAATAGCTTAGATATCATCTATATATCCTCCTAAAAATACCGAAACCGATACCGAACTTAAACAATCCAATACCGCCCATCTCTAATGAGGGACCTGAAGTTAGACCTCATTGAGGTGTTTTCTCGTAGACACCATGGCCACATATTCTCAAATACCTGGATGTGGATATAAGAGAGTTAAGGTTAGAACTTATTCCGAGATTTTCTCATGGTCCTCTAGATCTCAAATGATGAAAGACGCACTGACACGCCTCAATCTATGTACTCTGTGGAGAGATAGTGGGCAGGGCGAAGAGGAGTGAATCGATCTAACTGAATGTTCTAAGATATGGTAAAGGACAGCGGTCAGGTCCAGAAGTATCTAGCAGTAGTAAGGGCGGGGCTCGAATGCTGGAGGAGTGTTATAAACGGGTGGTGGGAGGTCAGGGGTATTTGGAAACTAGGATTCTTGGAGTTCTGCGGGTAAAAACCAGTCAGTTTGGGTATATTTTAAGTTGTCGGTTCGTTTTCGGTTATTAGATATACCCCCCATACAATCGAACATACATTGTGGGGACTTCTCGATCCTGCCGTGGGACTATTAGCTACATAGTAAGCACGTACTACCATAAAAGGCAAGATGGTGGCCTCCACCACACAATCTGGGAATGTGCATATACACTCAAACTGAGAAAACGTTCTCCCGCTTCATTCTTTTCCGAAACTTTGGAAGGCTTTAAGTCCAGAAACACAACAACACAGTAGGCCTCTGTTTAATGAAAGTGTCAATGACACTGCAGCTTAACTTGTGTGTTGTGTTTGATGAACAAGGTAATGCTAAATGTTTATGAAAGGATTATGAAATAAGACAAGAATTGTGATAATTGGGAATATGTTCATTTCTGTTCCCTGCATGCTATGTATTTGATAAAAAATAATATGAGGTGTACACTGTACTAAAGAGCTGAGGGGTGGGTTAGTGTGGCCTGACAGTTTATGTATGTGGCCCTCACAGTTAACGTATATCAACGAAAGTTACCAAGTTGCAGTGAAATTATTCCAAAACGAGTCATCCTATCAAGTTACACTGAAATCCCTTCATAAATATGGCCTTTAGACTGTGCTAAGGGTTCTCGGGCTTCGGGCCCCTGTAGCCGTCCGTTTCCCAATGGCGTCCAAAGGGGACGTTCTCATCTAGACATTATATGAAGTCCACCAACCAAGTTAGAATTAAATCCCTTCATAAATATGACCTGTAGACTGTGCTAAAGGTTTTTGAGCTTTGGGCTCGGGCAGCCATCATGGTTGAATGATCGGAACCAAAAGGGGACATTCTCAGCTGGGCATCATCTGGAGTGACCCTACGAAGTTACAATGAAATCCCTTTATGCATGTGACCTGTAGACTGTGCTCAAGATTTTCGGGCTTCGGGCACCTGTAGCCATCACAGTTAACCAATCACGGCCAAAAGGGGATGTCATCATCTAGGCATTATATGGAGTCAACCTAACAAGTTGCAATGAACTCCTTCCATAAATACGACCTATAGACTATGCTAAAGGTTTTTTGGGCTCGGGCAGCCATAAAGGCTGAATGATCGCGACCAAAAGGGGATGTTCTCATCTAGACATTATTTGGAGTCCTACCAAGCTACAATGAAATCCCTTCATAATTATGACCTGAAGACTGTTCTAAAGGTTTTCGGGCTTCGGGCCCCTGTAGCCGTCACATTTGCCCAATCGTGTCCAAAAGCGCACGTTCTCATCTAGACATTATATGAGGTCAACCTACCAAGTTACAATGAAATCCCTTCATAAATATGACCTGTAGACTGTGCTAAAGGTTTTCGGGATTCGGGCTCGGGCAGCCATCATGGTTGAATGTTCGCAACCAAAGGGGACAATCTCATCTGGGCATCATCTGGAGTGATCCTACGAAGTAACAATGAAATCCCTTCATAAATATGACCTGTAGACTGTGCTCAAGGTTTTCGGGCTTCGGGCACCTGTAGCCATCACAGTTGACCAATCACGACCAAAGGGGGATGTCATCATCTAGGCATTATATGGAGTCAACCTAACAGGTTACACTAAAATCCTTCCGTAAATATGACCTTTTGCCTATGCTAAAGGTTTTTGGGACCGGGCACCCATCAAGGCTGAATGATCGCGATCAAAATGGGACGTTCTCATCTAGACGTTATTTGGAGTCATCCTACCAAGTTACAATGAAATTTCTTCATAAATATGACCTGTAGACTGTGCTAAAGGTTTTCGGGTTTCGGGCCCCTGTAGCCGTCACAGTTGCACAATCACGTCCAAAAGGGGACTTTCTCATCTAGACATTATATGAAGTCAACCCACCAAGTTACAATGAAATTCCTCAATAAATATGACCTGTAGACTGTGCTAAAGGTTTTCGGGTTTTGGGCTCGTGCAGTCGTCACGGTTAGCAGATCACGCTCAAATGGGGAATTCTCATCTAAACATCATAAGGAGTCATCCTACCAAGTTAGAATGAAATCCCTCCATATTAAACATGATCTGCAGACTGTGCTAAAAGTTTTTGGGTTTCGGGCTTGGGCAGCCATCACGGTTGACAGATCATGCCCAAAAGGGAACGTTCTCATCTAGGCACTATACAGAGGCATCCTACCAAGTTACAATTAAATCCCTTCATAAATACGACCTGTAGACTGTGCTAATGGTTTTCGGGTTTTGGGCTCGGGCAGCCATTCCGGTTGACCGATCGCGACCAAAAGGAGACGTTCTCGTCTAGACATAACCCCAAATCTGCACATGAAATTTCGTGACGATCAGATAAGAACTGCGGGGTGTAGCCCGCGCTAAAGGAAAATGTGAACAGACTCACAGACTAACAGACTTCCGCACGCGTGATGGCAATAGCTTATCTTGACTTTGTCAAGTTAAGCTAAAAAGTCAATAACTAATACAACTCTAAATTAGTATTCTTCCATCATTTCCTGTTCCAATCCGTCTTGTCCCGATTAGATTTGATGAAAAATATGTTGTAATTACTCGGACCGTACGTCTTTCTATCTCAAGTCCAGTGAATAAAGTCACAAAAACATAGAGCATACGCGTAATACGAGTATTGGAGGATACCTAGGACATGGTGATGTATTATTGAAAGATGTATTAGGTTTAAACAATATTTATTCATCAATAACTGAGTTAATTATATATATCAAACAAACTATTCACATCGGTAATGAACACCAAACCGTATATAACATAACATGGAATGAGAAAAAAGATTGTATGACGGGATTCGACAGTAAGCTTATGCTTATGAGTATCGTCTCCCTTGAGGATATATTTCGGAGGACAGTTTGTAGGCCCATTCCTCACGGTATAAAGGGGTGGAAAACCCATAAGTTCATTATTTCGCTTCTAACCAGCGGTAGCTTCACATCACATCTGTGAGTGCCAGAGGGTATTTACAAAGCAATAAGAAGTCATAAGGCAACCCGTAACTATGGGACAACAGCATCTATGCAAAAGAGAACAACCCAAGGTAAACCCGGTGAAATCAATAAAACCAGAAGTACAATAGCGTTACCAATGGCAGGATGCTAGGGCAAATAGAAGTCTGAGGCAACAAAAGCTCATACACTACGACGTGCGTCCCAGTGGTAACCCATAGTCTTGGGATGCCTGCGAGAACGACAGTGTACTGTATGTAGAGACCCAAACGAAAGGCTGCCTTGGACCTGGTCAGACAAATGAAAGAGACCATGGAATCCAAAACATATATGTACACGAGTGACGAGTAGGTTCTTCAGTACAGCCAGGCACTACAGAGATACAGAGAATTAGGAAATAAGTCCATAAAACCACAAGTACGAACAAGATACAAAATTGAAGAGAACAAAATATGAACAGAATGAAGAAGGTAAATATTGAAGAGAAGATCAAAGTGAACAAACAGAACAAATAACGAACAGAACGTCAAACATTGAACTATAACAGACTATTATCTTGGACAAAGAAACTCAATAAACCTTTAGTAATCTAGTGTATGTTTTATTGTGAAATCAGTATAGAATGGGAATACCCAAGGGAATGAGCCTATTATCTTCCAAAACGTATACACAAATGTATAACTATCCTCCAAAATACACCCTTCAATGGTGTATCACCTTGCCATAAATGACATTTGTGCTGTTTTTGTTTTTTGACACACTCTGCACTTTCACACAAGCACATATCGACACACCGAACGGATGCCCGCGTGCTGTATGTGTTGTGCTTACATTGTTATCTACCATATAAAAACAACTCTGTATAAATCAAATGTTTTTGGGGCGGTGTGGGGCAAGCCCCTTTCGACCCTCTCTTGATGTTTAATTATTAGTTTCTATTGTTTTCTGCACCACGTCTGAGCATGTTAAAGGTGCAAAGGAGAAGGGAGTTTGTTAGTGGCGCCTGTGTTTCTTGCAGTTCTTCTTTGGAGAAGGTGGCTGGGATGGAGAGGACCTAGCAGTGGTTGGAGTTGTAGGACTGCTGTAGGACCTATCTGGCTGGTATGGTCGGGTCCTTGCCTATCAGGCGTTTGTTGTTTCTCAAGGAGTTCAAGCAGTTCCATTGTTCTTTTGGTTGATTCTTCAGCTAATCGGCTTTTTTTTCACCGAGATCTGCTATGAGTTGTTCGTGTTCCCTGTCCAGTCGTTCTCTTCTCTCCTCGGTTTTCTCCTGGGAAGTGTTCTGGATAGGAGAAGACGCTTCAGTAGGAGTTGGAGGCATCTGAGGAACTGCTTCCGGAACCACATCCTGCACCAAGGCAAGGTCTCCCTCCTCCATTTCACTTTCCGAGGAAAGGTGAGTTGGGCTGGAGATTGACCTTGCCCCTGGCTATCCAGCGTCCTCTGACTGCTCCCCTTGGGAGGAGCGTGTCAGTCTGGGCATGGACCGTTCATGGTGTGAGGGTGTGGCCCTTCTGAAGTCTTTCTCTACCTCTCTACCTCTTTCTCCGACTTTTTCCTTTCCAAAACTCCTCCAACCGATGGGCATCGCGGCGTCTGGCAGCTGGTCCCTTCCTTTTCTTTCTTTTTTTCTTCTGTGCTTTTGGATTCCGGCGGTTAGATCTTTTCCCAGCAAGTTCGAGTCACTTGGTGGGCAACCAGTGCGGGGGGAAATCCCCTCACGAAAGGTGCTACATCTCTCCCAGGACGTCGATTCGTCTTCTTTCTCACTATGATCAGTGTTTCTTGGATAACAGATGGTATCTCCATTGTTCAGTTGTTAGCACCTCGGAGTCCAACGTTAGAATCTGAATGTACGATCAAAAGACTGTCTCTTATATGTAAGGTATACCGACATGCACTGGGACAAGGAACTGTATAACAGACTGATACGGGCTTAGATGAATCGCGCCATTTGAAAGAAATGAGCTGAGGATCAGCCTATGGCTCGGCATATGATTAAATTGTACCTTTCCGTAAAGCGTTTTGAAAATTTTGTACAGCCATGTAGCCTGTGTGGATTTAATGTTATTAAATTATTATTATTATTATTATTATTATGAGAATCACACTGTCAATTCACACTACATTTGCGTACTTTCCGACATTGTCTCCAAAACAGCTACAAACACACGCGCGCAGTCACGTCACCCCACTCCCAACAGATGCCAGAATGACTGCTAGTTGCTGTTCGTAGGAGGTTGACCCTGCTCCAACCGACTCATGAGAATATTATTGCCAAATCACATTCCACTCGCGTACACTCCCACAACATCGACTCCAGAACAGCTACAACACACACACATGCAGTCATGCCAAAGTGGATACTGATAAGCAATAGCGATAATCAGCATCAACACCGTTCTCCGTAACCGCCCCCCCCCCCCCACCCACCACCACCACCCACATACACCGAACAGATGCCAGCATGGCTACTGGGTGCTGCCCGCAGCTTGACCCTGCCCCGATTGCCTCACAAGACATTTATTATCAGCACAACAAACTCTAATTTTTTTTCCCTTTTCTCCACAAGACATTTTGCAAATTTATACTGCCATAGAGCACCTTTTGTGGATTTAAGGTTGTAAAATTATTATTATTATTCCCGCGTGTCACTTTGGTCCGTAGTATGATTAAGGTTCCAATAATAGAATCGTTGACAGGAATCTCATCTTAATGTTTGTTTCAGATGCTGGAGCAGTTTGCAGTAACGATAGTTCAGGTTTGCAGATTAAGATGTTCGGATCAGTGTAATCTCCCTTGATATGCTTAGACCGTGGGGCGTCGGGCTGCTCAGACTTCAAGAGTTTGTTGAGTTATCGCCCTTACTGTTCATTTTTGGGTTGAAATGCGTCAGAAAGATGTTTGCCATGCCGAATCAACATCTTTTCAGGTCGTCGCTATGGAGTAGTTCAGTTTGTGTGCTAAGGATGGCGCTTGCAATGGTGTAGTGAGTTTTGAGGTCAGATGTAACTCTGGTTTGGTGTGGCATCGGTTATAGAAAATGTGCATCAGGTTGGGAGTTGGTTGGGATAGAAAATCCCGTGAGCTCATTCAATCAGCATTGAGGTGTGTGGGAAAATGTGTATCACTCACAAAGGCGCGATGCCTTTGGGAATTCATCGCGATGTATTGGACGATATCTTTCTTTACACATTGGGTGTGTGTGTCGCGGGGGGGGGGGGGGGGGGGATGGGTGGGTGAGTTGTAGTATATACATGAACGAATGTTTCTTTTTCTCTCGGATTCCAGCCATTGGTGTCAGTGTTGGAATGTGTTTCTCATATTGATTGATTCAAACGGGGTTGTTGCTTTTTCCATTGGTGTTGAAACATTTGTGTCAGATGTTGGCTAGAATGGAATACTAACTGCTCGATATCATGGATCAAGTTGTGTTCAAAATTCAGAAACAACATTCGGAACAACATTGGTTAGGTTGCAGTGTTGGTAGTTCCGAATATGAAATAAGGCGCAAGTTTCTTTGAACATTGGGGATCTGGTATCGTTCAGGTGTAGTCACAGTCGACGTTGGGTAGCTGGGCGCAGTGTTTTTCATATTGGTCAGGAGTGACTAGTGTTGATGTGTAGATTGGTACAGAAGGACTCTGTAACACGCGAGGTCAGATAAATTTGTTAAGAAAATAAAATTCCGCTTGGGGTGACTAATGATTAGTCTAAACCAGACTTTTCACCCCAACGAGAAATACAAGAGCCCTCAGGTGGGGGATACGACTGTCGCTGGTATTGCGTTTATTTTATGCCGTGCTGCCTTTAACGACATGTTGGGCTTAACTGTCACGGCGTGATTAAGTGTTGCGAGAGAGTGTACGGAGGAAAACTCTTAGGAGTTGCTTCTGTTCGGGGGTGTTGGCCGGTGTATGTCTGGGGTGGACGAGACACTTGATGATTGGAACACTGTTTGACGTCTGTGTACAGTGAAACAGAACTCGTGGAGTAGGATCTTGAAAAAAGGTCGGGTGAAGATGAACATTAGATTTTATCTAACAATCAACATACTTTGCACCCAAAAACTCGGAAAAAACGTTTGAATCAGCCCCCCAGTTCCGATTCCGCATCAGACAGATTCAACTTCCGATAAACACCGCGATATCGCATGTATACATTGTTATTACGCATTAAAATGTAAAATTCGAAATTTTGACCAATTCCAACCCAATTTAAACTGAAAAATGGAGGAAGCAGGATTTCTGTAACGAGATTGTTAGATAAATGTATTATGACCAAATGCGTGTCCTGTAATTTGTAACAGATTCTCGGTCGTGTTTACAATCGGATCACAACTCGCCCTAACAGGCTCGTTGCGATCTGATTGTAAACACGACCGAGAATCTGATACAAATTACAGGACATGCACATGGTCGTGATAATGCATGTGTACACGTTATTTAAGAGTACATGTATTGTTTGGAAGTGGCTAGCTATGTACATAGATGGAGAAATTATTGCGTAATATGTAAATCTTCACAAAATTTGGTTTTTGAACCAATGGGTATGGAATTTAAGTTGTGCAACCTTGGCAGATTAATGGATTAATTCATTGTATTTGACAGCCGATAGTCGAATTGGACTTGAGGAAGATTCAGGAATCGCCTGAGAGCAATTTTGCCGAACAGTCTAAATGGGGTGCCCGTCGAAATGTGCCAGCTGACGTAGACTCGACGTCCAACATATCGATCTATACCTATCTCGATGATTAAGCGACTCTGAGTTCACGAAATGACTTGGCGTTGCTCTCATGTGTTACGCAGAATAGGAGAATGGAGACGATAAGCTGGTTGCTTCTTACTGACCCTGAACCACCAACCTCTCGCTATTATGATGGACTGCATCTTGGGCATTATCAATGAAATAACAGTAGTATGTCATGTGCCGGACAGTGATGGTTTGGGGAACCCCGGTCGGGGACACTGGAAGTGACGTTATATCCATAGTGATACGTGGTGTTAGTGCGCATGCGCAGCACGTATTGTTAGGGTTAGACGTGTTTCCGTCAGCCATTTTATATACTGGAGGCTGCCATCTTGGTTTCTATGGTAGCATGTGGTTGCTATGTGACGTAAAACCTTCTAATAGGATAGGGGTATGTTCGGAGGGTATGTTCCTTTGTACAAGAGTAAATCTAATTACCATAAACAACCCGACAATCCGTCCAAATCACCAAAATCCACCAAAATTTCCGAAACGGACTAGAATTTCACCCATTTTGGGCTTTTTCGCCCAAACAGGAGTGTTCGATTGAACTAGAGTACATACAATTTTCCAAATCGACCCGACGATCCCTCCACATCACCAAAATCAACTTTTATTTGATATGAAACCCCATTTTGGGCATATAAGAATAACACGTAATGCTATAGTACAGAGATACCCCTGGGGCATGGTCTATTACACTGGAGTACTGGTCCAGATTTTCCCAGAATTCCATTTTTTCTGCCTATTGCAGATGATACGCTAACCCTAGAAGTTCATCTAGTTCTAGCTACTCTTGACTACCCCCTGTTAAGACCTTTGCTCTCGTCCAAGTCTTATAATCACCAGTGCTTGATTTTCCATAACCTGTATGCAGTTATCTCCCCTGTGTATATCGAAAGCCTCTATGATTCTTAACCCCCACCCCCACCCCCAAGTAAAAAATCAAGTAGTTACTGAAAAGTCATTGCTCGAACGACTCGAATCTTATCGAGCAAATAAGCTTTAAAGCAATTGCTCGACCTCGTGACTCCAAATACTGCTCGAATGAGTCGAATCCCATCGAGCAAATGAGCTGTAGAGCAATTGCTTGATCGAGTGACTCACACATACGACTCTCAGTCTCATTTCGGAAAAAAAAGGATTGTGTAACCCCCGACGTTTCCCAAAAAGGGATTCTATAGGGATTCCACAAATGGTATTTCACAAAAGGGATTCCATAAGTGGGATTCCAAGCTCCTATACAACTCGTATACAGCTCCTATACAGGTAGCCTTACCTCGAGTGACTCCACATACTGCTCGAATTACTCCAATCCTATCTAGCAAATGAGCTATAGAGCAATTGCTCGATCCAGTGACTCGCACTTACGACTCTTAGCTTCATTTCGGAAAAGGGGATTCTGCTAACCCCGACGTTTCCCAAAAAGGGATTCTATAGGGATTCCAAAAAGGGATTCCATAAGTGGGATTCCAATCCCCTATACAAGTAGTCTTACCATCTTATCTCCAACTATCTGTCCTATGATTTGGCTCTATTGTAGTCATCCGATACTCTAATCTATCATCCTTGCAGTCTTGTGCCATTGTGGCCTTGTACCATTACTACATACTTGCTAATTATCTCCGATTGCTCGAACGACTCGAATTCCTTCGAACAAATGAGCCATAGAGCAATTGCTCGATCGAGTGACTCTACATTCGACTCTTCGACTCATTTCAGGAAAAAAGGATTCCATAGCCACAGACGTTTTCCAAAAAGGGATTCTCAAAAAGGGATTCCGTAAATGAGGTTCTTATCCGACTCTGTAAAATGTGATTCCATGAATTGATATAACACTCGAGGGTATTCCCCTTCCTTACTGGAAGAATTTAATTCAAAGGGCTGTAGTTCTAAACTTCATTAAGGTTATAGTTGAAAAACAGAGTTTATTCAGTTGAAAGTAGTTCAAATTTACCTGTAAATAGTTCATTCAGTTCAAAATAGTTCAAAGGGGTTAACACTGCATTAGATTTGAGGGTTATAGTTCAAATCTTTATTGAAGTTAAAGGGTTTATTCGGGTCAAAACTTTACTGAACTTATGGGGCGTTAAGATTGAGTCAAACTTAGTTATGTTTGATATGTTCACTTCGATCTGTTCAGATCTGTCCAACCAGTTCGATCATTGTTCACTGTGTTATGTTCAATTCACTTCGCCAACTTCATTGGGGCAGTTCTTTTCGATCTTGGTTATGTTGGATCTACGTTCACTTCGTTGTGTTATGTTCACTTCGATCTTGGTTGTGTTGGATCTTCGTTCACTTCGACTTCATTCGAACAGTTCAACCTTAGTTGTGTTCGGTATGTTCAGCTCTGTCCCACTAGTTAGCTCTTTGTTCACTGTGTTATATTCTGTTCACTTCGATCTTAGTTGTGTTGGATCTTCGTTCATGTTTCGTTTGTTCAGTTGGGTTCATGCAATAGGAGTTTAATTGGGTGTTGTATCCCTTTCCATACCCTCGAGTATTTATATCAATTCACGGAATCCCATTTCACGGAGTTGGATAAGAATCCCATTTACAGAATCCTTTTGAGAATCCCTTTTTGGAAAACGTCTGTGGCTATGGAATCCCTTTTTCTGAAATGAGTCAAAGAGTCGTATGTAGAGTCACTCGATCAAGCAATTGCTCTATAACTCATTGGCTCGATGGGGTTAGAGTCGTTCGGGCAGTATGTGCGAGTCACTCAATCGAGCAAGTGTTCTATGGCTCATTTGCTCGATGGGATTCGAGTCGTTCGAGCAGTCGGTGATAATTAGCAAGTCTGGAGTCACTCGAGGTAAGACTACCTGTATAGGAGCTGTATACGAGTTGTATAGGAGGTTGGAATCCCGCGTATGGAATCCCTTTTGTGGAATCCCTTTAGTGGAATCCCTATAGAATCCCTTTTGGGGAAACGTCGGGGGTTACAGAATCCCTTTTTTCCGAAATGAGTCTAAGAGTCGTATGTGCGAGTCACTCGATTGAGCAATTGCTCCATAGCTAATTTGCACGATGGGATTCCAGGCATTCGAGCAGTATGTGGAGTCACTCGGTCGGGCAATTGCTTTAAAGCTCATTTGCTCGAGGGATTCGAGTCGTTCGAGCAATGACGTTTCAGTAATTACTACTTTACTACTTTTTTTTTGGGGGGGGGGGGGTTAAGAATCATAGAGGCTTTCATTATACACAAGGGAGATAACTCTGCATATAGGTTATAGAAAATCAAGAACAGGTGATTATAAGACTTGGACGAGAGCAAAGGTCTTAACAGGGGGTAGTCAAGACTAGCTAGAACTAGATGAACATCTAGGTTTAGAGTAGCATCTGTAATAGGCGAAAATGGAATCCTGGAAACAACTGGATCAGTACTCCAGTGTAATTGAACATATCCCTGGAGGTATCTCTGTACTATAGCATTACGTATTTTTCATATGCCCAAAATGGGGTTTCATTTCAAATAAAAGTGGATTTCGATGATGTGGAGGGCATGGCGGGTCTATTTGGGTAATTATATGTACTCTAGTTCAATCGAACACCTCTGTTTAAGGGAAAAGCCCAAAATGGGGGAAATTCTAGCCCGTTTCGGTAGTATTGGGTGAATTTTGGTGATTTGGACGTATTGCTGGGTTGTTTGCGATAATTAGGTTTACTCTTGTACAAAGGAACATACCCTCCGAACATACCCCTGTCCTATTAGAAGGTTTTACGTCACATAGCAACTACGGGCTACCATAGAAACCAAGATGGCAGCCGCCAGTATACAAAATGGCCCACGGAAATACGCACGTATCGCCCTTACAACATGCGATGCGCATGCACACTAACATCACGTATCACTATGGGTATGACGTCACAAGATGGCCGCTCACACGAATTACCATGACAACAACATGTCGCCAATGGGTCACGTGACATGTCACTTCCGGGGTCACCCAAACCATCCCTGTCCGGGTACATGACATACTACTGATAACTCGAGCTCCACTCTCCATTATGCATCAGATAAATTATTCTAAATTGATTCATTGGATCACAGTCTCTTTGTAATTACTCTTTCTTTCGGGGGCTCGGTATCGTTGCGTAACTGGCTCTCGTCGATCACCGAAATTGATCAACGTCGAGCCCGGTTAGTCCTTGGATGGGTGACCGTCTGAGCGATCGATTCGGACTCTCGCGTTGTGTCCTTGGGCAAGGCACTTAACCGCGATTGTCCTCATGGGGGTACGATAACGCCGTGTACTAAGGCGTACTGCACGTCGATGGTACGCATGTCTTCAACCAATCTAACCCTGCTTGTGCAGCAGTGCGGAGTTACGATGTTGGGGAACACAGTTAAAGATGTTAATTCCAGTTAGAACAGGACATAGAAACACAGGTAATGTTGGAGTGTAACCCTGTTAAGTGAATAGCCACTGCACAAGAGAATATTCAGTCAACATGGTATTCAATTAACAGGAATTTGATAGCGGGCGCGGTGGCGTCGCGGTAACCGGTTCTCGTCAGATCACCGAAGTTAAGCAACGTCGAGCGCGGTTAGTAGTTGGATGGGTGACCATTTCAGCGACCGATTCGCGCTCCTGCCTTGTGTCCTTGGGCAAGGCACTTAACCCTGATTGCCCACATGGAAGCACGATGACGCTGTGTACTAAGGCATACTGCACGTCGATGGTACGCATGTTTTCAACCAATCTAACCCTGCCTGTGCTGCAGTGCGGAGTTACGATGTTGGGGAGCTGACAGCTGCTCGTCGTTGCTCGGTGGTTCTCTTCGGGTACTCCGGCTTCCCCCACCCGTAAAACTGTCATGGTCATGATTAGCCATTGTGCAAAAATATGTGACCTTAAACACCAATAAATAAATAAATAAATAAATACTCTTTCTTTCAGAGGGTGGCAGGTACACAGCCAATCTGGCTGTGCCACCTCCTTCGGCATACTATCAGGTGCGTAATTAAGTGAGGTGCGACGGAGGAGAACACACCTCCCACAAAACTGGAGTTCCACTTGAGGGACTATCTCCCATTTGTGATTTGAAATTTTATCTAGAATCAGTGGACCTCACTTACACCAATAAATTGTATTCTCTTTGGCCAAGCAACAGAGATTACGCTGTATCGGGGTAAGTTGTCTTAAAACTTAAATGTTCTCGTTTGCATGCAGTTTCTGTGAAACGCCTTGGAACTTCTTTGATACTTTTTACAGCCCTGGCTATTAAAAAGTATCAAAATGCCTAGGCGATTCACCAAAACTAGTTGCATTTTGCCCTGATGTTACAAACCCAAAATATTACACCGAATCTTTTGCAGTTTAATATCTGCCAGAATCACATGTTAACACAATTACATTTATAGGTATATTATATATCTAGAAAATAAAATATGATTAACAACTTTTAAGATCTATTTTGTGTGTCATATTTCAGATACTTTAGGGCAAAGTGCTTACTTAGATTTTAGATCCTAAATTACACATAATATTTTCTCAGATGCTATCGCAGAGAGCTCTATTTGATACTCATTTTTCAAAATGTTCATGTACTTGCCGTTGATCCAGACACGTGGTGATATGGGGCGGGGGGGGGGGGATGGGGATCTCCCCCAATAACCATCATAATTTTCAATAGTTGGGAATTCGAAGGTATAAATTCCAGTAGTTGGAAATTCAAATAAATTAATTTCCTTCATGTTTTCAACTTTTTCCGACCAGTCGATTTGAATTTTCAACCTGTAATCCGACTGCGATTAGCGATCGGTTGCAATTACCGACCGTGCCAAAGAGATTTTCCCATTTTCGATCAAATTCTTCGACTTTTCCAATCAGCTGCCAAAATTTTCTAAAATTCCGACTCGATTCTGTGACCGGTCCGGATTTTCGAACTCATCGTTCCATTTCCTTTACAATGACCAGGCTACACAAAGACTACAGACTGGCAGCTATTCAGCCAATGCCTACGCCTACCAACTGACTCGCAGTTGGAAGGAGTGGGTATAGGTTGAATAGCTGTCAGCCTATAGTCATTGTGTATCCTTGTCAGTGTAAGGGAAAACTCATAGACCTACATGGGGAAATGCATTTTCTTAAGGATAAAATGATTAGCTTTAAGCTAGAGGGAGGCCTCAGAATCCATCTCAGGAGTTGAAAAATTAAAACTTTCCCCCGGCGCAGGGGGGGGGGGGGGCGGGTGAACCCCCAACTTCGAAAGGTAGATCCCAAATGAACTCTGCCCCAATACCGGCCTATGGCAGGTCGTGCTGAGCCCAACCCCAGTTAGAAATTTAACTGATCACACTCCCCCCCCCCCGCCCCCCACAATTAAAGACCCCGCGTTGATCGTCGATCGCCTCTTTGTGCACCTCCCAACAAAATTTCTGGCAACGCGTCTAATTTCTTTGTTTGCGCAATATCTGCATTTGTAATCATTTTGCATGTATGTATAGTGATTAAAAGTATCCGATCTGATCTGATGTGGGAATTGGAGGTTACGGGTATATTGATTCAAACCACTGAAAAGTAACCAATTGTTTAAAACAAAAACAAAAAACAAAAAAAAAAGACAAAAAAAAAAAATAATAATAATAATAACGTAACAGATAAGGAGCAGGGAGAATGAAATGGGTGTAATGACCGACCTCAGGCTAGGAGGATTACTCGGGAGCAGGAGGTGAGGATTGGGGTGAGTTGGAAGCCGGTTTATCGTTACAAGTGGGAAAAGAAGGCAGAGTGCCGGGATGTTGAGCAATGGACTTATAATTGTGCATAACGTTGCAGGAGTTTCGTACGTATTTCTGGGTTAGAGGATTACAGTTTTCAATGGTAAGGATTAAATTCTCCCTCGGGAGTTGGGCTTCTTGGCTGGGGTTACAGTTCTGGTCAATGTGGTGGAGGGGGGTTTGTTCGGGATGGTATAAATTTAAGCCCAAGCTTCGTGCAATAAAATGTTCTCATCTTTACTGAGCTGATATTCAAATATTCAAATAAATTTGAGGGAATGGGGGAAGGAAGAGGGCACGAACATTCTTAATTGTGAAATTGGTGCTTAATTTGAAAGATTCCCTATCTCTAATTCAAAGAGTCCTACGTTTGTTTACCCTTCTCTAACCGACCTCTTTGTTGTTTCCTTCAATGCCGAAGCGAAATAGTGTCTACTTTTATGGTTTGCTGACTGTCAGTAACAAACCACTCTGGTGTTTACTGTTAACACTTTAGACAAGAAGTGTTGATTAATCGCGCGTCTCAGGTGAGAAGGCCTCCATTACCCCCGTGGACTCTTGCTGCTGCCTCCCTCTGCCCTATCTTTCCACCCCGCACCATGGGACGAATTGGTTGAGGATACCAGTATTTCTTCCTTCTAAATCAGTAGTAGTCATCTACCTCTTCTACACTCAACAGTTTGCTGTCACCCTTCGGAATAAAGGGAAAAAATGAGTTCACGTCTCCATCATCGCCGCGTCTATTTTACAAAAATAATAGTCTATGTATCACTATGCCTCGCCATTGGCTTACCTGGAGTGATAGCAAAAAAAACCCAAAACATTAGCTATATCCCACGGTTGATCTCTTAGAAGCAGAAGAAAAAGTGGACCTCTATTACAAATAAAGTGGAGGTTGGATCATTGCACGGCGCAATCTGTGGACGCCCCATCACAAAAAAGGCCAGACGCTCTAACAACAGTTCGTTCAACTTCAGGCAAGACTGCTTGTTTTGCGATTAAGAGTGAAGAGTGGATAAGGACCCACGAAATTACTCGAGGAGACAAATAAAACCTTCAGATTGAGATTTGTCTCCAAAAACGGCCACCCTCCGCAAATCTGAAGAACACAGTAACAAATGGTCAGAAGAAGTCCGGGTTCACATCAGTGGGACCCTGAGTGACTTTCATGCAGCCCAACATTCATGAGAGAAAGAATGGTACATGCGAGTAGTAGTATAGCATATACCCGAACGTCCCCATTGGCGGGACCCCCGGATTTCGGTATATTTTTATTGTGCACTGTTAACACTATTTCAGCAGCTCAATGTCATTGTAAAGAAAGTTTTTTTTTTAGTTTTTTTTTTAAATTTGTACTGTTATGTTTACTCTGTTTCGGAATTAAAAAAAAATATAAAAAGCCAAAAAAAAATAAAAAAATACTATACTAAAATTCGCCTATTTAGCAGATGACAGCCTATCAAATTGCAAGCAGAAATGATTAGAATGGCAAATTGTACAAAGAAATAACCGACGATAGTTAATCTTCTTAAGCGTTAAGTTCTGAAAATGACCAACAGGCGGAAACACAGGTTGCACTGTTATACTATCGATGGCCCCATCCTGGATAGTGTAACATCAAATCCTTATCTAGGAGTGGAACTGTCCAACACAATGTCATTGGATAACCAAATATACAAACTACAGGGTAATCCTACAGGGGTGAAGACCTATCGTTAAATCTCCAACACACTCCACGGACCTTTCGAAATGTTATTATTGTTTATTTTATTGATACAAAAAAAAAATTTACAGGTATACTTGGTACATACAAAAAGTAGTTTCAAATCTAAAAGATGTGAAGAAAACAGTTTCTAAAATGGTTTTTGAGTTGTAAAAAAATATTTCAATACCTACTCGTCGCTTATGGCTAAACTGACATTCGGAAGTTTAAACTGTATGGGTTTGGCATCAGATAAAGTAAAGCGACGTGACATTTTCTCACACTGCAGGGATAAGTTTGATATTACTCTCCTTGTTGATACTCACTCGCGTAGGGGTAATAATAATATAATAATAATAATAACACTTTTGCCGGCCCCTGATTTGTCGCTGTCCTCTGGCGAGAAAGCCTTGGTTACCCATGTGCTCCCAACTGCCTCCCTATTCCCACGTTTCTTCTCTCCTCCCAACACTCGGAGACGAACTGCTTGATGACATCCCTTACCCCATTCTTCCCAATCCCTCCGATTAGCATATTAACCCTCTCCTTTGAGTCACTCACTAACCACATATCCTTCATTCTCCCATCCCACTTCCCCATTATACTCCCAGTGAATATTATTCTTTTAGACTGGCATTTTGGGCATTCTAGAAGAAAGTGTTCCAGGGTCTCCATCACGCCTAAATTACACATCTGGCACTCCTTTTCACCGTTTTTCCCAATTTTCCCCCTCAGCTCCAGGGACTGTGACCTCAGCTTGAACAACAGTGCCCCCAAATGTGCCATCAACTTGACATCAAGGTACTCTTCAAAACCAGGCTTCTCTTTCTCGCGCAGGCCACCAGAGACCTCTTTGAGTTGACCCCCTCTCGCCAATTAAGGTTACCATCCTCCATGACCCTTTCTCTGGTGATTTTTTTTTACCGTGGGTTGTCCCTACGTCTGGGTCTGGGATCTCCAATGAGTAGTTTTCTGTTAGCTCACTCACTTGGACCTTCCACCATCTCTTGATATTTGAGTTGAACAAACTCTGGAAGATTACTTTACACCATCGGCTGATGAGAAGATTTACCAAATAATTAAGATAACCGAGTTTCAATAAGTCTATCCTGTCCTTGATCCTCATCTACCCCAGCTCACCCCTGATTGCTTCTAGTGTTGCGGCATTACTCGACCCCGTTATCCATCGGCCCGAATCGTTCTGCAGGGTTTCCAAGCTCTTTAAAGTGTTGAGGATATTTGGAGAAGCGAATGGGGCAGTGAAACACTATTTTGATCTTTCTCTGCTTCTAGCAGGGGAGCAGCAATACTTTTTAAAAGTAGCTTTGCCTGTACAATACATCAGACAGTTTTTGATGAAGGTGGAAATTTCACCATAGCTGATTTAACCGCCCAAGAACAAAGGCTTACACTAGCAGTTATATATGGACCTAACCAGGATAACCCCAAGTTTTACGGTAACTTCTCTTCGAAAATAGGAAATCTTTAGGAGACATTATTACTTGTATTCCAAAACCTAACATGCCTAAAGTGTACATTAAAAAGTGGAGGACAACATCTTTAATAAATGTCGATGTTAAAATAGGATCAGCTGCATTTGCTAACTGCATTAAAAATTAGGTTTCATGAAAGAGAGGTATATAGGGGAATCCACACGATTGACCTTTGATCTAGTCAAGAAGTGTGAAAATCTCAACATCCCAGGAATCTTGGTCATGTTAGATTTTGAAAAACTATTTGATTCTTTAGAATGGATATTCATAGAAAAAGCTCTAAGATTTCTAAAATTTGGGCCATCAATACTAAAGTGGTAGAGAAAATTGTACAACAATATTTATAGTATTCTCAACAATGGCCATTGTTCAGAATATTTCACTTTACAGAGAGGTGTTAGACAAGGTGGCCCACTGTCACCTTATCTATTCATTCTCAGTGTGGAGTTGTTGAGCGCCTCTCTTAAGTATAACTCTGACATTAAAGGCATTAATATAAATGATTCGGAATATATTAACAGTCAGTATGCAGACGATTTTTCACTCTTTCTTAGTGATGACTTGAAATCTTTAAATTCCGCCTTAGAAATATTCGCACGATATTCCGGACTGAAAGTAAACTTTGCGAATTCCCAGACAAAATAGATTGAATCTAATCGTAGCAGTGAATTATCTTCGACACAAAAGGTATGTTGGAATCACGGATCCTCCTTCACGGTTCTCGGGATAGAGTACAATTTGTTAATGTAGATTACATAGCTGATAACTACACACAAAAAATTGAAGAAGATGGAAAAATTGCTGAATGATTGGTCTTTCAGAAAATTAACTTTGATGGGAAAACCGCTGTGATAAAAACCTTGGCTCTTTCGATTCTAATTCACTGTGTGTTTGTCCTGCCAGAACCAGAGAAACATGTTTTTACGAAGATTCAAAACCTTCTTTATAGTTCTTTTGGTCCGACAAAAAAGTCAAAATTAAACGAGAATATATAATCAACATCACAGAGAATGGGGGCCTAAAATCCGCCCACCTACAGAGTTATACCAACTGCCTTAAATTGTCATGGATTAAAAAACTTATTATCCCATCAATAACAGCCCCTTGGAAAACCCTTATAATAGATGAGATTGAAAATTTAGGAGGGTATAAGGGATGGTTCTTAGACAGGGAAGGTCTTTTAAAAACAGCACAAAATATGAATGACTTTTGGAAAAGCGTGCTGGGAGCTTGGGCATTCGTTAATAAGAATACTGCCACAACCCCGGAAGACATCCTAGCCCAACCTCTTTTCTAAAAGTCAACAAAACGGTGTTTTTTAATAAATTATGGTGTAGAAAGGGAGTTTATTTCGTCAATGATCTATTGAGTGAAAATAAGACATTTCTTACTCATCAGGACTTCTCGGACAAATATAACATTCGTACTCCATTTACAGTCTTTCAGGGAGTGATCAACCCTCTACCATTAAAATGGAAAAACGTAATAAAGCAAAACCAGAAGCTGCATACTGCCGTCTACAAAAACATTGAATTATTAAATAGTTGTAACAAAGCATGCGGAACGTTTTGCCCCAAGTTTCTTTCATTTGTATCAAAATCACCACAGAAAGCTAAAAAATGGAATGATCTATTGAATGTTAGCTTCCAGTCCGAGGACTAGAGGTTGATATACAGTAGATCACACAATCCTTCCAATATAAACTTTTAAATAGATGCTTATATACCAGTTTTAAGCTGTATAAAATCAAAATGGTGGAGGCAGAAATATGTACTTTTTGTAATTAAGCAAAGAAACCGTCGTGCATTTATTTTACAGTTGTTCTCTCTCAAAAACAATTTTATTGAGGTTTTCAGAAACACCAAAGGAAAAAGGTAACGTCTCGATCGATATATCCCCTCAAACTCGAAAGGACCATGATATTACATATACTAGGTTCATGTGGCCAAAGTGACACTCGAATGGACCATGATATTACATTTAATTCTTTACAAAATGTTTGTCTATTCTTGCAGAGTGAGAAGATGTCACCCAAGGTATGAAAGTTTCATTGCACAAGTGAAGCACTATCGCAATGTAGAGTCTATGGCAATACGAACCCTCAGTCAGAAAAGAACAATCGCGGTCAAACAAAGGTGGGACAAAATATGTAATCTCTTCATTGGTGCAGCCTTATGACTATCCTTCATCTCCGCACCAATATGTAATTAAATGAAACTTGTCCTTCGAAATAGCCCTAAGAGCTCTTGTCTAAATTTCCAGGTTACTATTTTAGCAACTCATACATATGAGTGTATCCATAAATAGATGTACATTTTCTACCTAGCTAATGTGTAATTTTGGATGTTAATTGTCTATGCATGCAAGTGTATTTGAAATAAAAATATGAAAAAAATGTACACAAGGTACCTACTAAGGCAAATATGGCACAACGATTTGTAAGAAGAAACCTTGGTTCCTGTTCCGGGGAAGTAAAAAAAACAGACTTGCATAGCACTCGCTAGGCCAAACCTAGAGTACGCCAGCAGCGCATGAGACCCTCATGTTTTGAAACATATCTTTAAATTGGAGATGGTGCAACGTCGTACCATAAGATTCATAAAAGCAACTACTCAAGAGTCCCCCGATACCGTAACATCATCCTAACAGCAAATGTGTCTACACCACTAACCATTATACGAAAAACAACCAGAATGGCATTATTATATAAAACCATCCATAATGAAGTAGCCATATGGATATCACCGTATGACCATCCAAAAACTACCGCCCATATCGCTTCCTTCAACGGGGTAAGAATAAAGAAGTACATAAATTCAGCTTCTTCCCACGTATCATCGGAGGCTGGAATCATCTACTGGATAAATTGTTAAATATATAAAACTGTGAGTAATTTAAGACAGGACTGCAGAGTTTTCTTGGTGATGGCTTATCAACAGTAACACCAATTGTTTTGATCCTGTTTTTGGCCTTTTTCGAGTGACATAAAAATTATGTAGATATGGTTTAGAGACAACGTTTTTGTTCTTACACAACTTTAAATTTCACCCCATTTCTTTTTTGCACTATGATGGGTTACCGTTGGCACGCCGCCTGTCGTCTACTCTTTTCCAGTGCTTGACTAGTTCTGACGCGCGATGTGATCTTGGCCGCCCGCCTTCAATACTAAATCTATTTCTTTTGTTTCGTTTTTTTTCATCCGTTCCCAAAATACATTTCAGCTCTATCTTCTTGTTTTCCTTGCCGTCCCATTGAGACTTCAGTTCATCTTTTTTCTGAATATTGTGTCTATAATCTTTTTTTTTTAAGTTATTCATTTTCTTCCTTTATTAGTTTATTAGTTTAAACATATTTTATTTGCCATAAATTTGCAAAAAGGATTGGAGTACAAGTTATACAACTTATGTTAACTCCTCTCCATAAATACAACAGAAAAAACAATACATAGATGCGGCTACAAGATATATAGATTGGTTCACAAATGAAAAGGAATTTACACTATTTACAATTGAAATGTAAGTTGTTGAAACAGGCAGCCATGTGCGTGGTAGGGTCTCGACACAGGGAATACATAGGGCTGGACACTGTTGACTTTCTCTACGAAAGCTCTTGAATGGCAAGATGAAGGGGAGGGATGTGACGTTTGTAGTACGTCTCGACTAGTGCAAGAGAGAGGCTAGTCGAGAATATAATGACTCAATTGAAGCGGCCACTAGCTAGGATGAACGTTTGAAAGATATATTCGTTTTGTTTTGTTGTCAATGTGGGTTTACCGTACAACTTGCAGATCGGTTTCGGAAGATATATCAAAATCTCGAAGAGAATCGAGTAATGTAATCCTGGGGTCAGAGTATCGAGGGCACACCAGGAGATAGTGATGAGCATTTTCACAGGGATTACCACACATACACTTTGGATTGGCCAGAATATAGTTTTGGAACTTGTCTTTATTTAGGTCGCTGCAGTTATTACGCAATTTTGAGTGTAAAATGTTGGCCTTTCTATTACCCACACGGAAATAAAGAGGTAGTTTGGGGATCAAGTTCCATTGGGCATAGGTTTGTTTGAACTCCGTTAGTGTTGCGGCTCCGGTGAGCACGTCTGGTAAGTTGTTCCAGCTTTTTGTGGTGGACGGGAAAAAGGATTTTTTGAAACGCTCCGTTCTTGCCGGATAATACGTGAATCTGTTTGGGTTGCGAAGATTATACATTGAGATATCGTGCGTTCGATGGGGTAACAATGCATTGAGGTAATTTGGAGTTTCATTGTTGATAATTTTGAAAAGAATGCAGTATTTGTGCTTTTCACGTGGCTTCAAAAGGGAGGGCCACCCTAGTTCAGCCAGAAGTTGATCAGCAGAGACAGATCGCGTTAAGCCAGTAATGATACGCGCAGCATCAAGCTGAAGTCTGTCAGTTCTTCCTTTATTGCTAAGATGGGAATGCTTTGCAGCCGTTTCAGTTTCCTACTTCTCTTGTATACATCACAATGATTAGATTTTACTTCCCTTTCTTTATAGATTTTCTCAGTCCATTATTAAGTCGGCTCCGGGTCGAGTCGCCCCCACATATATTTCCGGGTCAAGTCGCCGCTGGTTTGGGCCGAGTTGACCCGCCTTTGGGATGAATTGACCCGCCAAAAACATTTTTTTACTAACTTTATTTTTATAATTTTTATATTTTTTAGTAAAAAACAGGCAAGTGTGGTATATTAATTTATGTAAGTTTATCTTTAATAATAAGAAAATCCTGTTCAAAATAAATAATATCCTTTATGCAAATTTTGAATTCACTACACAAAGCACGCATGAAAGAATAATAATTCCTTTCCAAGAATGTGAAATTTAACACAAAAGTTCCAAAACAATCGTACGGTAACTTTTTTGTTTAAACAAGCAATCTGATCAATGGGTGTTTTGGTGGATTGTGATTGTGGCTGACGACTGTTCATCAAGATCAACGTGAAACACCCGATAACAACAACACAAGTTCTGTTTTGGATGTACCTGAAAGTTCAGACGACAACATATCTTTGACGCCGTGTACTAAGGCGTCAATGGTGCACATGTCTTCAGCCGCTGTAACCCTGCTTGAGCGGAGGTTGAACAGAGTTAGAATGTTGAGGAGCTGACAGTTGCTCGTCGATGCTCGGTGGTTCTCTCCGGGCACTCCGGTTTCCCCCACCCGTAAAACTGCAACGGTCACGATTAGCCATTGAGCATAAATATGTGACCTTAAACACCAACAAATAAATAACAATCTTTGTATGTACCTTCTAGGGATAAATTTTGACATGCCACGCCGTAATGTAAGTAATGGCCCCGAAACATTAGAAACATTACTTATAAAACAAATAAAGTTATTCGGGTCTCAAGCGATTTCTATCCCACATCGTTCCTATGCGCCTTCGGCAATTAAGGAGCCCGATTCACCAGAGAGTTTACCAGAAGATGCACACACAACATACACAGAAATACCCAATGGAAGTCAAAGCTGTGGTCGGCTTTGGGTATCCAGTGAAGGTTATTCTTATGCAGTGAAGGAAAGTCATTCATCTTAAACGTAACATCGTTATGATACGCGATCAGCACGATCTCGATTTCCCATACCTGAATTACTATCTTAAATTTTAACACTATTGTTAATTTCTTATATTCATATAACATTTATAACAAAATAAATTATATAAACCACAGGTTGATATTGATGTGGATTATGAATAGTTGTATATATTTTGTTATTATGTTCTAGTTTTAATAAATAAAAACAGTTGTATATATTTATTATATATTTTGTTATTATGTTCTAGTTTTATTAAATAAAAAAATACGTATGTAATCAGACCAGTCTTACATTATTATTAAGTCTTCCCTGTCCAACACATTTTGGGGGGCGACTTGACCCGATGTATGGGGGCGACTTGACCCGGTGGCGACTTGACCCGAGGGCGACTTGACCCGGGGGTTTCTTGACCTGTTCTCATTTAGTCGATACCCAAGTTTCTAATAAAACCAGCCTCAGTTGTGTTGATTGCAATCATTCTGGTATTTGAAATTTCCAACAACGTGCAATTCAAAGTAGCTTCATCCACCACAGTTAAAAATTGCCCCCATGCAAAGGGTCCGATATCATGCAAAACCAAAGAGTCCTTCTTCCAGTTGTTCTCGTTCGTATGCGTTTCTCGAACCACTATAGATTCGAACTTGATTGACATTAGCAATGCCCACGGATATCAAGTTCCGTGGAAAACAATATAGTTCTTTTAAATACCTCATTGAGTTAATCATTTCATTCTTTGCGAAAAGATGGTGGGGTGTAATAAGATTTTCATTGTGTCATAAAGTTAATCAGTTCTCTTTTTGCTTGTTTCCATCTGATTATTGCGGAAGAATTTATTTCAAGGTGTCCCGTTACAAAAACTATAAATAAACTGCACAAATAGCATGAAAAGAGGGTCGGGTTCATTGTTTTGTAAAGAAAGTTATGGCGACTTTTAGTGGTGGGGTCCCTTGTTCACATTCTATGGAAACGGGTTATAGACATACAAATTCGCCATCAAAAAATCTCAGGGACAATTCACAATCATCGGGAGTGTCTTCACCGAAGTGTCATGTGGAATTTAATTTTAAAACTGAAGAGGGTAAAGACAAACGAAAAAAGTTTCTGACTGCGAAATATGGTCAACACCAAATGATGTTGATAAGAAAAAGACTTGCCGTCGAAGAGTGGTTATTCGATCAATTGAGGATTTTATACGATGTATGTGAAGTGTTACGTGAATAAGGGTTGAAGTTATCAAACTATTAATGCCACAAAATAACAATGAACCTCACAAAGGTCCTTTTAGGAAAATAACCAACGTTTCAGTTCAGCGATCTGAACTGAACGTAGCGGTTGGTCCTCCTAAACACCGGAATGACAAAGAATGACACCGGAATGACATTAAAAATAAAATTTTACTGTAAAAAATTGTTTTTTAGGTGCTACATGTATATAAGTAATAGAATTTTGTTTATTTTGAAATCTCCACCTATCATATCCTTAAATCCAAATTAAGTATACACAAATTATGCATCAAAATGAAGGTTGAGATGTATAGAACACGAAACACACATGTAATCAACTCATATAGGTGACAACAGGCACCACTAGTTCCTGGAAGTCTGCAACTGTATTCGTACCAGAACTGGTAATTAAGTAATATTTCATGAGAACAGCTTGTGGTCAATAATGCACGAATCGATATTCTTTCTGATTATGATTCATGAAGTTTGATTTCACCATTGATTGTTTTTTACACATGATGGTGTTCTAATTATATACTATATGTATCATATTACTTTCTTATAAGGGTGTGAAATAACAATGTCGGAGTCTGACGACGATTCCATTCCTCCAATTTACACTCTTGATCTGCCATTGTTATTTCACACCCATATAAAAAAGTATTGTGACACACCATGGTGTACTAATTATATACTATAATGTATTACATTACTTTCTAACAAGGGTGCGGAATAACAATGTCTGAGTCTGTCATTCTGGATTTTCACTCAACAAGTTTTAGTTTATGACAATTCCATTCCTCCGATTTCCACTCTATATCTTTTGTTAGTTAATAAACAAAATACATTCTGGGGGCGAGTATTGGTGAATTAATTGCCACTCCACATCATTTTTATGTCATTTCGGTGTTTAGGAGGTCCCTGTAGTGGCTACCCCTCCCCCATGTAGTGTGGTGGCCACTACGTTCAGATCACTGAACTAACCAACATTCCAAATTCTATGAAAAGCCCCAGGCTGTACCCTTTCCTGCTGAAGTGTGCAGTCTCAATATACCATTTTCATTTTTTGTATGGAAAGAAACATTGTTAACATATTACATGTATTTGAGAATAATACAAAAGTTACAAAACAGGACATTTCTCATTGGGCATTACATCACATTGATAATTTGGTTGAAAATTAACAAGACCAGACAATTGTGTTGCATCAGGATTTCCCTGACAAGGGGCTTGTGCTCACTTAAGGGTGGGGACTGGGTATTTCCTGACAGGCACTCAATACGGGGTAGTTTCTGTAGCTCCCTTCTCTCTTCGAACTACCCCTGCCAACAATTACTTCAAACTCCAATCTGTCAGAATAATTTTAACCCTATACCCACCACAATAGCCAACATGCAACAGCAGGTGACTCCTGCAAATATTTCTTCAGTAACTGAAAAATACAATTTTTTCCCTAAAAAAATTGCTAATGACCCCTCAGTGGAACGAATGCAGTGATAGAGACGAGCGATATACAGTAAATACCATTTGGTGTCGGTATTAAACCAGTACCTATTTACCGTGCTGTGGGAGTCTCAAAATACTTACATTTCGGTATTAAAAATATTTCCGACACAAGTTAATAACTGAAAGGACAACTACAAGAACAGAAAATGAAGCATAATTCATGACAAGAAGAGCCCATGGACTGTGTATATTTAAAGGCAGTCACCACCAGTCATTTTATGTAACAAAGACGCTGAGAGAAAATATGTGGTATTTTCTCTCTTTAGCCCGACTGTTTACAGTGAGGGCTATAGTCATGACTTTTGTCTGTCCATCTGTTAACATTTAGAGTTTGGGTTAAATTTTGTGGTTAAAGTTTTTTACTGAAGGTTCAAGTGGGTTTTTTTTTTCCTGTTTAGTCATGACTTTCTTCTGTCTGTCTGTTAACATTTGGAGTTTTGGTTAAAGTTTGTGGTTAAAGTTTTTTAGTCAACCTTAAAGTTTTTTGTTTTTTTCTTTTAAATTGATATTACTATTGATTGTATCATTCTCATTTTGCTTTTATTTTTTTATGTTTCATGTTATTTTGGGAAATATTTAACCCTTTTTTGTTTGGCAATTTAACTTACAACTTCCAGGCTAAAGTTTTTTGTTACAGTTTGTTTTTTTTTTTTGTGGGGGGGGGGGGGGGGTCGTCTTTTAAAATTACACCTTTAATTCTTCAAACAGTTTAGTGAAATGTCACTGTTTCTTATTTGGGGCAATGTCTACTATCTACTGAACATTTCTACAGTGATTTTCATTAATATCCGCATGATTTTAACCCCTTTTAAACATGTTTTCAGACTTACTTTCTTTGTATTTGAAATTAGACTTTGCCACATACTTTCTTACTCTAGTTCTTGCATGGTCAAAACAACTTAATGATTCCATTTACATCAATGATTTCTTTTATCGGTTTTAGGAAATATTTAACCCTTTTTTGTCGATCAATTTTACTAAGTATTCCCAGCTTAAAGTTTTAGATTAAAGTTCTGCTTTTCAAGGTTCTACCTTTCATTCTCCGAACACTCTGTTACAACGTCATTTCTTTTTTTCATTTTGGGCAAGGTCTACTGAAGCTGTACACAGTGGTTTCAGGGCTTGCCTTGAGTCGGGGCTGATCAGCCCAGGCCCCGATATCAGCCCCGAGGAGCACTTGCTGGGGGCATTTTTTCAAGCCCCGACATTTTCCACAAAAAAAGCACTAACAATAATGGACAAAATGGAAAATCAGCCCCGAAAAGGCCCCGACCTCAATATGTGGGGCACTTTTTTTGGGCCCCGACCATTTTACTCAAGGCGAGCCCTGTGGTTTCAAATAATATTGGCATTAATTTAACCCTTTTCACAACGCTTTTCGTACTTAGTTTCTCTAAATTTCAAATTAGGCTTCTACAATGTACCACATTCTTTATTACTTTTTATCCCCTTCCTCAAGGGAGGGATATAGCACAGAGCTCATTCCATCCATCTATCTGTCAGTCCATCCATCTGTCCGAACTTTCTTTATGCCATCACTTAAACGAAAGTTGACAGATTTCAATTCTTTTCAGTACATGTCTCTAGGTCAAGTTTGATGACCACAATTATCCAATGAAAATTGTTGAAGTTATTTCCCTTCTTCTTTCCTCCAATATGCATTTTATTTTGAACTGTTTACAGTCACTACATACAGAACCTTTTTTTTAAACTCATGTACCCCCCCCCCCCCCTCCCCCCCCACCCCCACCCCCGGGGCCAATTAGGCACTTTTTTTTCTTTTGTCAAAATGCTTTTTTACAGTTTCGGTTAAAATTTGTGGTTAAAAACCCAGACAAACACCACCCCTCCCCCAATTAGGCATTTTAAATTTTTTTTCTTGTTTCCTCCAATAGGCATTTTGAACTATTTACAGTCACTACATGTGGAACCTTTTTTTTTAAACTCATGTGTATATTTTTTTTTCTTCTGTCAAAAAGGCTTTTTTTTACAGTTTTAGATAAAGTTTGTGGTTAAAACCCCAGACACCCCCCCCCCCCCCCCCCCCCCCCCCCACGGTGCCAGTTAGGCATTTTTTTTTCTCTTTGCTCAAAATGCATTCTGAAGGATTTAGACTGACCACATGCGGAAAAAAAATTACTCCCCTAATACCCCCCCTCCCCCCCCACCTCCTCCTCACCCAGGGCCATTTCAGCAATATTTTTTCTTTGGTACAAAATGCATTTTTAGCCTGACTGTTTATAGTCATGACTTTCGTTCGTCCATCCTTCGGTCCATCCATCTGTCTGTGAACAATTGGTTTCCGGCCGATAACTTCAGTTTGGATTATTTAATTTCAACCAAAGTTGATATGTGTATTTTCCAGCTAGTAATACAGGCCAGGTTTGAATATAGGTTCCACGACTCCCTCCCTCCCTCCCCCCCCCCCCCCCCCCCCCCCCCCCACACACACACACACCCACACACGTGTCACTTAGGCAATTATTCCCAAAATGCATTTTGAAGGATTGGGAGTTATTACATGCAAAAAAGAAAATTGACTTGAAGCCAGCAGTACAAATTATTTTTCTGAAACATCAGATTTTTTCATTTTTAGCTTAACTTTGGCAAAGCCAAATTTGAGCTTATGCCATGGCCTGTCGTCCGTCTGTCCGTCAACAATTGGATACGGCTCGGGCTAGAGGCCGTATTTATGAACCGATCTTTAAACTTCTTGGGTACCTTTGTTATGACCGTGGGACGAGAACGAGTGTTTTTGGGTGCGGTCCGAAATTCAAGATGGCTGCTAGCCGCCATTTTATACCGACGATGCAGAAATCTGTTTTTTGTACAGAACTTCCATATGAAAGCTCTGATTTGAATAATTTTTTGTATGAATGTTTAGTACCATGGGATACATCACATATAATACAGTTTTTTTTCTCGTGCGTAAATTATGCAAATTAGACTAACTTTGATGTTTTTTGGTGTTACTTTCAGCACTGTAAGTGCAAATGCCAATACGGCTCGGGCTACAGGCCGTATTTATGAACCGATCTTTACGAAACTCCTTGGGTACCTTTGTTATCACCATGGGGCGAGAATGAGTGTTTTTGGGTCCGGTCCGAAATTCAAGATGGCCGATGGCAGCCATTTTGTACAAAATTTGGTGCAATCAGATTTTTGCACAGAACGTCCATATGAAAGCGCTGACTTGAATAATTTTTTGTGTGAATGTTTAGTACCATGGGATACATCACATATAATACAGGTTTTTTTCTCGTGCAGAAATTATGCAAATTAGATGAACTTTGATTTTTTCAGTGCTACTTACACACAGTAAGTACACATGTCAATACGGCTCGAGCTAGAGTCTGTATTTATGAACCGATCTTCACGAAACGTCTTGGGTACCTTTGTTATCACCTTGGGACGAGAACGAGTGTTTCTGAGTGCTGTCCAAAATTCAAGATGGCTGCCAGTGGCCATTTTGTACCGAAATTAGGTCTAATCAGTTTTTTGTACACAACTTCTATACGGCACAGGCTAGAGGCTGTATTTATGAATCGATCTTTACGAAACTTCTTGGGTACCTCTGTTATCACCGTGGGATGAGAACAAGAGTTTTTGGGTGTGGTCCGAAATTCAAGATGGCCACCAGCGGCCATTTTGTACCAAAATTAGTGCAATCAGTCTTTTGTACAGAACTTCTGTATGAAAGTTCTGATTTGAATAAATTTTTGTATGAATGTTTAGTAACATGGAATACATCACATATAGTACAGGTTTTTTTCTCGTGCAGAAATTATGCAAATTAGATGAACTTTGATTTATTTAGTGCTACTTACACTGCTGTATACCCTGTAAGTGCACATGTCAATACGGCTCAGACTAGAGGCTGTATTTATGAACCGATCTTCACAAAACTTCTTGGGTACCTTTGTTATCACCTTGGGACGAGAACGAGTGTTTCTGAGTGCGGTCCAAAATTCAAGATGGCTGCCAGTGGCCATTTTGTACCGAAATTAGGTCTAATCAGTTTTTTGTACACAACTTCTATACGGCTCAGGCTAGAGGCCGTATTTATGAATCGATCTTTACGAAACTTCTTGGGTACCTCTGTTATCACCGTGGGATGAGAACAAGAGTTTTTGGGTGTGGTCCGAAATTCAAGATGGCCACCAGCAGCCATTTTGTACCAAAATTAGTGCAATCAGTCTTTTGTACAGAACTTCTGCATGAAAGTTCTGATTTGAATAAATATTTGTATGAATGTTTAGTAACATGGAATACATCACATATAGTACAGGTTTTTTTCTCGTGCAGAAATTATGCAAATTAGATGAACTTTGATTTATTCAGTGCTACTTACACTGCTGTATACCCTGTAAGTGCACATGTCAATACGGCTCAGACTAGAGGCTGTATTTATGAACCGATCTTCACAAAACTTCTTGGGTACCTTTGTTATCACCTTGGGACGAGAACGTGTGTTTCTGAGTGCGGTCCAAAATTCAAGATGGCTGCCAGTGGCCATTTTGTACCGAAATTAGGTCTAATTATTTTTTTGTCACAACTTCTATACAGCTCGTATTTATGAACTGATCTTCACGAAACTTCTTGGGTACCTTTGTTTTCACCTTGGGACAGGAATGAGTGTGTTTTGGGGTGCCTTTGTTATCACTGTGCTATAAGAACATATTTTGGGGTTCAGTCAGACCCACTCTGGGATTCAAAGATTTTTTTCTAGTTTAGCATCTGACTGTCACCCACCTTTACAATACTTTACCTATACATTTGTTACAGGCAATGGTCAGTATTTATGTACAGACCGTTACAATACTTTATATGTACCTTTGTTATCAGGTCATTACCTAGATGTTTGTCATTGCTGTGTCACATACTATACATGTACATGTCTTTGTCTTGACAAGTTGAGCTACATTGTCATTGACACTTTCATTTACTTCTAACCATGGCTTATTAGTCCTTATTAAGCTCATCAAGCTTGTTCCATTGGAGTAGAGAAATGAAAAAATAAAATTTGAATAGCAAATTTTGTATATCACGAGTGCAGATATGGTAGATTCGTTAGGTAAACGGTTAACAAAAAATGGCCCCGACTATTTTGTGTCTAAGCATTGCCATTGCTGGGACAGTCGGGCTGCATGCGTGACATCACTCTAGTTTGTAAAATCAAAGGACTGATGGTTGTTAGTGCCGGTATTGCTTCCAACACTTTGAAACTTCCGTGGCTTTGTCTGTTGTAAAACAGTGAACGATAGCTGGGCAGTTTACCAAAAATACCATCGAATATTGGTATCGATGTGAGTACATGTAAGTTATTGACTACTCCATGAGTTTCTTCCAGTGAGGGTCATAATCTGTGTTTTTGAGTCAAAAATGAAAAAAATAAAATTTAAATGGTGATTTTTGTAAGTAACACTGAGCAGTTTTGGCTGTTATATTATTTACGTTCGGTAAAGGGTAAATCACTCAACATTAGTACTAAGTACATGTAAATGTCTAGGACCTTCCAATCATTACCTCCACCCCATGCTTTCCTAATAAAAATGGAGGACCCTACACTTGACATATGCATTTGTACACTGCCCTTTTTGCCTATACCGGTAAGTGAAATAAAACCTAGATTTGCTATATTATTGGAAGAAAAAGAATTACATGTATAGGATGCGTCCTTTGTTAAGAGTTTACAGAACTAACTGTTCCATGGCTTGTGTTCAACTGATTATCAAAAATGGCTGCTGACCGATTACTGGTTATTTGAGTTCACAATCTGCAGATTCCGATTGGAATACCACACAAGTCGAGGCTCGCAAAGAACTACATGTATGTTAAATTGAACAGAGAATCAGCAACAATAACTATGAATTTAACTATTATTCTGAACTTTAATTTAAACTAGACTTTATGATTCTGAAGAATCATGGCTTTTCCCAAGGAGATTCCATGATTTTTCATGACCCCACAGTGTCTGATGAATTGTTTTTAACTGTCTCACTTAAGTTCCTTCATTGGTGTTATGAGAAAGGTGAGTATAGTAGTCTCACATGACTCAGTTTATAAACAAATTGTTTAGGTAAAAACCATCATTAACAGTGGAGTGGGTTAATGTCAATATCGTCGTCCAACAAGTCAATGACCGACAAAAGGAGTTATGTTTGTTTGACACATACTCACTGAGTGCTGTGTGTATTTGAAAATGGTCCATTTTATCTCAAATGTATCCAAAATATTGATGTCTGGCAGCTTGTAGAGGGTTAACAAGTGCTAACAGGAATATTTTTTATTCATGCAACTTGTAATATCACACCAAGAACTGCGAATGACCATTTTTTCTTTAAAATCTACAAGATGTTTTCAGAGAAATCCAGGGAGAACATGAATTTTAAGCTTTTCACGGGTATCATTAGCTCACCTGACTGAAAGTCAGGGTGAGCTTTTCTGATCACTTTTTGTCTGTCGTCCGGTGTCTGTCGTCTGTCGTGAAGGTGGTGTTTGGGCCTTTTTCTCCCAAACCACTGGCTGCATATTAATGAAATTTCATGTGAGCAGGGGCTATATAAGGGCATTTTGATTTTTTGTCAAATTAGGTTTCAGCTCATATTGAGCAGAGGGATGGGGCAAAAATGCTCCATTTCTTAAAAAATCTTCTTCTCAAGAACCAGCAATAGCAGAAACTTGATATTTGGTATGCAGCTTCCTTTTGAGGTGTAGACTCAAGTTTGTTCAAGAGAAGTTTGTCGGGCATTATTTGCCTTCGTTATGGGAGGGGCAAAAATTTTGGCCACGCCTAAAATTTCTATTTTCAGAACCGTCAGGTCGATTTGAACCAAATTTGATATGAGGTGATAATGGGTCATAAGTAGTTGATTGATGCAAAAAAAATTTTTCTCATTGCCCCGTGGGAACCTCGGGAGCTAAAAATAGGAAAAACCTTAAAACTGCCATATCTCCAAAACTACACTGCACAGGGAATTCTTATTTTGTATAAAGCTTACTTTTATCTAGTAGAATAGAGTGGTTAAAAAAAATCCCTATCGGTTTGATCACAAGGTACTTTTTTCAGGACTTTGAAAAAGTGCTGAGTCAGCACTTTTTAACACTGTAGGCAATGGGAAAAAGATTAAAAAATCTTCTTCTCCAGATCCAGCAGGCAGAATCTTTTGATATTTGGTATGCAACATTGTAGGGTGGATCTGATTCAAGTTTGTTCAAATCGGCCCCCTGGGTTCATATTTGGGCTCAGTACAGGAGCCCGATTTTGAGCTTAGTGCATTTCAGGCAAATTTCTTAAAAAATCTTCTTCTCCAGATCCAGCAGGCAGAATCGTTTGATATTTGGTATGCAACATTGTGGGGTGGATCTGATTCAAGTTTGTTCAAATCGGCTCCCTGGATTCATATTTGGGCTCACTATAGAAGCCCGAATTCGATCTTAGTGCATTTCAGGCAAATTTCTTAAAAAATCTTCTTCTTCAGATCGAGCAGGCAGAATCTTTTGATATTTGGCATGCAACATTGTGGGGTGGATCTGATTCAAGTTTGTTCAAATCGGCCACCTGGGTTTATATTTGGGCTCAGTATAGAATCTCGAATTCGAACTTTGTGCATTTCAGGCAAATTTCTTAAAAAATCTTCTTCTCCAGATCCAGCAGGCTGAATCTTTTGATATTTGGTATGCAACATTGTGGGGTGGATCTGATTCAAGTTTGTTCAAATCGGCCCCCTGGATTCATATTTGGGCTCACTATAGAAGCCCAAATTCGAACTTAGTGCATTTCAGGCAAATTTCTTAAAAAAATCTTCTTCTCCAGATCCAGCAGGCAGAATCTTTTGATATTTGGTATGCAACATTGAGGGATGAATCTGATTCAAGTTTGTTCAAATCGGCCCCTTGGATTCATATTTGCGCTCACTATAGAAGCTCGAATTCGAAACTTAGTGCATTTCAGGCAAATTTCTTAAAAAATCTTCTTCTCCAGTTCCAGCAGGCAGAATCTTTTGTTATTTGTTATGCAACATTGTGGGGTGGATCTGATTCAAGTTTGTTCAAATAGGCCCTCTGGGTTTATATTTGAGCTCAGTATAGAAGCTTGAGTTCGATCTTTGAGCATTTCAGGCAAATTTCTTAAAAAATCTTCTTCTCCAAATCCAGCATGCAGAATCTTTTGATATTTGGTATGCAACATTGAGGGATGGATCTGATTCAAGTTTGTTCAAATCGGCCCCTTGGATTCATATTTGGGCTCACTATAGAAGCTCGAATTCGAACTTAGTGCATTTCAGGCAAATTTCTTAAAAAATCTTCTTCTCCAGATCCAGCAGGCAGAATCTTTTGATATTTGGTATGCAACATTGAGCGGTGGATCTGATTCAAGTTTGTTCAAATCGGCCCCCTGGATTCATATTTGGGCTCACTATAGAAGCTCGAATTTGAACTTAGTGCATTTCAGGCAAATTTCTTAAAAAATCTTCTTCTCCAGATCCAGCAGGCAGAATGTTTTGGTATTTGGTATGCAACATTGTGGGGTGGATCTGATTCAAGTTTGTTCAAATTGGTCCCCTGGATTCATATTTGGGCTCACTATAGAAGCCCAAATTCGAACTTAATGCATTTCAGGCAAATTTCTTTGAAAATCTTCTTCTCAAGATCCTGCAGGCAGAATCTTTTGATATTTGGTATGCACCATGCTTAGTGGGTGAGATTCAAGTTTGTTCAAGCCAAGTCCCTAGGTCCATATTTGGACTCACTGTGGGAGCTTGAATTGTAACTTAGTTCAAAATGAGGAATTTTCTTTAAAAATCTTCTCAAGATCCGGCAGGCAGAATCTTTTGATATTTGGTATGCACCATGCTTAGGGAGTGAGATTCAACTTTGTTCAAGCCAAGTCCCTAGGTCCATATTTGGACTCACTGTAGGAGCCCGAATTATAACTTAGTTCAATATGAGGAATATTCTTTAAAAATCTTCTTTTTTTTTTTAGATCCACTGGTCAGAATCTTTGGATATTTGGTATAAGCTTTTCTTAGGAGGAGCAGATGCAACTTGTTGAAATCAATTCTCTGGGTTGATATTTAGGCTACCATGTCAGGTGAGCGCCCTCAGGCCCCTTGGGGCCTCTTGTTGTTTATCCAGCCCAAAACGGGTTAAGAGCTGTTTTTTGAATACTCTTATTACTTCCAAAAATAATTCTCAGTGAATTCTACTTCCACTTATTTTGATCTCTCCTCTCAACTTCGGGTGCTGTGGATACACAAACACAGCCCATTTTATCAACATTTTGATGTTTGACAGCCTATATAGGGTTAACAAATGCTTACAGGAATATTTTGCACATGCAACTTGTAATGTCACACTAATATCTGAGAATGGCCATTTTTTCTTGAAAATCTACGAGATGTTTTGGAGAAATCCTTGGATAACATGAATTTTTAACATGTTGAGGTGTATCGCTCTGTAACCAGCCCTAAGCGGGTTAATACTTGGTTTTGTGAATACCTTCATAACTTACAAAAATGATCCTCTGTCAATTCTACTTCCAGTGAAGGGGATATGTTTATCTCGCAGGTACACATTGGGTGTTATGGGTGCCCAAGAACAGCCTATTTTCTCAAAATGTCTATGCTTGGCAGCCTCTGGCGGGTTAACAAATGCTTATCGAAATATTTTGTCCATGCAACTTGTAATATCACTCCAAGACCCGCGAATGGTCATTTTTTCTTGAAAATTTTGTTTCAGAAATCAACAGAAAACTGGAATTTTAAGCTTTTAAGGGGTATATCTTCTAAACTAGTCAAAAATGGGTTAAGACCTCGATTTTTGAATACACTTACTACTTACAAAAATGTTTCCCTATCAGTTTTGCATCCGGTAAAAGAAGTTATGTTTCTCTGTTGCATTCCCATTTGATGTTGTTGGTGTCCAAATACTGACTATTTTTTTCAAAACTGTGACATTTAGCAGCCCATGGAGGGTTAACAAATTCTTAGCGGAATAATTTATACAATCAGCTGGTAATGTGACACCAAGGCCTATTAATGGCCATTTTCTCTTGAAAACCCTATCAGATGTTTGTAAAGAAATCCAGGGAAAACATAAATTTTTAAGCTTTTGATGGGTATCACTATTAACAACCACAAAAGGGGTTAACGCTTGGTTTTTTGAATACCCTTATTACTTACAAAAATGGTCCTCGGAGAATTCCACTTCCAACAATGGAGATTATGTTTATTTCTCAGGTACACGTTGGGTGCTGTTCGTGACTGAAAACAGCCCATTTCAACAAAATTATGACGTTTGGCCGCCTGTAGAGGGTTAATAAACGCTCACTGGAATATTTTGTCCATACAAATTGTAATGTCACACAAAGATCTGTGAGTAGCCAATTTTTCTTGAAAACCTACAGGATGTTTTTAGAGAAATCCACAGAAAATGGGAATTTTAAGATTTTAAGGAGTCTCTCTCTTTGGCCTGTCCAAAATGGGTTAAGACTTCGACTTTTGAATATCCTTACAAAAATGTTCCCATATAAATTGTGCGCTCGATAAAAGAAGGCACTTTTCTTTGTGGCGTACCCTCTGGGTGCTGTTGGCGTCCAAAAACAGCCCATTTTTTCACTATTTTGACATTTAGAAGCCCGTGGAGGGTTAACAAATGCTCACCGCAGTATTTTGTCCATGCAATATCTATTGTAACACCAAGGCCTGGGAGTGACAAACTTTTCTTGAAAATCTACAAGACTCGTTTAGAGAAATCCACGGAAAACATGAATGTTTTAGCTTTATGGGGGTATTGCTGTTTAACCAGCCCAAAACGGGGTAACGCTTGGTATTTTTAAAACCCTTACAACTTACAAAAATGATCCTCGGTGAATTCCACTTCCAACAAAGGAAGTTATGTTTATCTCTCGTGTATCGTTTGGGTGCTGTGGGGGCCTGAAACCGGCCCATTTCATCAAAATTTCGATGTTTGGCAGTCTGTGGAGGGTTACCATATGCATTGCCTGATATGTCGTGTGTATCAAAGGTCGTGTCACAGACAGGTCTAATAATGATGAATGTTTAAAAAAAATCTACAAGACATGTTTCGAGAAAGTGCCTATAAACACCAATATTTTTATACTGTACCAATGACCCAGACATAGCTGGTACTAACTCTTAAAATATAGGGCCAAACACAAATTTTGCCCCCCAATCCCCAAAATTTGCATCTAAAACTAAAGAAAACATGTCCTGAGAGGCCCTCCACACTTCGCCCCTACTGCGCATGCGCAGTGTCAAGGACGTTCCGAAATTGGCGCCATTTATCATTCTAAGTTTGGCCCTTCATCAGTTAACATCTGACTGATCTTTGTGCTTTTAAATCTCAGTTTAAATGATGCCAGACACATAAATATTAGTGAAATGGTGATTCTAAGGAGGATAGAAAAGGAGGAGAGGAAAAGAATGTGTGACAGAATATTATCAGGGCTGTAACTTAAAATTTTTTAATGAAATTATGTTAAGTTACCTATTTTCAAGGCAGCAGCCATTTTGTTGTCATTCTGATTATTTAGTTACACTGTTTTTTCAAGTGTTTTTCCTCTCTCCCTGTCCTTTAAGTTCCCCCTTGCTATTCTCCCATGCTTTTGGCATAATTTCTGTAATTATTATTACTAAAATTTCTTGGGAGTTTTAGCTGAATAACAGAATGAATTCTGTTCTTTCCCCATGTTTACGTCTTCACCTACGGGTGGTTAGGCGTTGTGTTCTGCATCTACCATCTGATGTTCTGCAGTTTCTTCCCTGGAAGTCTCTGTTTTGCATCAGATGGTGTATTTTTGGTAACTGATTTCGGGCCTGGGTGCCTGGAGTCTTATTTTAGTGTTTTTACACTCATTGTTTACATTTACAACAGCCCTCTGTGTGAGGGGGGGGGGGATTTCTTAATAATAATATCTTTATGTTATTTTAATCATAACTAGATACATTATTATTGTTCGGAAGTGTTGAATAAATTGTTTAAAATATTTTTAAAATTTTTGTCCACACTTAGGCTTGGGATCCATTGGGGCTCAACGTTACTTTTCAGAAACTTGGGCTGTTCTGAAAAAATATTTTTTCAAAATATTTTGATTTCAATTATTTTTTCTATATTAATGGATCATATTATTATTATGTATTTTGATTGCCAGGGGTTAGTGCGAGTACCAGGACTTGTTTTCTTTTCGCATTGAAAGGATATTGATCAATTGTTTTAAGAGGAAGTCTTCCTCTGACCTTATTATCATTCTATATGTGGTCAGTGTACTCGCATTAACTCCTGTTCTGTATCGTATGATTTCGATGACAATATGGGAAGCGTATGTCACGGTATGTTGTTGGGGATTTGGACACTCCGGTCCTTTCCCCGCAGGGTCACTCTACTTTATCAATTTCTATTTCAGACGATCAAGATTAGGGTGATGTATCTGTGATGTCTTCCAACAGTGTGCCTCCGTCGTCACAATTAATGAAGGGCTAGCGGAAAAGTGCTCATGTAATACGCCAATTGCCTAAGAGGACCCTAGTAGGTTCGACGGCCTTTGACGTCCACTAGCTCGCCCGGTGTAGCGTCCATTCACCGAATGGTTCGGCAGCCGGGTTCGTCCGTTGCGGTCTAGAAGGAATTTTGGGGTGATGCGAGCACTATAAAATTAACTTAATGCACACCCAGTGACGGCGGATCGGAGGGAGAACGGAGGAAGCCTTTTAGTCCGGTTCATAGCTCGTTCCGGTCCATCCGGACGGCAAGCGAGAGAGGCCCCTCTCTCGTTCAACAACATCTGGCCCCAGATGTTGTGGTACAAATGTGTCGTTAGCGGAGCATACGTCCGTCGCTCGGGACGCTCCGTTGTATAGGCAGTCCGCTGTGACTGCTAAGGCTTCCTCTTCTCGTCAGCGCACACGACCGGACCTTGGCTGCGTGACCGCCGATATATTACTAGCTTCGCCGATCAAGGATTCTTCGGCGACCAGGTCACACCATCCGGCAGCCAGGGATTCGAGACCGATGGACTCCGGACGTTCGCATAGGAAAAGTATGCGGGAGCCATCTGATGCGGAGCTGCCCTCGGCGAAGCAGCGATAGACTGCGCCTCCGCAGGTCTCGACGCCGGACATTCTTGTGCACATAGCACAGCTTATCGCAGCATCCCAGCAGCCGACAGAAACGGTGTCGGATCGAGAATTATCCGACAGCGCTGGGTCGGTAGCCGGGGACTCGAGGCCTGCAGACTCCGGACGTTCGCATAGGAAGTGTGCGGGAGTCAACGTACACGGAGCTTCCAGCGGCAATGCATCGTAAGTCCGCTACTGCACAGGCCTCGGGAACGGACGTGCTTTCCTTAATAGCACAGTTTATCGCAGCATCCCAGCATCAACTGAATCTGTCGCATATATTTTATCCGACGATGCTGGGTCGGGACGCTCCGCGGAAGCGGGTACGGACGTCCGAAAGTTTCATCCGGTCCGACGGGATACCGAAAGGGATTCGGTGGATTTCAAGCTTTCCCTTTCGGATCAACATATGCTGCGATGCCGGATAAGAAACTGATAGCGTCGGTGGACTTAGAAATTTTGGGTTCGGTTCAGGGACATCGTCCCTCAGTTCCGACATAGTCCAATAATGTCACACAAACTTTCGAATTATTGAACGACGCTATATATATTATTATTTTATGCTTGCTATCCAAGCATTTCTGGTTTCTTGTTCGAAGAGTTATGGAGATGTCTTTCAAAAGTGTGCCTTTGTCGTCATAGTTAATGAAGAGTTAGCGGCAATAAGTGCTCATGGAATATGTCTATCGCTTACGGAGTGACATTCGCTAGCTCACCCGGTATAGCGTACATTCATCGAATGGTTCGGCTGCCGGGTTCGTCCGTTGCGGTCTAGGAAGGAGATTTGGGTGATGCGAGCACTTTAATTACTTTAGTACTCACCCAGTGACGGCAGATTGAGGACAGATCGGAGGAAGCCAACAACATTGGGGACCGCATGTTGTGGTTCAGATATTTACATTCGGAGCATATGTCCGTTGCTCGGGACGCTCCGTTATATTGACAGTCCGAGAGACTGTCTTTAATGCTTCCTCATCCTCACAGCAGGGCACACGACCGCACATTGGCTACGTGACCTCGAGTATCCGATCAGTTTCGGCATTCAGTGATTCCACAGCGAATAGGTCGCGCCATCCGGTAGCCAAGGGACACGAGGCCTATACACTCCGTTCGCTCGCATATTGGAAGTATGCACGGGGTAACTATCTCGGAGCTTCCTGCGGCAATGCATCGTAAGACCGCTGCTCCTCAGGCCTCAGTGACGGACGTGCTATCCGAGTTAGCACAGTTGTTTCGCAGCATCCCAGCAATTGATGGTTTCTCGGTCGAATCAGGAATTATCCGACGGCGCTGGGTCGGTGCGGTCCGCGGTTGCATCAAGCTACGGACGACCGAACGCTTTATAGGGTCCGACAGGATGGCGAAAGGGATTCGAAAGATTTCGAGTTTTCCCTTTAGTAGTATCGGAAGATGCCTTTCATATCTTCTGGCATTTCTTCCAGTGATTATTTTTCGGACTTCATTGCTGCGATCTTGGATAAGAGACTTATAGCGTCGTTGGACTCGGATTTTTCGATCGGTACAGGGACTTTGTCCCTGACTTACCGACGCAGTCCAATATTGTCATTACAACATGTGTTTTATTTTTCGACGCTATATATTTATATATATATACAAGCCTGCTACTAAGCATGATAGTTTAGTTTCTTGTCCGCGTGGCTCATTTCTGCCATTTTATCTTTTTTACATATAGTTTATTTTGGCAGAGCAGGGCATACCGAGAGTTCATATGCGTCTAGACGGTGTGATTAAAGACTGCATATATTCTTTTTCGCCGTTTATGTCTTTTCCAATTTCAATGTTGGGAACGACATTATGTATAGTAGACTTAACTTAGACGCTTTATTATACGTAATCCGCCTTACTGAGGCGTTATCATTACGTCTTCAAGAAAAGATTTACGGGATATTATTCTCAATGTAATTTCTTTTGAGGGCAGTAGTTTGTTCACGTATAACTCCGCCCTTCAGTGGCTGATTGGAGTTGGTTAGACGTGATGCAGCCCTAGCTACATCCACGCGTGGATAGTAGGTTAAGAACTCTCTCAGAGTCGCTTCGTTCTCGGAGGAGCTTCTCTTCGACGGCAACTTTCCGGCAATCCATGAATTGCTTGATTTATACATTCTCTTGTCTATCTAGTGTTACAAGAGATTCAGACTGGGGCAAACATTCGGTGGTTGACTCAGAGAGTGCCGCCGCAGTTGCCGGACCCGAGTGTGGCTGTTATGACGGTTGCCAGTCAAACAGATTGGGATATATACTGATCTCTACGGATTCGAAGTGCCAGGCGTATCTCCGGAACCAGGGAGGCACTCTTTCGTTTCCGTTATTCAATTTAATGGAAAGAATCCGTCTGTTGGTTATAGTACACCAAGTTCAGTTTTGTTCCGTCATATTCTGGGTCGTCTGATTGTTTTATCACACTCCCATTCTCTTACGGGTCGCTTGTTGCTGTAAGAATGGACTCTCAACAAACAAGTATTCAATCAGATTTGCTATCTATGGGAGCGCCCAATGATGTTTTATTTATGACACAGCTTGCTAATCAATTGCAGACGTATGTGTTGGCTTGTCCAGATCTCTGAGCTAATACTGTTAACGCTCTATTGATCTATAGGACGGAATGATAGGATACGCGTATCCTCCGGCGCTGTTGTTTTAGCAGGTATTGCTAAGATAAACAACCACAATACATTTCTGTTGATAGCATCTCTATCTTCACAGAGATCATGAGTAATTTACTCTCTTGTCTACTGTGGATCTTAACGTGAAATCTTCCTCTATGTGAGGATCTTTTTTCACTGGGTAAATCGTGTCATTATCACAACCAGCAAGGTCGCAACCTTCATGTATTCCGTTGTGTGGTCCGTATTGCATTGTAAGCACTGTACTGGACGAGCTTTGGACGCGATTTCTTACTATAGGAGATCCTCTTCTTCGCTATTCTATGCGACTAAAGTGGAGGCTCTTCCGTCGTGGTGTAGGGATCATTATGTTCATATGGTTGATCCTCCATACTACTCATTGCTATTTTTTAGTATACTTGTTTCACAAGATCTACTGCAGCCTGTTGTTATTTAGGTTATAGGTTTATGTTATCTCATACCTATGCACTCTACGATAGTTTACAATTGAGTCTTTTGTCTCTTTATCTAAGTCAGTTAGTAACTTTTGATAAATAGACTTAGAATCTTTAGATTAAATTCCTATACGGATTTTAACTTCAGGTTCTTATTTAGCTAAGTAATCATTTGAGCCTCTGGAAACAGTAGTTTTCAAATTCTGACCTTTTAGACAGTAATTCTGTTGGTTCTCTTTTACTGTAGAGTCAGTGAGTTTCATGCACTATCGATGGATGATTTTCACTTTCATAGTTTCGGAATCAATACTTCCATTACTATTTAGGTTGGATTGTTGCATAAGAGTTAGGCTCCTATTATCCGGAACCTATTATTTTAAGGTCCTTCCGTCTTCGTATGGGCATAGGCCTTTACTCTTTCCGGGTACAGTTTATGTATTTATAAACAGATATCTGTTTATTACAAGGGCGTAAGCTTCTTCTGTCTTTGATGTCTAGTAGAAGGACGTTACGCTCCATTTTATTGTTAATGGATTCTATTAACTAGCGTACTGCTTATGGTATATCATTGGCTTAGCAGTTGTGCTTAAGATTTCGGCTCATGAAGTAAGAGTTCTTCTACTTCTTGGGCTTACATTAATAGTGTTGCTATTATAGATTTTTGAAGGCTGCTCATTGCGCTTAGCCATCCATTCATGAATTTTATCTCAGAAATATCGAGTCCATTTCTGGAGGCCTCTATTGTTAGGTCTATTATCTACTGCTCAGAATGTCATTCACTTAACAGTTGCTACTATAGCTAGGTAGGCTGTCTGTTTCGGCAGTGTCTCCGTTCGGCTGCCCTCTTCGCTCTGGGCTATTTGACCCAGGGCAAGAAAAAGGGGGGGGGGGGGGGGAGGGTGTTCCCTTGGGTCACCTGTTTTTACTATGAAAACAAGGGGATACCTCCTCCGGAGTTAGTAATTCTGAGCTGTTATTGGGATGGTTGTTTAGTGAGAAGTTTAAGTTTATAAAATTCATTCAAGTCTTAGTTTTTAAAGTATAGCTTTTGAATATTGCATATGTCAACGGACATGATTATGCAATTCTCACACACTTTTAGGAGTATAAGAGTCTCTATTCTCTAGACTTACTTTATTATTGGCTTACTTTAAAAATTATTAGTATAAGGATTATTGGATATTAATAGAGTACATGGATGTATGAAGCTCAATTTTTGGAAGGTGTTGTATCTTTCTAATTTATCATAAATAAGAAAGATACATGTAAGGCCTATTACTTCTTTTCCCTACAGGGGATGACTCTATTTTATTTTATTGAGCGTATTCCATTTTGCTCTATGTCCTTGGCCCTCCAGCCTTTTTACTATTCAGCTATGTCTGGGTCATTGGTACAGTATAAAAATGTTAAAAAATTTATAGTAATTTATATATTTTTTATACTTACCAATGACCCAGACGGGATGGCCCTCCCAGGAGTTGGGAACTCTTGCCTCCCCGCTGAGTACATAGCGCTTACCAGGCACTGGTTATTAGAATGATAAATGGCGCCAATTTCGGAACGTCCTTGACACTGCGCATGCGCAGTAGGGGGCGAAGTGTGGAGGGCCTCTCAGGACATGTTTTCTTTAGTTTTAGATGCAAATTTTGGGGATTGGGGGGCAAAATTTGTGTTTGGCCCTATATTTTAAGAGTTAGCACCAGCTATGTCTGGGTCATTGGTAAGTATAAAAAATATATAAATTACTATAAATTTTTTAACTTTTGGCAGTTTTTTGCCAATTCTGACGAAATCAGGGTTAAATTGTAAATTCCCGCTTCGGTACATTTTTAGATTTTGTGCCCCCCTATGAGTGTGCAAAAATTTTGTGAAAATCGGTTCGAAAATGGCTTCTGAATCGTGCGGACAAAATGTGTGGAAAAAAAAAAAAAAAAAAAAAGTAGTAATCCGTAGAAAAACAATAGTCTTTTCCAGAGGAAAAGCCTAAAAAAAAAAAAATAATCCGTAGAAAAACAATAGTCCTTTTCCAGAGGGAAAAGCCTAAAAAAAAAAAAAAAAAAATAACTAGACTTTATGATTCTGGAGAATCATGGCTTTTCCCGATGAGATTCCATGATTTGTCATGACCCCACAGTGTATGATGAATTGCTTTTGACTGTCTCACTGAAGTTCCTTCATTGGTGTCATGAAAAGGTGAATACAGAAGTCTCAAATGACTCAGTTTGATAAAAAAAATTGTTTAGGTAAAAACCATCATTAACGGTGGAGAGGGTTAATATCAATATCGTCGTCCAACAAGTTAATGACCGACAAAAGGAGTTATGTTTGTTTGACACATACCCACTGAGTGCTGTATCTATTTGAAAATGGTCCGTTTTATCTCAAATGTAACCAAAATATTGATGTCTGGTAGCTTGTAAGGGTTAACAAGTGCTAACAGGAATATTTATTCATGCAACTTGTAATTTCACACCAAAAACTGTGAATGGCCATTTTTACTTAAAAATCTACGAGATGTTTTCTGAGAAATCCAGGGAGAACATGAATTTTAAGCTGTTGATGGGTATAATTGTTTATCCAGCCCAAAACGGGTTAAGGGTTGTTTTTTTAAGACTCTTATTACTTATAAAAATAATTCTCAGTGAATTCTACTTCCACTTATGTTGATTTCAACTCTTAACTTTGGGTGCTGCGGGTATGCAAACACAGCCCACTTTTTCAACATTTTGATGTTTGAGAACCAGCATAGGGTTAACAAATGCTTACTGAAATATTTTCTACATGCAACTTGTAATTCACACTAAGATCTGAGAATGGCCAATTTTTCTTGAAAATCTACGTGATGTTTTTAGAGAAATACTCGGATAACATGAATTTTTAACCTTTTGAGGGGTATCACCCTGTAACCAGCTCTAAACGGGTTAATGCTTGGTTTTATGAATACCTTCATTACTTACAAAAATGATCCTCGGTGAATCCCACTTACAATGAAGGTGGTAATGTTCATCTCGCAGGTACACATTGGGTGTAATGGTTGGCCAAGTACAGCCCATTTTCTCAAAATTTGCTGCCGCTGGAGGGTTGACAAACGCTTACTGGAATCTTTTGTTCATGCAAGTTGTAATGTCACTCCAAGACCTGCAAATGGTCAATTTCTCTTGAATACTTACTAGATTTTTTTTTAGAAATCCACAGAAAATGGGAATTTTAAGCTTTTAAGGGGTACATCTCCTTAACCAGGCGAAAATGGGTTAAGACCTCAATTTTTGAATACCCTTACAACTTACTAAAAATTTTCCCTATCAGTTTTGCGTCCGGTAAAAGAAGTTATGTTTCTCTGCAGCATTCCCATTTGATGTTGTTGGTGTCCAAAAACAGACTATTTTTTTCGAAATTTTGACATTTAGCAGCCCATGGAGGGTTAACAAATGCTTATCTGAATATTTTATCCATGCAACTGGTAATGTGACTCTAAGACCTATCAACGGCCATTCTCTATTGAAACCCTACGAGACGCTTGTAAAGAAATTCAGGGAAAACATGATTTTTTAAGCTTTTGATGGGTATTGCTATTAACCATCCCAAAAGGGGTTAATGCTTGGTTTTTTGAATACCCTTATTACTAACAAATTTGGTCCTCTTGAATTCCACTTCCAACAAAGTAGATTACGTTTATCTCTCGGGTATGCATTGGGTGCTGTGCGCATCTGAAAACAGCCTATTTCAACAAAATTACGATGCTTAGCAGCCTGTAGAGGGTTAATAAATGATCACCGGTATATTTTGTCCATGCAACTTGTAATGTCACACAAAGACCTGCGAATAGTCAATTTTTCCTGAAAACCTACAAGTTGCTTTTAGAGAAATCCACAGAAAATGGGTATTTTAAGCTTTTAAGGGGTATGTCTCTTTAACAAGTCCAAAATGGGTTAAGACTTCGACTTTTGAATACCCTTACCACTATCAAAAATGTTTCCCCATCAATTTGGCATCCGATAAAAGAAGGAACCTTTCTCGGTGGTACACCAAGTGGGTGCTGTTGGTGTCCAAAAACAGCCCATTTTATCACAATTTTGACTTTTAGCAGCCAGTGGAGGGTTAACAAATGCTCACCGCAGTATTTTGTCCATGCAACTTCTATTGCCACACCAAGGCCTGGAAGTGACAAGACTCGTTGAGAGAAATCTACGGAAAATACAAATTTTTGAGCTTTATGGGGGTATTGCGGTTTAACCAGCCCAAAACGGGTTAACGCTTGGTTTTTTGAACACCTTTATTACTGACAAAAATGATCCTCGGTGAATTCCACTCCCAGTAAATGAAGTTATGTTTATCTCTCGTGTATTGTTTGGGTGTAGTGGGGGCCTGAAACCGGCCTATTTCATCAAAATTTCAATGTTTGGCAGCCTGTGGAGGGTTACCATATGCATCGCCGGATATGTTGTGTGTATCAAAGGGCGTGTCACAGACAGGTCTAGCAATGACGAATGTAAAAAAAAAATCTACAAGACGTGTTTCGAGAAAGTGCCGATAAACCCCAATTTTGGCAGTTTTTTTGCCAATTCTGATGAAATAAGGGTTAAATCGAAAATTCCGCTTCGGTGCATTTTTAGATTGTGTGCCACTCTATGCGTGTGCAAAATTTTATGAAAATCGGTTCAAAAATGGCTTCTGAATCGTACGGACAAAATGTGTGGAAAAAAAAAACAAACCCCCCCCCCCCCCCCCCAAAAAAAAAAAAAAAAAAAAATAATAATGCGGTGAAAAACAATAGTCTTTTCCAGAGGGAAAAGCCTAAAAAAATTAATATAAAAAAAAAAATGATACAAAGATCTTTTACACTAATTGGTTTACAAAAAATAAAAACAGTGGTACTTATCAATTATTGAATTAGTCCAAAGTACAGTTTGACAGAATCCAGTAATCCAGTGGTGAGGGATCATGTGAAGAAAAGTTACCAGCTGGTAGTATTAAATCCAAGAAAGTCTCTTCAGAAACAGTATTCCATAGATTTGTAATAAAATGTTCACTTAGAAATTTCAGCAGTCTCCAATAAAATATAATAAAATGCTCCGCAAAATTCAAATGGAGTAAAAATCCAAGAAGTATTGGCACCACAGGTTATTTCCAAATAATCCAGTAGAATCCTGGCTTTTCACAAAATATTATTCTGTTTCACAGAAAGTATAAATTCTCTTTTCAAAGACGAGCAAATTCTCTTCAAAATTCTCTTTTGGAATCAATCTTCCAAATTCACAAAGCAGCACTGCTTCTATAATAAATGCACTGTCATAGAACAATAATAATCTCCAATGGAAACAACTGCTGTGTTTTAACTGAAGTGAGTCTTTCTGAAATGGCTTTCTAAAAATGAGTTTTTGAATTCTGTTGACAAACCTTTATATAGTAACCAGATTGAATGTTCCAGAAGATGAAAATTCTACAATGTTCTATCAGTTTCTAGGTGATTCTGTCATAGTTCAAATAAACAAGGTCCTTGACCTATTTAAACAATCAACAGCTTTTTGTACAATATATTAGTGTAACAAAGATGTAAACAAAGGTCACTCAGTGCAAATGAGTCAGACCAGTCAGAAAATGCAGAAAAATATGAAACTCAAAATAATTATCCACTAAGGATATATCAATCTCAATATAATATGGGACTATATAACAATAAGTTGAGACTCGAAAGAATTACATTAAATTGAACATATTTCACAGTGTTAAACTCTGTTGACTCAGGTCCAGTAAAATTACCAGTCGTGCACACTTGGGTGGTAAACGTGGCTTTCGTAACCACGTTTACTACGGTACCACCCTAGTGCGTGCAACAGGTAATTTTTACTATGACCTGAGTCAATGGAGTGCAACCTTCACTTTTCCGGTATGAACTCATTGAACTGGCGATTGCCGCAAGTTGTAAGCTTTACTGTCTTTACATATCTTTTAAATTGTATATCTCGTAAAGGGGAATCTAGAGAGATTAAGAATACACATTGTGGTGGTTTTTCAGCTATATTGAATGGTATCATGGACATCATTTTACATTAACAATTGAACAATTGCAGACGATAATAAAATGCGGTTTATGAATCATCATAAAATGCTTGGCAACAATCAGTTGAAGCGTTGTTTCAGGAGCCAATTGCCCACAATCGGCCGATTGGGGTGGCCGATTCCCATCATCGGTTGAATGCTAGTAAAACCTAGAATTGTTATATTATTGGAAGACAAAGAATTACAAGTATAGGATGCATCCTTTGTTAAGAGTTTACAGAGTTAACTGTTCCATGGCGCAGTCATATTTTCATGAAGTGGAGTTGTGCTTATTAACTTTGGTGGACAAGTTCTGCTGTATTTAGAAATAATAGAATGCTCTAAACAACACCAAGTGAGCAACATGTATGTATAAATGCATGCCTGAAAATAAGCAGTGTTTAGTTTTGAGACCCTGATTCAGATTGAGGTTCACAGAGGGTCAATTTAGTGATGCTACCCTGCTGTGCAGGATAGCATCACTAAATTCACCCTCTGTGGACCTCATTTTGGAGATGATAGTCTGCTTATTTTCTGGCTTGTATACATGTATAAATGATCAGTTAATCCAGTCTGACTGCACTTGTGTTGTGGTTGCTATGTAGCCATAGATGCTGAAATCAAATTAAACTCCCAGTAAAAAATAATAATAGTCAGTGGTGGATACAGAGTTGGAGTATGGATCTGTAGATATTTTCCTTCCACTTGATTTAATACTGACAATGTTTGTGAGGGATTACAAAGAATACTTTTCTCTCACTGAGTCTTTAAAGTGGGGTTCATTAATAAATATAAATGATAAGTAAACTATTGATTCTACATGTATAGGTGTGTTGTGTTCTTGTTATATGAGAGCAGTAGATGCTGATGGTGACCTTAAACCCCAGTAAATAATATTGATAAAACAGGTAAGTGTGGATACTGTTGTGTTCCAAGTAAAAGTACAGGTGGGAATGAAAATACAGGCTTGATAATTTATTAAAATTAAATAAAAGTATTGGTCCCAATAACAATACCAGGTGGGAATCCATTGGGGTGGGGGTGGGGGGGGCTTATTTTCTGGTATTGCAGTTAGTTTTATTACAGAAATTTAATAGGAATTTATGCATCTTGGTTACAACAATAAATACACTGCTAAACAAAAGGATATCGGTATCATATCACAAAATTTAGTCAAGATTTACTGATTGGAAGATCTCCCTGTTGGAATGGCAATTTTAATAAACATACAGAGCCAAATAAGGCGCATACAGGGTGGAAAAATTGCCCAGAATTAATAAACATACATGTAATGTATGTTTACTAGGAACACAAGAGTACAGAGTTGGGGCATGGAGTGATTTTTCCTACCCTTAGTTGTAATAAAAATTTTTTTTTGATTCCAAAGAATTCTTTGCTTCTTCATATGAATCTGTGAATACTTGTAATGCTTTGGATTTGTCATTGAAATGTTGTGAGTTCAGTCATGACTCTAGCCATTTACATTAAAGGCCTAGAGACTTTCATACATTTTTGCCATCCATGGGCAGTCTACATCCAGTGGTTGTGCAGTTGTTTCTAGGGAAGTATTGTCTGCATATAAACATGTAGGCTTGTCTTGAAAGAACTGCCAAGGTACTTACATCTATATGTACAGTGGAACCCTCTTAATTGCATAGTCACTTTGCCAGTGAAACATATTCAGTTGACAGGAATAGTCATTTATATGAAATATTTTTCCTGTACTGAAGTGAACTGCTCACTTACGTCTATTCCATTATGTCTTGTTTAACAGAGCTCATAGTCCTCTGTCAAACAAAATGTAATAGAAATTAAGCCTTTACCCAATGCAGACAATATCAAAATTTATTATTTTAAATATTATTTTAAAAAATAAAAAAAATATTTCAACAAACCGTATCATGAGGGGGCCATGTGATATGGTTTTGTTGAAATGTTTGGAAAAATAATACTTTTTCTGAGTTTTTCATCTACTGAAGTTGCATATTATGTGGGGTGGATGCGGTCGATTCATTAGGTAAAGTGTTAAATACCTTTATTGGAATTACTGAAGATGAACAAGAGAATTCAGTGGCAGAGTATTTCTTTGATATATTAAAATAATTTTTATTCAATTAACAGGAGTTAACTTGGTTATCCTTATGCAGTTACAGTACAGTCGCTGTGGACGGGATGTATTCCACGCATGGGCAATGATGTCCACGCATGCATTTACCAGGTAATAAAAATCATCAGTGAAATTTTAATTAATGAAGCACTGGGTTGTGCCCGGTGCTTCATTAATTAAAATTTTGGATGATTATTCCTACAATTAGTGTTTGCAATCTAATATTATTGCGTCTGTGGAGATACTGCCAACCCCGTGGAAAGTGATCAGTCCACGGTGGCTGTACGGTAACAGGTAAAATTTGGACTGAATGAATGGCAAATGGTTCGGTGTTCAGGGCTTAAAATTTATATGCGAATTCGAATCGCTTCGCACAAAGGATTCTCACAAGTAGAGCAATGAGATCAACTTTGATTCGCACAAAATGTTGTTCGATTCTTGTCATAGATTCTAAAAGTGGCACTAAAAAGCTAAGAGAATGCTCTGTCTTTGCCCCCTCATCATAAGGTAACAAGACTTCACTAGACATCACTGCCACGATACTGTAATTTCCATCGGCCAAATTCTCTGAAAAACTATGATGTTTACCTTTCACTGTGGCATATGTACACGTTGCACTCCCAGGGGTATAACAGTACTCTCAAATTTAAAATATTTAAGAACTGAAAATTGATTCTTGCAACAGGAGCTCACGAGAATCAAAACTGATTCTTCTGAATCAAGACAAATTTTAAGGCCTTGTGTTAAAAAAGTTATATGCGATTAACAGGATTATTCAGTTAAGAGATATCCAGTTAAGTGGGCTCCACTCTATAATGTAACTTAGAGTTTACCCAGAGACTGCATGTTGAGGCCATTGTTTTGTCACAGTAACCATGATCAGTGTAGCAATTAGTCCCCTAAGTTGTTTATAGATTTTTTTGAGGCACCAATAAAGCCCCCGAAAAGCCAAACACGGCATTTCAGACAGCCAATATCAGAACAGTTTTATTTCTGAATCGGGGGCTTAACAGCAAGTTGTCAAGTGACTTGGCAAGTCGGCAATATCCCCAAATAAGACCAGTCTAAAGGCCTGTATTGTATCTTTAACTCCTAACATGCTGCTGGCAGATTTTCCATGACAGTAATTTTTTTGCCACTGAAATAAATATAATTTGCATACATTTAATCAAAGTTTTCCCCTCTAAATGAATGGCGTTTTTCACCAATGATTCCTTGAGTTAAATGTAGATGAATTCTTCAACAAACCTAGTCATGGCTGCTACACAGCAGTCATGACAAGATTTGATGAAAAATATCTTGAAAATACTCAGTGGGTTAAGAGTTAAGGAAGACACAGTCCAAGTCGCATGTTCACAAAGTGGTTTCTTTCGTTTATTTATTCCAGTGGGTCAAATTTTCATAAATACATCTAAAACACTGTAAATCAAGACCGCATGAAGAAAGAAAACCCCCAAAATACAAAGCTTAAAATTAAGGCAAGAATTAGAATCAATTCTCACATGGAAAACAATGAGAATCAACTTTGATTCTCGGAAATGTTCATTTGATTCTTGTCATAGATTCTGTAAGTGTACTACATGTTCATGAAAGTCAAGTAACTCACAAATTTGGAACTATTCTCTTAACCCTTTACCTACCGCAACGGCCAGCACTATTCTCAAAAATCGCCAATTAATTTTCATTATTTTTTTGTCTCAAAAACATAGGTTATGACCCCTCGTTGGAACGAGCTCGTCGAGCTTAACTATGGGTCATGTACTGATTTTACTCACAAGGATGCAATGTTACTATCAAATTCTAAAATTTTCTACAGGAGTTTGCGAGAATCAGGAAATACAGAGGTTTCAAGCTGACTTTACAACAGTTCAGTGTGCCACCTAAATTATCTCCAAATTTTCAAATAACAGCAACTTTCTGGAGGTGTGGCAAAATTTTAAGAATTTAGTCCAGATTAGTGCCTCCTGGTGATGGCCTGACAGTCCAACCTAGTGAAAATGAATAAATGTCGAGACCCAAATATGAATCTTATGGGGTGGAAAAAATAAACAAAATTAATAATAGAATGAGCATAATTATTTGGAACACAAGAGCAACTGTTTTCTGCTGCTGAGTGGTTCTATTTAGATACTCGGCAGAGATGCAGGCTGCAAGCCGAGAGGTCCTCAGTTCGAATCCTGTCTGTAGCAACCGTGTTGTATCCTTGGGCAAGACACTCACCCCATTGCCCACGTGGGGGCACGATGGCACTGTGTACTGCACGTCGATGGTGTACTTGTCTTCAACCAATGCTAAACCTGCTTGGAGGAGCTGACAGTTGCTCGCCATTTGCTCAGTGGTTCTCTCCGGGTACTCCGGCTTGCTCCACCCATAAAACTGTCATGGTCATGATTAGCAATGGTGCAGAAATATGTGACCACTATCAGGGCTTTCAGAATAATTTTTGTACCAGAGCAAAATCCAACAATTTCCTTGCCCATGTTTCATATTCAGTCAAATGCAAATAAAATTTTGTTAGCATAATTTGTTTTATTACAAATTATTGGAGAGTTCTTGTGGGTACTCCCCAATAATTTGTAATAAAAACAATTTTCAATAACTAATGTAGACCACCAAAAATAATCTAGCCCTCAACCAGTTAAGGGTTCATGTGCTTGAATTTTAAAACTGATAATTGCAGGTCATTGAAGGTGTTTGAAGTCAAACTCTTGAATAAAGTCATGGAAAGTCCTTTGAAAAATATATTACGGCTCTGGTAATTGCTTGGCAATTGTTTGATAAATAAGTATGTTCTTCAGGGGGCAAAGTGAATGATATCTGGCACTGAAACTCACTTTGCTTTACCCATAAACTGATGAATGGATATCACATTGCTGTACCATAGATTTTTCAAGAAAATTTGTTTGTCCACATGACTAATTTCTAATATGCCATCATAGAAAATCTCCACAGTGTTCTAACATTTATATGATTGTTTACCATTCTGACTGTAGTGACCATTTAGTGGATGGTCACTACATTCAGATTGCTGAGCTGTTCAATAAATTAACTAATATACATGTCTTCGCAAATAAATAACTTGGTTGTTGATAGTTCAACAGATATGATCTAGCTTTCAATGTGTATTGAGAGGCATTTTCATGCTCTACTATGAGGTTAGTTTTTCTTCAGTACCACATGTTAGTTTGTGTAACTAGATTTCAATAACATGGTAACATATGGGATACCATATAGAATACCGTACTAGAATGTGAATTTCTACCTTTGCACTTACATGTATAAGCTGTGACATTTTCAGATTTTCTGTTGTGAAAATTGTGATTTTAATTTACTAAAGTACCACTTGATCGTGACACTAATCTAAGAAAGTGAGAATCATTGTTAAAAATATATTATGGGATTTCCCGTTTCAAATTATTATGTTTCATAATTCCATTGGTAAGGCTTATTAAATTTTTTTCTTGTTTCTCGGGGGAGGGGGGTTAAAAATATATTTAGGGATTTCTCTTTTCCAATTATCCTGTTTCATTGGTAAGGCTTATTAAAAAATGTTCTTGTTTTTCAGGGGGGGGGGGGGGGGGGGGGGTGGGGGTCGCCCAAAAACTTCCAGACACAGAGAGGGGGTGGGTGGTGTCAGGGCCAGAAAAAAATACGTGAATGACCAAAAATGCAAATGTTTTCCTCCACATAAAATCACAGAAGTTCTGTGCTTGTTTAACCTTTTATTATCAATTATAGGCTATTTAAAGCATATAAACTATCATATTAGGGGTATAGGCACACTGTCAGTCCAAATCCATTAGGTTATAGAGAAGTAGTTGGCAAATTTGCATCAGACAAATTGAAATACATGGCAAGTATTTTCAAATATCAAATTGAAAGTACCGGTACTTGAAATTGTGATTTAATTAGTCTGATTTAGTGTGCTATAATGTTTAGCATGGGCTTTCATCTGTGCTTCCTAATCTATCTGACCATTGCATGTTAATTGAGGGAGAAAATAGTCCAAAATAATTTCAGAAAGTTTATGTAAACAAAAATCATAACACTACCCGATGCCACTGGTGTAAAACAAAACAAAAAACAACTACCCACCCCCCTCTCCACAGGCTAAGTTGACATAAATTGAACATTGTTTATTAGTCCCCCATGGTTTCACCATGAAGGGGACTATTGGATTGCACTCTGTCCGTCCATCTGTCTGTCTGTCTGTCCTTCTGTCCTGTTACCACCTGCATCTCTGAGATGCTTTGGCACTTTTGTTTCAAATTTTCGGATTTGATGGGGCATTAGGAATAGTTGATGCACATCAATTTTTTTCTGAAAAAAATTCAATATGTCCGACTAGTGGCCATTTTTGTTGAAAATTGCATGTAATTCGTTATACTCTCAGAACTGAGAACTTCTGAACAACATTTATGATTTCAATAATTTTTGGTATGGAGGTCTAGCAGCATAACATAAATTACATATCATGCAGGTTTTTTTCTCATGCATAAATTATGCAAATTAGCCTTACTTAACCTTTTTCTTGGGTAATATTTTTGCGAGTATCATGTTGTGTACTGCTACCACCTGTATCTCAGAGATGCTTTCATGCTTTTGTTTCAGATTTGAAGGGAAGGGACATAAGATAAATAACATATTATGCATGTTTTTTTTTTTGTGCATAAATTATGCAAGTTAGCCTTCTTAACTTTTTTACAGGTATTTGGATGCTTCCAGTAAAAACACAGAAATATGGGTAATATTGGGACTAGTTTGTTGAGTTGTTCCCTTGATATCCATATTTGTTTGGGTTTTATTGAGGAAAATCATATATTTCACAGTAATCCACCTACCCTGGGGGACGATTGACTGGTCGCTATCGATCGGCATTGCACTTGTTAGTTAAATAGGCCAATTGAACAAAGATGACTGCTATACACTACCAATCAGTAACCTTCATCACCCCAGCAATATATGCAGACATTTAGACTGTGAGTGTGACTTCCCTCATGTTGCATGTGCATACCACAGCGCCACAAATGCCACTGCCAATGAGCTCAACATTAGCATTCTTTATGAAAACAAATCATATCTACAGTAATTTTGTGATTTGTTCTAAACACGCATAACCCTTAAAGCCCTATTTCAGGCATATGAAATCTCAGAGCATTTGCCCTGACCATGCCTTGTTCAAGGGGTTCTGCTGACAGTAGACAAAGTACCTGGCCAGTTATTTCTAGACAAGTCTTGCCTGCCTGTTGAGGCAGCCAAGACTTGGCTAAAAATCACTGCTAACCAGCTGGACATGTACAGGTTGTAGTCTATTGAGAATTCAGGACAGTTGTCCAGGCCCCTGAGGGTTAACAAAAGTGAAAAGAAAATTGACCACCTCTTTCATCACAATGAACCCTTCAACTGCCATCAAGCCTCAACAGGGCCTTTTAAATAGTGAAGTGGGAAAATTTGAATTGAAAGTTCAGACAGTTTCGGTATTCAGTGATTGGTTTGGTTTAACTTTTCGGTATACCCATGATATCGGTATCAGTTCGGTTTTTCGGTATATTGCCCATCTCTAATTCTTTTTTCTGTTAATTCACAAAACAATCCTCAAAAAGTAAAATTATTGATTCAACTCCTGATACTATTCTTTGCAAAAAAAATAATGTTCCATTGAGACTAAAATCCCCACCCTCTGATTGGACGAGAGCTCGATAAGTTTTTTCTATGTTTATGGCTCCAGTGCCATATTTTACTGCCGGACGTCACCACAGAGAAATATTTGAGATGACGTTGCCCATTTCGCAATTATTTCATCAATGTAGTGACTTGCAAATGCAGCAAACCTTACCACTTCTTTCTAGATTTTTCACACGTGCAGCAGACGACGTTCCAAGTTTTATTAGCTCACCTGTCTGAATGTCAGGATAACCTATAGTGATCACTCGCCATCTGCCGTCTGTGAATATGGTGTTTGCAACTGCTCCTCCTAAACCACTGAACCAATTTTAGTTAAATTTGAGGTGATAGCTTGTTCTGACATCGCATTTTGGTGGGGGTTGGGGGGGACTGCTCCAAAATTCTTTCAAAATCTTCTCTTGAACCAGTGGGTACAATGACCGGATATTTTGTATGGAACTTCCTTTTGAGGTGTAGAATCAAGTTTGTTCAAACGAAGTTCGTGGCGCAATATTTGCCTTTGTAATGGGGGGGGGGGGGGGGGAGATTTTGGGCCCCCATCCAAAATTTTTATTTTCTGAACTGATGGTCTGATTTGAACCAAATTCGGTATGTGGTTTTATTAAGTCATAAATACTTATTCCTGCCAAAAAAATAATTTCCTGTGTCCCTGTGGGAAGCCAGGAGCTAAAAATGGAAATATTTTCAAACACCTATATTTCCCAAACCACACGGAACAGAGAACTGTTATTTGGTATGATGCATCCTTAGGACTAAAATGGAGTAGTAAAAAAAATTGCCTCTGTAGTGTTAACTAGCCAGAGATGTTAATCAATTCCTTCTTTAAACAACTTTGGTCAGGTGTGCTCCTCAGGCCCCATAAGGCCTCTTGTTAATGATGAGGTAGGTGCACGAGAAACAAGATTTTTATTTTAATAGCTCAAGTACTGTTTTTATTAGCTCACCTGACTAAATGGGACCAGGTAAATAATGCCTGGGGTAGAAGTCCTCTGAAGTGGGCTGCTAAGGTATAAACGATTGGCTAAACTTTACTTCATACCTGTATTGTGGTCATTATATAGCCATAGATGGTGGCAGTGACACACCAATAAATAAAATAAATAATAAATAACAGGTAAATTCGTACTGAAGTTATGGTAAATGGTTATGTTTTTTATGTATATGATCTTAATAGGGTTATTCAATTAAGAGATAGCCAAGTAAGTGGGCTCCCCTATACTACTAATTCACATTTGTCAAATTTGAGTTGAATTTTGGAGATTTTTGCAACAATCAAACATCAGGACTTTTTGAATGAATAAATGAATGATCTTTCCTTTTACTTGCACTACCCCATGCACATATACAGTTATACTTCCTGTAATAGAAATACATGTACATCTGGATTGAAGTATTTCCTTTCTTAGCATTGTTCGGCAGGTACATCTGTAGAGAATTGATATCTCTAACTTTGTATGGTAATAATGTATTATTTCTTTGATATTTTATTGTTCCAGGATGAGGATTATGATTGTCAGTTAGAATTAGACGATTTGATGGATTATGATACAGATGTTGATAAATGGGATTATGCAATGGTAAGGTCCATTCTTTCTTCATATAGGAATTCAAATGAAGTATCTTCTAGTTTAAAAGAGTATAAATTTGGGATGAGCGTGTTAATTTATTTGAAGTGTGTAGCACATTACTCACTGTACCTTGGTGGTGCTCCAGCTTCCTCTTGACTTTAACGACACGAGGTGATCCTGACTGTCGAAAGTGTTGTTAAACCCTGATAAAATAAAATAAATAAATAAATAAATAAATAAATAACATGCCCATCCCACGTTCATATTCTGATAAAGCAACAGATAATTCATTTCAATTGAATTCATTTCATCCTTAGTGGGGCCAAATTCAAATTTGTCGAAATCAAGTCCTTCAGTCCATTTTTTGGGCTTCAAATGTGGGTCTCAAATTTTGAGGTGAGCGATTAAGGCTTTCTGTTATTTTTGGGCAGGGTTTGGCAATAACAAGCTTGAAATAGGTAAACTGTTAACAACCTTGTTTGATAAGTATAAAGAAGTGATCCACTAGGTTAGGTACATTACACAAAGGGATTCTTCTTGGTGTCTGTAGAGGCTGAATATGGGATACATTCCCATTGGCATTTGGGCATGATTTTTCCAAACCCAAAATTTCTCAATTTTGGTTAATTCCAACTCAAACAAAAATTTAATTTACAGTAGGTATCTGGAACTTGATGATCCAAACATGTCTCCTGGAATACCCGGAAAAATCCCATAAATTCATTGTTGATGCTAGCCTCCTGCAAGGGAATGAATTTTGGACAAAATTCCCAGAAAATGGTGCAGTCTAATATTTTTCAGTTTCATGACATTCAGTGTCAAATCATAGACCTTTGAAGCTCCAATGAAAACAAATGAACCAAATAATGTGCTTACAAGTGAATTATATTTAATAAAGGAGTCTTTTATTATAAATCTTCACTTAAGGTATATCAACATGTTTTTTTCTGTTTTATTCATTTCAATTTAGCTTCATGGTTAATTTACGTGTGTCAAAGCAAAAATAGGTGACTATGGCTAAGCAGAAGAATACAGTTCAAAAATGGGTCACAATTTGCTCACAGAAATTCACCATGCTTCTGCAATATGCCGGAAAGTTAAGGCTGAAAATTGATAAACAGCAGACATATTTTTGAACAAACAGTAACACTGATTTTTGTTCTGTTACACAAGTCATAGTTGTGTTTATTCTCGAAAAGTGCTGAATGGTATTTGCACAGGTGAAAACAAAATTTTTAATTACTGAAGATGAGAAAAAATCTCAACCTCACAAAGGCCAAAACGGTCGTCCATGAAATCGCTGCAATTAGACAAATCTTAAAAAGTGAAATTTGAATTAAATTGCATGTGCCATGAAAAATGGAACTGCCGGACCAACGTATTATACTGTGTAGTTGACTTTTATTCATTAATTTCTTGGTCTCTTGCTTGCTCATTCCAAAGCTAAATGGGATAAGATTGACTTACAGTACAAAAGATCCCACTTAATTGGATATATCCTCATTAAATAACCCTGTTAAATCAATATAACTTGCCAATTCAATGAGGGATCGCATGACATGGTTTTGTTGAAATATTTTGAAAAATTTAATTCTTTCAACTGCCCAATTTGCATATTACGCGGGCGATTCATTAGGTAAACGGTTAAATCATGATTTAAATAAATGATTTTAAAAAAAAAAATCCTGAATTTAAATAACAAATTGTCAGAAATTATTTCAAACAACTTGGAAATGAGCTCAGACAAGATGGAATGCACGTAAACTGTTGAAATACAGTAATTAGACAGTGTTTATGACAGTTAAAACTAATTTGTAGAGTGGGAATATACTTCCCACTGTGCCTTGACTACTGGAATGTGCTGTAGGTTAGTTAAATGTTCCTGAATAAGTTTAATAAGTTTATATAATTTTCTGCTCATATGGATAGAATCATATTAAAGTGAACATAAATTTTACACCATATACAGTAGAATCCTCTTAATTGAATATCCATTTTGCCAGTGAAAATTATTCAATTAACAGGAGTATACAATTAACAGGGATTTGGTAAGTTTCCTGTGTTCAGGAGGTAAACTGAGCATTTATTCTCATGGAGCTCTGTCAAACAAGATATAATAGAATAAATGCCTGTATTGGATGTAGTGAGGCCAAAAGGTTGATAAATAAGGGGAATTTGGTGCGTGTCACAGTAATTGTTTCGACATATTACAAAAATTTATATACAATTAACAGGAGTTTACTCTTCAACCCATATGCAATTAACAGATCACATTTGAACTGAAGGTATGGTAAATGGTTTTGTGTTTGAAAATTATATTCAATTAACAGGGACATACAATTAAGAGATATCCAATTAAGTGGGCTCCACTATATATGATAACCTTTTAATGAACCCATCAAAAATATGAAATCAAATCTGATAACAAGTATCCGTGATTTAAGAATGTTGCAAGTAGCAAAAATGATTTTCAAAACGTCATCTTCCTTCAAGCAATACTGTGACAATGAGAAAACATTTCAATGATTCCTCTCTATTTCCATCTATGCTGTCTATTTTAGGCCAAATGTAATCTGAAATTCTTCCCCTCATGCCATCACAAAGACTGAAATGGGGGTAACACAGGTAAATATTTCAGTATCAGTTTTTTGTGTCCATTCTTTGGGTAGCTTTTGATAAGCCTGCTACTAATACTCACTGTTTCTCTTATCTAAAGGAATCATGTGGAAAAAACTATTCTCTGATGAATAATTTTTGGAGTGAGAATAAAAATCAAATAAATCGATTTAAATAAAAAAAATCACCCACCCCGCAATACACAATCATTTCAGATATCTTCAGTACAGATTTGACCTGTTAATTACATAATAGGTGACAGTGTAAATTCCTGTTAAATGAATAACAGACCATGTGGTGTGTTGAGAAATTAACCTAACAATCGCTAAATAACTCTTGTTTATAGACCTATGTGGCCTCAGTACATACATTGTATTTGGCCTCATTACCCCCCAATACAGACATTTAATGTATTATATCTTGTTTGACAGAGCTTTGTGAGCTCTGTCACACAAGATATAATAGAGAATAACTGCTCTGATTATCTCTAGAATACAGGAAAGTGACCAAATCACTGTTAATGGAGTACTCCTTCAATTGAATAGTTCTCATTGACAAAGTAGCCATTCAATTAAAAGGGTTTCCACTGCACAGCTTTAGTAATTTACTGCGAAAAACACCCGGATGGAGTTGCAACTAGATAAATTTAATTCTAAGAGAGAAGCATTAAGTACATGTAGCACAAACGAGATTTCAGCTAATTGACCTCCAGGCTGAACCCTGAAGTCCATGACTAGAATCTTCTCTTGTGTTTTTTAAAGTATTAACATATTGCTGGTTCAGTGGTTGGGATGGTTATCAAATTATCAATACTAGCCAAAGCCCACTGTATGGGCAGTTGGGAGATGGCTCTCCATCAACAGTGAATGAGTGAGCCTATGGGTCCCTATCTCATGCCTGGCATTCTTTAGGAGTGCAGGAGTGCTGCACGCCTAGAAAAAAATGAGGAGGGCAATTTTTTGCACCCCTTGATTTTCTGCCTTTAAAATCTATTATCATTTTGTTCCCTGTGTTCCAATGTGTTCTATGTACCTACTGGCACATAGAACACATTGGGACTCGGGGGACGATTTGTCAATGTTGCATTGATTCGCAGTAATTCATCACCCGTTCTGTGTTGCAGAAAGCAGTCACATAAGATTTGAATACAACATTTTGAATAATGAAAAGATGTGTGTGCCAATTTTTCCACTATGTAGCTGAATGTAGTCCAATTTTTCAGTCACAATATTAATACCTAGAAGTGAATATAACCAAAATAGCATACAAGATTTTGCATTGAAAATTTCTGGTGCAATTGCACCCCCAAACAATCTGAAGAGGGCAATTGTTTTGCTCTCCTTGATTTTCTAGATTGCCTTCCTTCATAGTTAATTACATAATGTAAGTTATAACGTATCATTTTCCTGGGACGGAAAAGCACCCTGTTCAGTTTCATAGGGTTAAGATGTCCCAACTGAATTGAGTTCCAATTAGCAAATAAACAGGATTTTCAAAACACTGTTGGTTGTTGAGTGTGTGTGTTCACATGTGCTCAAAGCCACAACAATAACATTAATTTGTCATTGTTTGCTCGTCTTTGTTGATACCACTCCTTACATTTTGTAATATAAACTGTTTGTGTGGACTTATCTTAATTTAGGACCCTCTTTTTATTAGCTCACCTGACTGCAAGTCGGTGTGAGCTATTGCCATCATTTGGCATCTGTTGTCTGTTAACTTTTGGAAACTTGTCTTCTTCTTCACAACCATTAAGCCAAATTCAAACATACATTGCACAGACCATCTATGGAGTATACCCTTTCTATTTTGTTCAAATGAAGTAGCTGCCAGCTTCGGCACTGGTTAATGCCCCAAAAGCCTAAAAATCTCCACCTCATGAACCACCAGAGAGAATGCCTTGACATATGCTATGAAACATCCTTTGGTGTTGAATATTAAAGTTTGTTCAAGGGAAGTTGTAGGTCAATATTTGGGCCCTCTTTGGGAGCATATCCATTTTGAGCTCCGCCCAAAATTTGTATTTCAAGAACCGGTGGGCCTTTTTAAACCAAATTTGGCATGTAGTATAAGTGGGTCCTAAGGAATTGATTGATGCCTGAAAAAATTTTTTTACAGCTCCGTGGGAACCCCAAGGGCTAAAATAGAAAAAAATTAAAATGCCCATATTTCCCAACCACACGGAACAGAGGACTTATTTGGTATGAAGTATCTTAGGACCAGTAGAATGGAATGGTAAAAAAAAATTGCCATCTGTTGTGTCAGACTGTTCTGTTTGGGGGCATCGAAAAAATGCCGAGTCCACATATTTGCAAAAATTTAAAAATATTTTTCTTCAGAACCACTGATCAGAATCTTTTGATAATTGATATACAGCATCCATAGGGGGGTCAGATAGAAGAGTGTTCAATATTTGGGCTCAATACAGGAGCCTGAATAATTAATTTAGGGCAACATGGGGAATAAGCTTTAAAAATCTTCTTCAGATCCAGCAGTCCGATTCTTTTTATATATGGTATACAACATCTCTAGGAGGGTCTGATTCAAGTTTGTTCAAATTGAGTCCCTATGGGAGCCCAGATATTAACTCAGTGCAATATGGGGAATAATCTTTATAAATCTTCTTCAGCTCCACCAGTCAGAATCCTTTCATATTTGGTATACAACATCTCCGGGGAGGGGGCAGATTCAGATTTGTTCAAATCAAGTCCCTGGGTCAATATTTGGGCTCCCCATGAGAATCTGAATTTTAACTGTGTGCAATATGGGGAATAATCTTCAAAAATCTTCTTCAAATCCACCAGTCAGATTCTTTGATATACAACATCTCGGGGGGGGGGGAGGGGGGGGGGGGGAATTCAAGTTTGTTCAAATTGGGTCCCTGGGTTGATATTTGGGCTCTTTATTGGAGCCCAAAGTACCAGCTTAGTGCAATATGAGAAAATTTATTTTAAAGTCATCTTCTTCAGATCCACCAGTCAGAATCCTTTCCTATTTGGTATGCAACATCTCTAGGGGTGTCAGATTCAAGTTTGTTCAAATCAAGTCCCTGGGTCAGTATTTGGGCTACCCATGGGAGTCCGAATTTTAACTTAGTGCAAGATGGTGAATAATCTTCAAAAATCTTCTTTTCAGATCCACCTTTCATATTCTTTTGATATTTGGTCTACAACATCTCTGTGGGGGTTAGCTGCAAGTTTGTTCAAATTAAGCCCTTGGGTTAATATTTATGCTCCCTATGGGAGCCCAGATTGTAACATAGTCACATATGAGGGAATTTCTTTTAAAATCTTCTTTTCCCACATCTACCAGTCAGAATAAATTCATATTTGGTATACAACATCTCTAGAGGGGTCAGATTCAAGTTTGCTCAAATTGGACCCTTAGGTTAATATTTGGGCCCCATAGTTTAACTCTGGGCAATGTGAGAAAATTTCTTGAAAAATGTTCTTCTTTTTGTATTTGGTGTGTGACATCTCTAGGGGTGTCAGATTCAAGTTTGTTCAAATCGTGTCCCTGGGTTAATATTTGGGCTCTGTATTCTGGTCACTTACTGATACACTCTTTTGACAACATGAGCTAAGTGAGCGTTTTAGGCTCACTTGAACCTCTGGTTACATATGCTAATGTTACAGGCCATGCACAAGCTTAATCTGGCTCTGAACTCTGTTATTATACTCCTGCAAATAACAAATTTAGAAATTTCTAGAGACCTTTCCTAAAATTATATGGTGTAAATAAACTGTGAATGCAGTGAAAAGTAAACTTTGACACACCAGTTAAAAATGGTCAGTGAAGATTAAGTCAGCTTTGTGTGTTGTATTTCCTTGTGGAGAATTGACTTGCTGCCTCCCAAATTTGAGGTTGATAATAGTTTTGACTAAGACCACACATGGCAGTCGTTTAAAGGATGCTGATTTTTGGCAAGTATGTGCATCATGGTTGTACATATCAAATTTTGTTTTATTGGTGATATTGGGAATGCGATGACTCTACTTACAGCATTGAACTCGAACCAAGAGGTCTAAGGTTCTATCCCTGCCAGGTGTAACTGTGGTGTGTCCTTGGGCAAGTCACTTAATCCTGATTGTCCACATAGGGGCATGGTGGCACTGTGTACTGAGGCATACTACACGTCTGTGGTACACCTGTCTTCAACTAATGCTAACCCTGCTTGAGTGGCGTTAGTATGTTGGGGAGTCTGACAATTGCTCGCCGTTGCTTGGTGGTACTCTCTGGCTTTCTCCACCTGTAAAACTGACCGACACGAGGTGATCCTGGCTGTCAAAAATGTCATTAAACTCCAATAAATAAATTGGTGAAATTAGACCAACAAGAGGTAACCAATTACTGAGATGGAAGTCTTCTCAAGTAGAAAGCTTAGTATAAATGATTGACTGAACTTGATTTTATATTTGTGTCGGGTATGAGAGAATTGAGTTAATTAGCTGATTTCAAATAATTTATTTTAAAATTGCTGAAATTTTGTTTTCTATAAATCTACATGAAAATGGTCTTAAAAACCATTTTCATGTAATTTCTTCGAAATAAGATGCCTGTCAACTTTTACCTCAACTATATGTCCTCTTGTGAACAAACATCATTTTCACAAGTTTTCATGTTAAATTATGATAGTTTCAGCTTATTTCAAATAATTCAGGTACCTTCTAGTCTCATCCCTGTTGTGCACATGATGCATGGTCGAAATGTAGCCATAGCTACTGAAAGTAACCTTGAACACCAATAAATAAATCTAACTATGCACAGGGACTGACCTAGTAAAGAGCCAGTGTGAATTTGACTCCTAAAATTCTGATCTGGCTCATGAATCTTAAATACAGGCTTCTAAGTTGGCTCATAACCATAAGACCCCATTTCCTCCATTGATCACTCGGGCAGCCAAGACTTGACTTGGAGCTATTGTAAAAATGAATGCTTATTGTGTAAGTAAATATTTTTCAATTATATCAGAAACAACATTGATTATACCAAAAACGAATGTAATTAAATGAACAAATGTATGTCCTTCACAGCTGAAAGCTTCACACAAGAAGATCATTATCAAAAAATAATATAACTACAGTTAACTGATTGAGTGCTTGATGCCCATATTTGGGCTTTATGCTGGTGTGAAGGTGCTACAACATAAAACTTCATGTTCTGTAAATGTACTTCATATTATCTTTGAAGTAACATTATATCATCTGTCTGGTTTTGCCTTGTTACAATTTATGGAAGAGTGCCTACAGGCACTCTCCCATAAATAGTAACAAAGGAAAACACATGAACAAATTTTGACAATCAACAATAATTTAGCACTCTACCAGCTAGGAAGTAAATCTGGCTTCTAGATTTCAAAAGTAGACTCCAGGTCTGGCTCTTATTTTTAAATGCTCAGGGCAGTCCCTGACTGCATGAAAAATACAGGGTACCTTTGTATGTAGATATGCATGTAGTTAGTAATCATAACTACTAGAGGGTGCATGTATAAATGCAACAAAGCTGAGGTAGTAGGGTGTTGCTGAGTATATCAGTATATGTTTGTTCCAATAAGAGTAAAATCCTCGCCCTCTGATTGGATGAGAGCTGGTGTAATTTCTTTTATGTTTACTGCTCCAGTAGCAAATGTTGCCGTCTGACGTCACCACACGAAATATTTGGCCATAACCAATTGGTAAATGAATAATATTAATACATATCGACTGTTCAGAGCATGTTGAATTAAGGTTTCATCAACATTTCATGTGTATTTGTGTTGAACATGAACACATGTTCTTTCTTTGTGTAGATCTATTTATTATAAAAAAGTAATATCCACCAAGACAGAACACATCATGGGTGGTGTCCAGGAGACAGGAATCCAGCAACCCAAGTTGGAGTTTTTAGGCGCTTCCCAAGCTCTGTTGGCAAGAGTGAAATACAGGAAAAACTTCAACTCATTTTGTTGATTTCTGTCCATCATATTCTACAGTACTCACCATCGGCTGGTCACTTTCCACGGGTGGGCAATATTTCCACGGACGCAGTAATATTAGATTCCAAACGCCAATTATAGGAATGATCATCAAAAATTTAATTTATGAAGCACTGGGTACAACCTGGTGCTTCAGTAATTAAAATTTTGCTGCTGATGATTTTTATTACCTTGTAAATGCATGCGTGCGCATCACTGCCCATGTGTGGATTATAACCAATCCACGGTGACTGTACTATAGTTGGTCTAATTTGGGGACAATGCAGACTCACTCAGTCAGGTATGGTTCAGCCCTATTGGAAAAAATTGAAGAAACTTTTAATAAAACTGACTGTCAGAAATGCAATTTTCTGAAATTTTAGAGCTTGATTGGTGTCTCCAATCTATCAAACCGAGGGCTTATATTTTGACAAAAATCTGTGAAGCGATTCATGCAAAGATTCGTGCAACAAAACTAGCGAGAATCCATGTAGATTCTCGCTGTGCCTTTGCTAGGATTCGTGTGAAAAGAATTGAGCCAATTTAACCCTTTACCTAACATAGGACCCACAAATTAACCAATAAAGGCCAACATGACCTGAAATATCCTGACACTTTATTAATAAAATTGTACATCTATGGATGTCATTGGAACCAGCTCTAAAGAGCTAGTTCCAATGACATCCATATTTGTAAGGTTTCATTGGAAAATATTGAGTATTTTTAAAAAAATTTATTAAATTCAGTTTCTGTTTTAAAAATTAAGCTGTGTTGGGTAATGGGTTAACATGTGTTATCAGTATGCAACAGGGGATCCTGGGACACTCTTAGGAGGTATGGATTCTCGCAACCATTTTTACGACATTTTTGCGAGAATCCAAATGGATTCTCCCAGACTTAGATGAAATATAAGCCCTACAAACCACCTCTTAATGAAAAAGGACACAAAAAGCACATAAAAACAAACTAATCAACATCTATCTGTTATGCCTTCTAATTTGTGAATATTGCTTAGGCAAAAAAAAATTAATGGTTTGGTTCCGGTTACAAAGCAGAAAAAATAGGGTCCGTTGGTCAGGATATTTTTTCTTTCTTTTTTTTTTTTTTTTCCTTTGAATTTATGCGTGAGTTAATTTTTAGGACCAAATTTTTCCAACAGTTGTGACAGAAATATACTGCTTTGATATTCTGTTGAGTCTGAATTGCAAAATGACACCCAAAATGGCGGTTTATCAGCAGATGCTTCTTTGCGATTGCAGCAGACATTTCGGGTGGAATTCCGCAACTTCAAAATGAAACTGACTCGGAGGTGTCTTGATAATGTTATCATCAGCTGTCCTCAGATTCTGAAGTGAAGTGTGCATTCACACGTCTCATTTTATCACGGGAAATGTTAAAATTAACGCACCTCAGCACATGAAATAAATTGACATTTTAAGTGATTGTAGTAATGGACTAGTTGAGTATCATCGTATTTATCTTGGCAGTGGAAGCACAAATGACTTGCTTTTGTTTATTAGCTCACCTGACTGAAGGTCACGGTGAGCTTTTCTGATCACTCTTCGTCCGTCATCCGTCCGTCCGTCGTCCTGCGTGAAGGTGGTATTTGAGCCTCTTTCTCCTAAACCACTGGTCACATTTTAATTAAATTAAGTAGTGGTTATATACGGGCATTTTGATTTTTATGCAAATTAGGTTTTTGGCTCATATTGAGCAGAGGGGTGGTCAAAAAATGGCCAAATTTTTGGAAAATCTTCTTGTAATGAACCACCAGTAGCAGAGACTTGATATGTGGTATGCAGCTTCCATTTGAGGTGTAGATTCAAGTTTGTTCAAGAGAAGTTTGACGGGCAATATTTGCCTTTGTTCTGAGAGGGGCAAGAATTTTAGCCCCGCCCAAAATTTCTATTTTCTGAACCCAGAGGCCGATTTGAACCAAATTTAATATGAGGTATTATTGGGTTATAAGTACTTGATTTATGCCAAAAAGTTTTTTCCTGCAGCCCCGTCGGAACCGCAGGAGCTAAAAATAGAAAAAATTAAAACTCCCATATCTCCAAAACTGCACGGCACCGAGAATTTTTAGCTCAACTTTGGCGAAGCCAAATTTGAGCTTATGCCATGGCCCGTCTGTCCGTCAACAATTGGATACGTCTCGGGCTAGAGGTCGTATTTATGAACCGATCTTTACGAAACTTCTTGGGTACCTTTGTTATGACTGTGGGACGAGAACGAGTGTTTTTGGGTGCAGTCCGAAATTCAAGATGGCTGCCAGCTGCCATTTTGTACCGACGATGCAGAAATCTGTTTTTTGTACAGAACTTCCATATGAAAGCTCTGATTTGAATAATGTTTTGTATGAATGTTTAGTACCATGTGATACATCACATATAATACGGGTTTTTTTCTCGTGCGTAAATTATGCAAATTAGACTAACTTTGATGTTTTTTGGTGTTACTTTCAGCACTGTAAGTGCAAATGCCAATACAGCTGGGGCTAGAGGCCGTATTTATGAACCGATCTTTACGAAACTTCTTGGGTACCTTTGTTATCACCGTGGGACGAGAACGAGTGTTTTGGGGGTCCGGTCCGAAATTCAAGATGGCCGATGGCAGCCATTTTGTACGAAATTTGGTGCAATCAGATTTTTGCACAGAACTTCCATATGAAAGCACTGATTTGAATAATTTTTTGTGTGAATGTTTAGTACCATGGGATACATCACATATAATACAGGTTTTTTTCTCGTGCAGAAATTATGCAAATTAGATGAACTTTGATTTTTTCAGTGCTGCTTACACACAGTAAGTACACATGTCAATACGGCTCGGGCTAGAGTTTGTATTTATGAACCGATCTTCACGAAATGTCCAAAATTCAAGATGGCTGCCAGTGGCCATTTTGTATCGAAATTAGTCTAATCAGTTTTTTGTACACAACTTCTATAGGGCTCAGGCTAGATGCCGTATTTATGAACCGATCTTTACGAAACTTCTTGGGTACCTTTGTTATTACCGTGGGATGAGAACGAGTGTTTTTGGGTGTGGTCCGAATTTCAAGATGGCCACCAGCAGCCATTTTGTACCAAAATTAGTGCAATCAGTCTTTTGTACAGAACTTCTGTATGAAAGTTCTGATTTGAATAAATTTTTGTATGAATGTTTAGTAACATGGAATACATCACATATAGTACGGGTGTTTTTGTCGTGCAGAAATTATGCAAATTAGATGAACTTTGATTTATTCAGTGCTACTTATACTCTGTAAGTGCACATGTCAATACGGCTTGGGCTAGAGGCTGTATTTATGAACCGATCTTCACAAAACTTCTTGGGTACCTTTGTTATCACCTTGGGATGAGAACGAGTGTTTCTGGGCACGGTCCAAAATTCAAGATGGCTGCCAGTGACCATTTTGTACCGAAATCAGGTCCAATCAGTTTTTTGTCACAACTTCTACACAGCTCATATTTGTGAACTGATCTTCACGAAACTTCTTGGGTACCTTTGTTTTCACCTTGGGACAGGAATGAGTGTGTTTTGGGGTGCCTTTGTTATCACTGTGCTATGAGAACAAATATTTTGGGGTTCAGTGAGACCCACTGTGGGACTCAAAGATTTTTTCTAGTTTATCATCTGACTGTCACCCACCTTTACAATACTTGACCTATACATTTGTTACAGGCAACGGTCAGTATTTATGTACAGACCGTTACAATACTTTATATGTACCTTTGTTATCAGGTCATTACCTAGATGTTTGTCATTGCTGTGTCACATACTGTACATGTACATGTCTTTGTCTTGACAAGTTGAGCTACAGTGTCATTGACACTTTCATTATTTGGTGTGAAGCTTTCTTAGGACCAACAGAAAGGATTGGTGAAAAAAAATTGCCATCGGTTTTATCATAGGGTACAGTTTCGTGACTTTTGAAAAAGTGCTCAGTTAGCACTTTTTAACACTGTAGACAATGGGAAAAACATTATGGGAGATTCAAGTTTGTTAAAGCCAAGTCCCTGGGTCCATATTTGGGCTCCCCGTTGGAGCCCGAATTATAACTTAGTCAATATGAGGAATTTTTCTTTAAAAATCTTCTTGTTCAGATTCAGCAGTTGGAATGTTTTGATATTTGGCATGCAGCAACCTTAGGGGGTGAGATTCAAGTTTGTTCAAGCCAAGTCCCTTGGTTCATATTTGGGCTCACTATGGGAGCCCGAATGACAACTTAGTTCAAAATGAGGAATTTTCTTTTAAAATCTTCTTCAGATCCAGCAGATGAATTTGATATTTTTTATGCAGCATCCTTAGGGGGGTAAGATTCAAGTTTTTCCAAGCCATGTCCCTAGGTCCATATTTGGACTCACTGTGGGATCCCGAATGATAACTTCATTCAAAATGAGGAATTTTCTTTAAAAATCTTCTTTTTCAGATCCAACAGTCGGAATGTTTTGATATTTGGTATGCAGCATCCTTAGGGGTGTGAGATTCATGTTTGTTCAAGCCATGTCACTAGGTTCATATTTGGGCTCACTGTGGGAGCTTGAATTGTAACTTAGTTCGAAATGAGGAATTTTCTTAAAAATCTTCTTCAGATCCAGCAGTCAGAATGTTTTGATATATGGTGTGTAGCATCCCTATTAGTGGGGGGGGGGGATTCAAGTTTGTTAAAGCCAAGTCCCTGGGTCCATATTTGGGCTCACTATGGGAGCCCGAATGACAACTTAGTTCAAAATGTGGAATTTTCTTTAAAAATCTTCTTCAGATCCAGCACATGAATGCTTTTGATACTTTTTATGCAGCATCCTTAGGGGGGTAAGATTCAAGTTTTTTCAAGCCATGTCCCTAGGTCCATATTTGGGCTCACTGTGGGAGCTCGAATTGTAACTTAGTTCAAAATGAGGAATTTTCTTTAAAAATCTTCTTCTTCAGATTCCGCAGTCGGAATGTTTTGATATTTGGTGTGCAGCATCATTAGGGGGGTTTATTAAAGCCAAGTCCCTGGGTTCATATATGGGCTCCCTGTGGGAGCCCGAGTTATAACTTAGTTCAATATGAGGAATTTTCTTTAAAAATCTTCTTTTTTTTTTAGATCCACTGGTCAGAATCTTTGGATATTTGTTTTAGCTTTTCTAAGGAGGAGCAGATGCAACTTGTTGAAATCAATTCTCTGGGTTGATATTTAGGCTACCATGTCAGGTGAGCACCCTCAGCCCCCCCTGGGGCCTCTTGTTTGAAAACAATGTACCTTGCATCGGTCTTGTATCAAACACTTGCGTGCACACTTTTTTGAAGGCGAGATGCTATCATGACGTCACTGTGTGCAAATAGCCAATCACTTTGAAGTACAGGTGTAAAACTACAGGGAATCCCTTGGAGAATCCCAAGAAAAATTTCTTGGTTTTAAATAGCAGGAATGCGATTGGTGGAATGTTCAATATGACTGACTACGCAATCTCTGTGTAATGCAGTACACGTGGTTGTGACTTTTCACCTCAACTTGTTTATGATAAATTAGAGGTAAACAATGTTCTAGCATTTTCGTAATAATGGTGATTGTCGAAACAAATGACTTGAACAGTTTGGAACGAAAAGTAATAAAGAAAGGTCCCATAGTCTATACAGGTTAGACAGGGTGGTAAAAAGGAAAAGACCCAAATTTAAACCATCAGTAATCCGCACCAGTGAGGTAAATCCACTTCTTGCAAACCGTGATAAACAAGTTGAAACAACTTCGGTATATAATTACCAATTATGATTAAATTTGCTGGTGACAATTTTGAACATGGTCCTGATTATATATATAAATCTGTATACCAAAAAAACTCCCAACACTATTTATGTCGTTTTAAAAGTTAGCGTTTGTGTGTTTTTTTTTCTGTTTCTTTTTCAATTTCAATAAAAAAAATCGTTAGGGTCGAGGCTCAAAATTAGGGTCGGTCGGGTAAATGGAACCAAATCATTATTTTTTTGGGCCTTATCGCGGGGAACATTGATTAAAACAGTGAATTTGGGAGGATACCAGGGCAGCATACAAATAATGAATGACATTCTCAATATCAATAATATGATAATGCCTCTTGACGAAATCAAGGAGCCATTTGCTGCACTGCAACATTGCAGTTGTCAGCTTTTGCACTCAAGAGATTGATTTGTAGTTTGAAAATCATGTCCCAGAATGTTATGGTATTAGTTAGATTTCAATAAGTAGAAGATCAATACCTGGTCATTTAATGTGCAAAATTTAATTAAGCTTTCAATGGAAACCCTGGTAAGAAACATTAATTGACTGCAGGTTTGCAATGTGATATTTAGTGCGTTGCTTCTGTTTACAAACGTTATTCCCTTAAAAATTTCAAAATATTCCAAATAAAATATCGGGGAAACCTGTGTTATATTGTGAAGGAGGGGTAATTTTTAGCTTAACTTGACAAAGTCAAGATAAGCTATTGTCATCACACGTGCGGAAGTCTGTTAGTCTGTTCACATTTTCCTTTAGCACAGGCTACACCCCGTAGTTCTTGTCCGGTCGTCACAAAATTTCATATGCAGGCTTGAAGCCATGTCTATATGAAAACATCCCCTTTTGGTCGCATTTGGTCAACTGTGAAGGCTGCCCGAGCCCAAAACCCCAAAACCTTTAGCACAGTCTACAGGTCATATTATAAAGTGATTTCATGGTAACTTGGTTGGATGACTCTGTATAATATCTGGATGAGAACGTCCCCTTTTGGTCATGATCTGTCAACTGTGACGGCTGCCCAAGCCTGAAACCCAAAAACTTTTAGCACAGTCTGCAGGTCATATTTAATACAGAGTGATTTCATTGTAACTTGGTAGGATGACTCCATATGATGTCCAGATGAGAACTTCCCTATTTGGTCACGATCAGTCAAATGTGACGGCTACAGGGGCCTGAAGCCCGAAAACCTTTAGCACAGTCTACAGGTCGTATTTATGGAGGGATTTCATAGTAACTTGGTAGGATGACTCCAAATAATGTCTAGATGTTGTGTTCTGTATTATACTGTATATAGTCATCCATAGGTTAGGGTTAATTATAGTTATAGTCTCCAGTGGACAGCAACACTATTGGGAAGTGAATACTATTCAAGTATTTTGATTGGACACACTGCTTCAGGTGTGAACACATTGTAAGCTAGGGTCAGAATGATATTGATTTTTTCTAACAGTTTGATATGAATAAATTTTGGTTCAGAAGCATTATTATGTTCTCCTGTATGATTTCTTACTAAATACACTACATTTTTGGCGACGATAAGAGAACCTACCAGATACTTTTACAATAATGGCTACTAATTTCATAAATTCACCACCTACATTTCTGCAGTGTCCAGGAAATCCTGCAATTGAATTCAAAACATGGATGAAAATGTTTGATAATTACATTACTGCAATTTCGACTACAACTGATGATATTCCTGATCTACGTAAGAAGGCAATACTTTTAAACTGTTTGGGTGTTGAAGGACAGAGAATTTTCTATACTTTGCCTCTTTCCGACGAAACTTACAAAGGTACTGTTGAAACTTTAAAAACGTTCTTTTCTCCCACTGTCAATGTCGTGGCCGAACGCTACAAATTTCGTCAACCCAATGAATCAACTGAACATTATATTTCCTCCCTCAGAGAGCTTGTAGTGACTTGTGAATTTGGAGTTATGACCGATGAAATGATCCGTGATCAGATGATCGAAAAAACAAATATTCCACGAATTCGAGAAAGACTGTTGCTAGAATATGACCTCACGTTAACAAAGGCACTTAGTTTGGCGAGGCACATTGAATCTGCTATGCACGAAGCAAAAATTATTACTGAAGGCGAATCGCAATCTGTGAACTTTGTTCGTTCAGACAAAACTTCCAAAGTCAGAACAAAGCACTTTGATCAAAACAAAAATAAATATAAAAAATCCACAAATTTTCAACAGAAAGAACAATTAAAATGTTTTCGCTGTGGTTCCACTTCACATTTAGCGGATAGTAATGCGTGTCCAGCTAAGTCCGTACAATGCAAACAGTGTTCTAAGACTGGTCATTTTGCTCAGGTCTGTAAATCGAAATCTCGTGCAGTGAACGAAGTAACGGCACCCGACATAACTGTTCTTTGTGTGGATAACAGCCGAGCAGTAAAGTGTAACGGTAAACTCTTTTGTGATGTCCATATTTCTTTACCAGATGTTCAAGAAACAATTCCAGTGAATTTATTGGTCGATACTGGGTCCTGAGTTTCGATTTTATCAGCCGAAATTTACAACAAACATTTCAGAAGTTGTGCGCTTTCAAACACCCAAGCTAGACCTGTAACTTATTCAAAGCAAAGCTTACCAGTATTGGGGTGTTTAACCAGTTTTGTCTCATATGGTGGAAAAACTGTACAAACTGAATTTTACATTGTTGAAAATGGAACTCCTATTTTAGGCATGGATCTAGTGTCTAAACTTGACATTCATATTGTCAGGGGTGCATTGAAGATACCTCCCCATGACGTCAATAATCTTTAGGACCGCCTTGTAAATGAAAACGCCAAATCATATAGCAAGTTGAATGATACTTTGGGCAGTTCTCAAAGTACCATTGGACATGCTAGAGGATTTGTTCATAAAATAAAAATTAAAGAAAATGTCAAGCCCGTAAGACAAAAGTTGAGACCTTTGCCATTAGCTGTTCGAGAAGAGGTAAAAGCAGAATTACTAAAGCTAGAAAAAGAAGGTGTTATTGAGCGTATTGAAGCTTCAGAGTGGGTCTCCCCAATACTAGTTATTCACAAGAAAATGGGTGGTATAAGGCTATGTGTAGATTTACGGGAACCCAACAAAGTTGTTGTTACAGATAGTTACCCACTGCCTCGTATTGATGAAGTGGTGTCTGAATTAAGAAATTCAGTTATGTTCACGAAATTAGATCTAAAAAGTGCATATTACCAGTTAGATCTACATGAGGATAGTAGGGATTTAACAGCTTTCGTTACACATGAAGGCCTTTTTAGATTTAAGCGAGTCCCTTTTGGTCTGTCGTCTGCTAGTTCGGCATTTCAAAAAATGATGTCAACCTTTCTCGTAGATTTGTCGGGTGTTCAGTGTTATATGGACGATGTAGTAGTACACGGCCATACGCCAACTGAACACGAGACAAATCTCAAGAATGTTCTGTATCAGATCCAAAAGAGTGGTTTGAAATTGAATCTTGAAAAATGCGAATTTCGCAAAAATAATCTAAAATTTTTGGGGTACGAAATTAATTCTGAAGGGTTAAAACCGGATCAGAATCATGTTTCAGACCTTATTGAAACTACAGCACCTACAAATTTAGCAGAACTCCGTTCTTTTCTAGGACTTACTTCCTGGTACTGTAAGTTTATACCAAATTATGCAACTTTAGTAGAACCACTACGTTTCCTTACTCGTGGAAGTAAAACTTTTGAATGGAATAAACTGGCTCAAGAAAGTTTTGAAAAGGTTAAATCTGCCATAGTGAATAGTCCAGCATTAACTTTGTTTGATCCGAATTTACCTACCATTGTATCATCTGACGCTTCGGACTGTGGTTTAGGAGCTGTACTTAAACAGCTGCATGACGGCATAGAGCATACAGTCGCATTTGCTTCTCGAACTCTGTCTGAGACTGAACGAAAGTACTCTATAGTAGAGAAAGAAGCATTTGCTTGTGTGTGGTCTGTTGAAAAATGGCGTATGTGGCTATGGGGAAATCAGTTTACTCTTCGCACTGATCATCAGGCATTGACTACCCTGCTCTCAACAAAAGGAAACAACAGAGCTGGTATGCGTATTGCAAGATGGTCAGCTAGATTGCTTAATTACAATTACAATGTAGTTTACAGGGCCGGTAAAAAGAATGAAATTGCCGATTACTTGTCAAGACGTCCAGTAACCAAAGTAGAGCCAGATTTAGGTAATCTTGAATTGGTTGCAAATATTTCTGAATCATCTTGTTTTGACGCAATTACGAAACAGGAATTTCGTAATGCAAGTTCAATTTGTAAAATTCTCAGTAAGTTGAGAGAACAGATTTTGAAACCTTGGCCCAAACGTAAGAATTTAGATGCAGAATTGTTACCATTTTACAATATCAGAAATGAACTTTCAGTTCACGGTGAACTTGTTTTGAAAGGAGAATATAGGTTTATTGTTCCAATGTCATTGCAAAGCAAAATAATTTCCTTGGCCCATGAGAGTCACCAAGGGATAGTGCGAACGAAACAATGGTTACGTAGCTTGTATTGGTGGCCTAAAATGGATAAGGCCGTCGAGATAGCTATTAGTAATTGTGTTATTTGTCAAGCACATGACAAATCTGCAATTACACATACTGCTCCTCTGCAGCCAGTGAAGTTTTCAAATAGTGCTTGGGAAAAGGTTGCAATTGATATTGTTGGACCGTTTGATAAAGCTCCACTTGATTGCAGATATGTGATCACTTTAGTGGATTACTTTAGCAAATGGCCAGAAATCGCATTTGCTTCCAAAGTCACTTCATCAGTTATCATAACATTTCTGAATACTATTTTTAGCAGAGAAGGTTTTCCAAAAGAATTAGTTTCGGATAACGGAAGCCAATTTGTTTCCGCCGAATTTTCAAATTTCTTAAAGTCAAGAAATATTTGTCATTTACGTTCTTCTGTCTATTACCCAAGAGCTAACGGAGAGGTAGAACGATTCAATAGAGTTCTTAAAGGCTGTTTACAATCAGCTCACTTAGAAGGTGTTTCTCTCAGAGATTATACAACAACATTTTTGAGGAATTATAGATCTACTCCGCATGCTGCAACTCAAGAAACTCCTTCATATTTACTACATAATCGTCAAATGTGTACCAAATTGAATGTTTTCCCACTTGTATAAAACAACAATCAAGTTTCAAGTGTTCCCTGTCGTGTAAATGATTATCAGAACAAAAGTAAAGCTTACACTGACAGAAAACGGTCTGCTAAAGAAAACAAATTTAAAAAGGGAGATTTAGTACGCTCCAGAAATCCAGGAATTATTCGAAAAGGTGATTTTAAATTTTCACAACCGAAAGTCATAATGGAGCGTAAAGGCAAGCATTCTTTTAAATTGGATGATGGACGGATTTGGAATGCGTCACATTTAGCACATTTGACATTTAATGGTCACAGTAAAACCGATAAGAATAATCAGTCGAATACCTCTTCAATGCATGTGCCACAGAATGATACATGTCTTCGAAGAAGTACTCGAACGAGAAATCCTCCCGTTTGGTTGAACGATTATGTCAGGCAGTAAATACCGCATTGTGGTAGAGGGGATATGTTGTGTTCTGTATTATACTGTATATAGTCATCCATAGGTTAGGGTTAATTATAGTCTCCAGTGGACAGCAACACTATTGGGAAGTGAATACTATTCAAGTATTTTGATTGGACACACTGCTTCAGGTGTGAACACATTGTAAGCTAGGGTCAGAATGATATTGATTTTTTCTAACAGTTTGATATGAATAAATTTTGGTTCAGAAGCATTATTATGTTCTCCTGTATGATTTCTTACTAAATACACTACACTAGATGAGAACGTCCACTTTTGGTCGCGATCGGTCAACTGTGATGGCTACAGGGGCCCGAAGCCCAAAAACCTTTGGCACAGTCTACAGGTCGTATTTATGAAGGGATTTCATTATAACTTGGTAGGATGATTCCAGATAATATCTAGATGAGAATGTCTCCTTTTGGTCACAATCATTCATCCATGATGGCTGCCCAAGCCCAAAACTTGAAAACCTTTAGCACAGACTACAGGTCGTGTTTATGAACGAATTTCATTGTAACTTGACTCAGTATAATGTCTAGATGAGAACGTCCCCTTTTGGTTGGGATGGGTCAACCATGATGGCTGCACAGGCCCGAAGCTCAAAAACCTTTAGCACTGTCTATAAGCCATATTTATGAAGGGATTTTATTGTAACTTGATAGGATGACTCGTTTTGTAATAATTTCACTCTAACTTGGTAACTTTGGGTTTTTTTCTGTTTCTTTTTCAATTTCAATAAAAAAAATCGTTAGGGTCGAGGCTCAAAATTAGGGTCGGTCGGGTAAATGGAACCAAATCATTATTTTTTGGGGCCTTATCGCGGGGAACATTGATTAAAACAGTGAATTTGGGAGGATACCAGGGCAGCATACAAATAATGAATGACATTCTCAATATCAATAATATGATAATGCCTCTTGACTAAATCAAGGAGCCATTTGCTGCACTGCAACATTGCAGTTGTCAACTTTTGCACTCAAGAGATTGATTTGTAGTTTGAAAATCATGTCCCAGAATGTTATGGTATTAGTTAGATTTCAATAAGTAGAAGATCAATACCTGGTCATTTAATGTGCAAAATTTAATTAAGTTTTCAATGGAAACCCTGGTAAGAAACATTAATTGACTGCAGGTTTGCAATGTGATATTTAGTGCGTTGCTTCTGTTTACAAACGTTATTCCCTGAAAAATTTCAAAATATTCCAAATAAAATATCGGGGAAACCTGTGTTATATTGTGAAGGAGGGGTAATTTTTAGCTTAACTTGACAAAGTCAAGATAAGCTATTGTCATCACACGTGCGGAAGTCTGTTAGTCTGTTCACATTTTCCTTTAGCACAGGCTACACCCCGTAGTTCTTGTCCGGTCGTCACAAAATTTCATATGCAGGCTTGAAGCCATGTTTATATGAGAACATCCCCTTTTGGTCGCAATTGGTCAACTGTGATGGCTGCCCAAGCCCAAAACCCCAAAACCTTTAGCACAGTCTACAGGTCATATTATGAAGTGATTTCATGGTAACTTGGTTGTATGACTCTGTATAATATCTGGATGAGAACGTCCCCTTTTGGTCATGATCTGTCAACTGTGACGGCTGCCCAAGCCTGAAACCCAAAAACTTTTAGCACAGTCTGCAGGTCATATTTAATACAGAGTGATTTCATTGTAACTTGGTAGGATGACTCCATATGATGTCCAGATGAGAACTTCCCTATTTGGTCACGATCGGTCAAATGTGACGGCTACAGGGGCCTGAAGCCCGAAAACCTTTAGCACAGTCTACAGGTCGTATTTATAGAGGGATTTCATAGTAACTTGGTAGGATGACTCCAAATAATGTCTAGATGAGAACGTCCACTTTTGGTCGCGATCGGTCAACTGTGATGGCTACAGGGGCCTGAAGCCCAAAAACCTTTGGCACAGTCTACAGGTCGTATTTATGAAGGGATTTCATTATAACTTGGTAGGATGATTCCAGATAATATCTAGATGAGAATGTCTCCTTTTGGTCACAATCATTCATCCATGATGGCTGCCCGAGCCCAAAACTCGAAAACCTTTAGCACAGACTACAGGTCGTGTTTATGAACGGATTTCATTGTAACTTGACTCAGTATAATGTCTAGATGAGAACGTCCCCTTTTGGTTGGGATGGGTCAACCATGATGGCTGCACAGGCCCGAAGCTCAAAAACCTTTAGCACTGTCTATAAGCCATATTTATGAAGGGATTTTATTGTAACTTGATAGGATGACTCGTTTTGTAATAATTTCACTCTAACTTGGTAACTTTGGTTGACATACATTAACTGTGAGAGCCACATTAACCCACCCCTCACTTCTTGAGTACAGTCTACACCTCAAATTATTATGTCTCCCCTTCACCGAAGGGGGACATATTGTTTTACCCTGAATTCTTCTCCTTCTCGTTGTTGTTGTTGTTGTTGTTGTTGTTGTTGTTGTTGTTGTTGTTGTTGTTGTTGTTGTTGTTGTTGTTGTTGTTGTTGTTGTTGTTGTTGTTGTTCTTCTTCTTCTTCTTCTTCTTCTTCTTCTTCTTCTTCTTCTTCTTCTTCTTCTTCTTCTTCTTCTTCTTCTAGCCCTTTTGGGGCTAGAACTTTATCTTTTTTCCCTAGGCTTATGATATTTAGCATGTGGATGTATCACCATGAGGCGATGTGTCGAGTACCATCATGACCCACATATGACCTTGTCCTTTGATCTCCAGGTCAAATTACTGATTTTTGGGCAAGTAAGCTTGTCCAGGCCAGAACTGATTTACCTTTTCACCTTGGCTTATGATATTTGGCATGTGGGTGTATCACCATGAGATGATGTGTCGCGTACAATCACGACCCACATATGACATTGACCTTTGATCTCAAGGTCAAATTACTGATTTTTTGGCAAGTTAGCTTGTCTGGGCAAGAACTTATTTACCTCAAGGTCAAATTATTGATTTTTTAGCTCAACTTTGACGCAAGTCATGTTTGAGGTTATGCCATGGCCCGTTGTCCATCTGTTCATCTGTCCATCAACAAGTCAATACGACTCGGGCTAGAGGCCGTATTTATGAACCGATCTTTACAAAACTTCTTGAGTACCTTCGTTATCACCGTGGAACGAGAACGAGTGTTTTTGGGTGCAGTCTGAAATTCAAGATGGCCACCAGCAGCCATTTTGTACTTTAGTTAGTGCAATCAGTTTTTTGTACAGAACTTCTGTATGAAAGTTCTGATTCGAATAAATTTTTGTCTGAATGTTTAGTAACATGGAATACATCACATATAATCAGGTCCAATCAGTTTTTTGTACACAACTTCTGTACGGCTCAGACTGGAGGCCATATTTATGAACCGATCTTTACAAAACTTCTTGGGTACCTTTGTTATCACCGTGGGACGAGAGGAGTGGTTTTGGGTGCGGTCCGAAATTCAAGATGACCGCTGGCAGCCATTTTGTACCAAAATTAGTGCAATCAGTGTTTTGTACAGAACTTCTGTATGAAACTTCTGATTTGAATAAATTTTTGTATAAATGTTTAGTAACATCAAATACATCACATATAATACAGATTTTTCTCTCGTGCAGACATTATGCAAATTAGATGGACTTTGATTTATTCAGTGCTACTTGTACACAGTAAGTACACATGTTAATACAGCTCGGACTAGGGGCTGTATTTATGAACTGATCTTCACGAAACTTCTTGGGTACCTTTGTTATCACCTTGGGACAAGAACGGATGTTTCTGGGTGCGGTCCAAAGTTTAAGATGGCTGCCAGCAGCCATTTTGTTCCAAAATTAGGTCCAATCAGTTTTTTGTACACAACTTCTATACGGCTCAGACTAGAGGCCGTATTTATGAACCGATCTTTACGAAACTTCTTGAGTACCTTTGTTATCACCTTGGGACAAGAATGAGTATTTTTGGGTGCCTTTGTTTTCACTGTGCTATGAGAACAAATATTTTGGGGTTCAGTCAGACCCACTCTGGGACTCAAAATAGATTTCTTTTCTAGTTTGTCATCTAACTGTTGCCCACCTTTACAATACTTTACCTATATATTTGTTATAGGCTACGGTCAGCATGTATGTACAGACCGTTACAATACTTTATATGTACCTTTGTTATCAGGTCATTACCAAGATGTGTGTCCTATCTGTGTCACAACATTCTATACATGTACATGTCTTACACAAGTTGAGCTTCAGTGTCATTGCACACGTTCATTTTATCTTTTGACCTTGGCTTATGATATTTGGCATGTGGGTGTATCGCCATAAGACGATGTATCATCATGACCCACATATGACATTGACCTTTGACCTCAAGGTCAAATTACTGATTTTTTAGCTCAACTTTGGCAAAGCCAAATTTGAGCTTTTGTCATGGCCCGTCATCCGTCTGTCCGTACGTCAACAATTGGATACGGCTCGGGCTAGAGGCCGTATTTATGAACCGATCTTTACGAAACTTCTTGGGTACCTTTGTTATGACTGTGGGACGAGAACGAGTGTTTTTGGGTGCGGTCCGAAATTCAAGATGGCTGCCAGCCGCCATTTTGTACCGACGATGCAGAAATCTTTTTTGTACAGAACTTCCATATGAAAGCTCTGATTTGAATAATTTTTTGTATGAATGTTTAGTACCATGGGATACATCACATATAATACGGGTTTTTTTCTCGTGCATAAATTGTGCAAATTAGACTAATTTTGATGTTTTTTGGGGTTACTTTCAGCACTGTAAGTGCAAATGCCAATACGGCTCGGGCTAGAGGCCGTATTTATGAACCGATCGTTACGAAACTTCTTGGGTACCTTTGGTATCACCGTGGGATGAGAACGAGTGTTTTTGGGTCCGGTCCAAAATTCAAGATGGCCGATGGCAGCCATTTTGTACAAAATTAGGTGCAATCAGATTTTTGCACAGAACTTCCATATGAAAGCGCTGATTTGAATAATTTTTTGTGTGAATGTTTAGTACCATGGGATACATCACATATAATACGGGTTTATTTCTGTGCAGAAATTATGCAAATTAGATGAACTTTGATTTTTTCAATGCGACTTACACTCAGTAAGTACACATGTCAATACGGCTCAGACTAGAGTCTGTATTTATGAACTGATCTTCACGAAATGTCTTGGGTACCTTTTTTAGCACCTTGGGATGAGAACGAGTGTTTCTGGGTGTGGTCTAAAATTCAAGATGGCTGCCAGTGGCCATTTTGTACCAAAATTAGGTCTAATCAGTTTTTTGTACACAACTTCTATACAGCTCAGACTAGGGGCCATATTTATGAACCAATCTTTACGAAACTTCTTGGGTACCTTTGTTATCACCGTGGGATGAGAGCGAGTGTTTTTGGGTGTGGTCCAAAATTCAAGATGGCCACCAGCAGCCATGTTGTACCAAAATTAGTGCAATCAGTCTTTTGTACAGAACTTCTGTATGAAAGTTCTGATTTGAATAAATTTTTGTATGAATGTTTAGTAACATGGAATACATCACATATTGTAAGGGGGTTTTTTTTCGTCCAGAAATTATGCAAATTAGATGAACTTTGATTTATTCAGTGCTACTTACACAATGTAAGCACACATGTCAATACGGCTCAGGGTAGAGGCTGTACTTATGAACCGATCTTCACAAAACTTCTTGGGTACCTTTGTTATCACCTTGGGATGAGAATGAGTGTTTCTGGGTACGGTCCAAAATTCAAGATGGCTGCCAGTGGCCATTTTGTATCGATATTAGGTCCAATCAGTTTTTTGTCACAAGTTCTATACTGCTCGTATTTATGAACTGATCTTCACAAAACTTCTTGGGTACTTTTGTTTTCACCTTGGGACAGGAACGAGTGTGTTTTGGGGTGCCTTTGTTATCACTGTGCTATGAGAACAAATATTTTGTGGTTCAGTCAGACCCACTCTGGGACTCAAAGATTTTTTTCTAGTTTAGCATCTGACTGTCACCCACCTTTACAATACTTTACCTATACATTTGTTACAGGCAACGGTCAGTATTTATGTACAGACCGTTACAATACTTTATATGTACCTTTGTTATCAGGTCATTACCTAGATGTTTGTCATTGCTGTGTCACATACTATACATGTACATGTTTTTGTCTTGACAAGTTGAGCTACAGTGTCATTGACACTTTCATTTGGAAAGTAAGTTGTCTGGGCAAGAACTTATTTACCTTTTCACCTTGGCTTATGATATTTGACATGCGAGTGTATCACCATAAGATGATCTGTCGCGTACCTTCATGACCCACATATAACATTGACCTTTGACCTCAAGGTCAATTTGCTTGATGGAACTGGAGTACACTGACCTTCAGTGAGTAATTGACATACTCTAGCACATACAAGGCTCAAACACCTATCATAGTTGTGACCTTTCACCTCATGGTAAAATTATTGGATTTTGGCAGGTAAGCTTGTTTGGGCAAGAACTTTTTTTTATCTTTTCACCTAGGCTTATGATATTTGGCATGTGGGTGTATCAACATAATACAACATTGTATCATGTACTGTTGTGATGACATATGACCTTGATCTTTGACATCAAGGTCAAATTATTGAATTGTTCAGCTAGGTTTATGATATTTGGCATATGAATGCAACAGTCAGGCTGATGAGTCACATTCTATCTTGAACTTCCATGATCTTGACATTTGACCTTTAGTTTGATCTTTGTTAGTCGTAACTTGGAAGCATGGAACTGATCGAAAGGGAGACGTGTTTTAGTTCACTAAAACAGTTCCCTCTAGTTTTTAGCTCATCTTGACAAAGTCAAGCTGAGCTAATCTCATCGCTTCCCGTCCGTCGTCCGTCGTCCGTCGTCCGTCGTCTGTCGTCCGTCATCCGTCGTCCGTCGTCCATCGTCCGTCGTCCGTCAACACCATGTTTTGGTCTTCTCCTCCAAAGCCACTGGGCCAATTCAAGTGATGGTTTGTGTGAGTGATGGTCCCAAAGGGGCATTTCATTTTTGTTCAACTCAGCATGCCCAGCCCCATAGGGAGGGAGTGGGGGAAAATGCTCCAAAATATTTTAAAAATCTTCTTCTCAAGAACCAGTGTGTACAATGACTTGGTATTTGCTATAGAGCTTCCATATGAGGTGTAGAATCAAGATTGTCCAAACGAAGTTCGTAAAGTAATATTTGGCTTTGTAATAGGAGGGGTAAGATTTTTGGCCCCGCCCAAAATTTCTATTTTCTGAACCGATGGTCCGGTATGAACCAAATTTGGTTTGTGGTAGTATTGGGTCATAAGTACTTGACCCATGCAAAAAAAAAAAATTCCCGCATCCCCATGGGAACCCTGGGAGCTAAAAATAGAAATATTTTCAAACGCCCATATTTCCCAAACCCCACGGAACAGAGAGCTTTTATTTGGTATGAAGTATCCTTATGACCAGTAGAATTGAATGGTAAAAAAAAATTGCCATCGGTTATGTTAGGGTGTTCTGTAATGGGCATCAAAAAAATGCTGAGTCAGCATATTTGCAAAAATTTAAAAAAATCTTTTCTCTAGAACCAATCATCAGAATCTTTTGATATTTGGTATACAGGATTCATAGGGGGGTCAGATAAAAGTTTGTTGAAATAAAGCTCATTGGTTCATATTTGGGCTCTCTACAGGAGCCCAAAGTTTTAACATAGGGTAATATGGGGAATATTCTTTAAAAATCTTCTTCTTCAGAACCACCAGTCAGAATCTTTTAATATTTGGTATACATCATTGTTATGAGGGTCAGATTCTAGGTTGTTCAAACCAAGTCCCTAGGTTAATATTTGGGCTTCCTACGGAAGCCCAAATTTTATCTTTGTTCAATATGGAGGGTAATTTAAAAAAATCTTCTTCTTCAGGTCCATCAGTCAGAATGCTTTGATATTTGGTATGCAACATCTCTATGGGGGTCAGATTCAAGTTTGTTCACTATGGTAGCCCAAATTTTTACTTAGTGCAATATGAGAAAATTTCTTTAAAAATCTACTTCTTCAGATCCACCAGTCGGAATGCTTTTATATTTGGTATACAACATCTCTAGGGGGGTCAGATTCCAGGTTGTTCAATTCGAGTGCCTAGGTTAATATTTGGGGTCCATATGGGAACATGAAATTTAACTTAGTACAATATGAGGGAATTTCTTCAAAAATCTTCTTCTTCAGATTCACTTGTCAGAATGCTTTCACATTTGGTATACAACATCTCTAGGGGGGTCAGATGCAAGTTTGTTCAAATCGGATCCATAGGTCAATATTTGGGCTTGCTATGGTAGCCCAAATTTGAACTTAGTGCAATTCGAAGAAATTTCTTTACAATTTCTCTTCTTCAGATCCAACAGTCAGAATGCTTTCATATTCGGTACACAACATCTCTAGGGAAGTCAGATTTAACTATGTTCAGATCAAGAGCCTGGGTTAATATTTGGGCTCTCTATGGGAGCCGGAATTGGCCATTTTGCTGAAGAATTAAAAATCTTGTATTCAGTACCCTCTAGAGGTACTAAGATTAATCCACATAGGTTGTATCAAGGGGCTTCATAGGGGAGCTCTACATTTTACTTATGATCAACTGAAGAAAAGGCATGATGCCCAGATTATTTTTGTCACTCCTGAGGGACTCGAGGACTGACAGTGTAGCCTATGGAGATGGCTTGCTTAATGTAGACTCATTCTTGGACTCTGTTTAAAATTGTGTTCTGTACAAGATGAGCGCTTCAGGCCCCGTGGGGCCTCTTGTTATTGAAAACATAGCTTACAGGGAACAGCAATTAACATATTCGCAATTATCACAATTCTTGTCGTATTTCATAATCCTTTCATAAACATTGAACATTATGCTTTTCATCAAACACAACACACAATCAAGTTAAGCTACAGTGTCATTGACACTTTCATTTACTTTCATATTGGCGTGATATTGCCTCTAAAAGAATACTTAATTATAATAATTTCATTCTTTTGCATAATTTCTTGGAAAGCTGTTCTGAGGCTTCAAGGAATGTCAAGGATAAGTATGATACAGCCTGTAACAAAGCATACCACTAGGCAATGTTATCTCCTTACTACATATAGGCAATAATGCCAGGTTATTGCCTCAATATTGTCAAATTGCTATTGAAATCCAGGGTTTATATTTCGACGAGAATCTGAGAATACATTCACGCAAAGATGCACACAATGAAGGCAGCGAGAATTCATGTAGATTCTTGCTGCACCGCTGCTAGGATTTGCGTGAAAAGAATTGAGTCAACCCTTTACCTAACATAGCAGCGGCAAATTAACCAATATAAGGCAAACATGACCTGAAATATCCTGACACTTTGTCAATAAAATTATACATCCGTATTGGTAAGGTTTTATTGATAAATATTTATTTTTAAATTCAGTTTACATGTTAAAAATTAAAAGCCCATGTTGGGTAAAGTGCTAACATGTGTTATCAGTATACAACAGCTGTTCAACCGGAAGGGAGCAGCAAACTTCTCAGTGTGGGAGAGACAGGTGATTACGAGTATTTGGGGGTAAATATAAACGTTACAGGAAGAGGCATCTACCGGAACCACACAAATAAATTGATTCTGAAGGGGAAGCGAATCCTTAACCAAATGAAACTTATAGGGAGAAACAGTTTCAATAAGGTTTTGGTGGGGAAAACCATTTGGGAAATGGTGGGGCTGCCAAGTATAACATACGGTACGGAAGTGGTACCCCTAAACCAGATGGCCGTAAAGAGCTTGGAAATCCTGCAGAACGATGCAGGCCGATGGATAACGGGGTCGAGTGATGCCGCAGGGCTAGAAGCAATCAGGGGTGAGCTTGGGTGGATGAGGATCAAGGACAGGATAGACCTGTTGAAGCTCAGATATCTTAATTATTTGGTAAATCTCCCCGACAGCCGATGGTGTAAAGCAATGTTCCTGAGAATTTTCAACTCAAATATCAAAATGGGGTGGATGGTCCAAGTGAGGGAGCTAGTAGAGAACTACTCATTGGAGATCTCGGACCTGGACGTTGGGGCGAACCAGGGTAAAAAAATTGTCAGAGAAAGGGTCATGGAGGATTGTAACCGTAATTGGCGAGAGGGGGTCAAATCAAAGAGGTCTTTGGGTGGCCTGCGTGATAAAGAGAAGCCAGGTTTTGAAGAGTACCCTGATGGCACCTTTGGGGGGTCACTGTTGTTCAAGCTGAGGTCGCGATCCCTGGAGCTGAGGGGAAAAATTGGGAAAGACGGTGAAAGGGAGTGCCAGATGTGTAACTTGGACATGGTGGAGACCCTGGAACACTTTCTTCTAGAATGCCCAAAGTATCAGCCTAAAAGAATGAGATTCACTGGGAGTATATTGGGGAAGTGGGATGGGAGAATGAAGGACATGTGGTTAGGGGGAGACTCAAAGGAGAGGGTTAATATGCTAATCGGAGAGATTGGGAAGAATGGGACGAGGGATATCATCAAGCAGTTCGTCTCCTAGTGTTGGGAGGAGAGGAGAAGCATGGGAATAGGGAGGCAGTTGGGAGTACAGGGGTAACCATGGCCTTCTCGCCCGAGAACCGCGACAAATCAGTGGCTGGCCAAAGTGTTATTATTATTATTATTATTATTATTATGGTGGCCTAATGGGATCCTGGGACACGCTTAGAAGGTATGGATTATCGCAACCATTTTCCCGAGTATCCAAATGGATTTTCCCAAACTTAGATGAAATATAAGCCTTGGAAATCTGTCAGTAATCCGGCATTATGAAGATAATCTTCTTGCATTTTATACTCTTTTTACCTCCTCATCAGAAAAAATAATTTGCAGGAATTTTTTCCCATAAATTACCTCAAGTATTTCAATAAGAGGTCAAATAAATAGATACTGTCAGCTGTTTATTTGAGTCAGGTACAATGTACATTGAGATCTCAGCTCACATTGTCCTCCAAATTTCATTCCATCACCCTCATTGCTTCAGTTTTATATTTAACTACAGTCACAGAGGCAATAACCTCACCACACAAAAAATGAAAAAATAATGAAAATTAATTGGCAATTTTTGTGAATAGCGCTGACTGGTTTTTGCCGTTACGTTGGGTAAAGGTTTAGTCATATTCTTTAGTTTCTGTATCATAGCACACTGCCAGCTATTACTTTAATTCAAACATTTTCATAATTTTAATTTTAATAAAAGCAGTGTGCCAATATGGAAATGTTTGTTGCTTTCTCCTTGAGCAAACAAGCTTTCTACTGGTGTCCAGCTTCTCCATAATTTTGTGGGCATAAAAATATCTCCGTGCTTTGAAGCCTGATCAGCACTTTTTAGCTCACCGAAGGGAGCTTAACTTATCACTTGCTGTCCGTCGTCGTCAGTCGTCTTCCATCGTGAAGTTTACATTATCGACTTCTCCTCACAAACTACTCTACCAAATTGAACCAAATTTTGTGTGCATGTTCTTATCATATGTCAATTCAAGTTTGTACAAATAAACTTGCCCCACCCACAGGGGGCACCAGAAGGGGCATAACTCTGATAGCACCCATAAATGTTTTCAAAAATTCAAAGAAATCTTCTTCAGATCCATTAATCAGAATCTTTTCATATTTGTTGTACAACATCTCTAGGGCGGTCAGATTCAAGTTTGTTCAGATCGAGTCACTGGGTTAAGATTTGAGCTCTTTATTGGAGCCCAAAGTTTAACTTGGTGCAATTTGAGGAAATTTCTTCTTTTTCAGATCCACCAGTCAGAATCTTTACATGTTTGGTTTACAACATCTGTAGGGAGGTCGGATTCAAGTTTGTTCAGATCCAGTCCCTGGGTTAATAATTGGGCTCCCTGTAGGAGCCCAAATTTTAACTTACTGAAATATGAGGACATTTCTTTAAAAATCATCTTCTTCAGATCCACCAGTCAGAATGGTATACAACATCTCTAGGGGGAGAGGGGTGGGATGGGGTGTGGGGGGGTGTGGTGGGGGTCAGATTCAAGTTTGTTCAAATCGGGTCCCTGAGTTAGTATTTGGGCTCTCTATTGGAGCCCAAAGTTTAACTTGGTGCAATTAGAAGAAATTTCTTTAAAAATCTTCTTCAGATCCACCAGTCAGAATCCTTTCATTTTGGTATACAATATCTATAGGAGGGTCAGATTCAAGTTTCTTCAAATCGAGTCCCTGGATTAATAATTGGGCTCCCTGTAGGAGCCCAAATTTTAACTTACTGAAATATGAGGAATAATAATTGGGCTCCCTGTAGGAGCCCAAATTTTAACATACTGAAATATGAGGAAATTTCTTTAAAAATCTTCTTCTTCAGATTCACCAGTCAGAATCCTCTCATATTTGGTATACATCATTTCTAGGGGGGCCAGATTCAAGTTTGTTCAAATCGAGTTTCTCGGTTAATATTTGGGTTCCCTATGGGAGCCTGAATTTTAACTTAGTGCAATATTCTTTTTCTTTAAAAATCTTCTTCAGATCCACCAGTTAGAATCCTTTAACATTTAGTATACATCATCTCTACGAGGGGTCAGATTCAAGTTTGTTCAAATCGGGTCCCTGGGTAGAAAATTTTGTGTCTGGTTCGGCCTAGGAAATTTTTTACCAAAATTCGAGAAAAAAAATTTGTTTTGGATTTTTTATGTGCTTTGTTCAATTTTGAGACGAAAACCCCAACAAATTTTTAGCCTGAAAATTTTGGGTCCTGTTCAGACTCAGAAATTTTGGACCAAAATTTTGAAATTTAAAAAAAAAAAATTTACCCGTTTTGTTCAATTTTGAGACGAAAAAAAAAAAATTGAGCCTGAAAATTTTGTGTCCGGTGTCCCACTCCATCCTTCCCCCCGCAGGGGAAGATACAACATCTCTAGGAGGGTTAGATTCAAGTTTGTTCAATCCTAGTCCATGGGTTGATATTTGGGCTCCCTATGGGAGCCAAAATTTTAACTTAGTACAATATAAAAAAATTTCTTTAAAAATCTTCTTCAGATCTACCAGTCAGAATCCTTTCATATTTGGTATAGAACATCTCTTGGAGGGTAAGACTCAAGTTTGTTCAAACCTCGTCCCAGGGTTATTAATTTGGGCTATCTATGGGAGCCTGAATTTTAACTAAGTGCAATATGAGGGAATTTCTTTTAAAATCTTCTTCAGATCCACCAATCAGAATCCTTTCATATTTGGTATACAACATCTCTAGGTGGGTCAGATTCAAGTTTGTTCAAATCGGGACCCTGGGTTAATATTTTGGCTCCCTATGTGAGCCGAAAGTTTAACTTAGTGCAAAGTGAGGTGATTTCTTTAAAAACCTTCTTCATATCCACCAGTCAGAATTCTTTCCTATTTGGTATATGACATTTCAAGGGGGATCAGATTCAAGTTTGTTAAATTTGAGTCCTTGGTTTAATATTTGGGCTCTATGGGCAGGGGTGGGGGGGGGGGGGGATGTTAGGTTCAGGTTTGTTCAAATCCATTCCTTAGTGTTTTTCCATAAAATTTACCTCTCTTGACTTCATTCCTTTGTAGTGTTGATGAACCATGTCTAACTGAATGTGACCTCAAATACTTCTTTGAACCACTTTGGCCGGTGAGTGATTAAGGCCCCTTGGGGCCTCTTGTTTACTTTTTAATATGCAGATGTTTAGCAAAGTTTTTGTTTCTTACCCCTTTGAACCCTGGTGGTATCTTCCATGACAGTTGGAAGATTCCAAATTCATTATTTGAGGGTATACCAATTATCATTTTCAATGTGCTGCAAAGGAGCTGCACATTGAAAAGATAGATTGGTCAACCCCAGACATGCACTTAGCACCCACCCATCCTACAAAATAAAATTATGACATATCATGTTCGTGGGTTGGAAAAGTGGCCTCTTGGGTTCTAAGTGTTAATAGTGTCCTATTGAGGTAATATTATGACAAAAATATTGTGTTATTAAAGCCGTAGACCCCCAAACACCCCTCCCCCCACCCCCAGGCAGCTTTCCACTTCATAAAAGGCTGTAGTGTATCTTTATTCCCCTGCACACTGGTGTCAAAATACCAAAATTTCAGACTGCAAACTTTTCCCAAAATGCAACAGGGAATTTAACTGATACAGTCTTGTTTGACAGAGCTCATTGAGCACTGTCTAACAGGATATAATTGATTACATGTAAATATTTAATTCCACAAGTGAAAAATAATTTCATCAAAGAAATTTGTATATTAAATAACCTGTGTGGTGGGGGTAAATATTTCTGTTTAAATTCAATTTAATTTATGAAACGTGTACCAAATAACAAAGACCACTTTCCATTCATTTGCTTGAAATACTAAGATCAAAGAATTAGGTTAACATATATCAGTAGTGAATAATAAAATTATCAATTAAAAAGAACATATTCAGCAGGAATACTACTTTCCTGTATATGATTATGAATGAAGTGGTTTTTCAATTCCTGTTTGAAAAGAAAACTAACAATTTACAAAAAAGAAATTAGATGACAAAAAGTAAATAAAGCAAAAGAGGGTTTTTGATGAATTACTTATTATTTATTTATTGGGGGTTTAATGACACTTTTTGACAGCCAAGGTCATCTCATGTCAGACAGTTTTATGGGTAGAGGAAGCTGGAGTTCCCAGAGAGAACCACCGAGCACCACAAGCAACTGGTTCACTCCACATAAGCACAACATACTAAGTCCACACAAGCAGGATTAGCATTGGTTGAAGACAGGTGCACCATCGATATGCAGTACATCTTAGTACACAGCGCCTCCTTGCTCCATGTGGGCAATCAGGATTAGGTGCCTTGTCCAGTGCAGTTACTCCTGGTGTGGATCAAACTGTGGGCCTTTCGGTTTGAAGTCCAATGCTGTAACCACTTAGCCACTGTGCTCCAATTGAATTCCTGTTAAGATGTAATATAAATAAACTGTGGAGAAATCTCCTTTTTGTTTCATTTATTTTCACAAAAAATTTAAAACTTCTTGCTCCCTGTATTTAGAAACAATTATTCACAAATGTGTCTATATGTAGCATATTTAGCATACAGTATGAATGGTGTTCTCAAAAATTTGGTTAGCAATTTTCATCTTGACTTTCCAAAAGTTACGAGAAATAGGGAACACAAGGCTTATAAGATAGAAAATGGTTTTCGTAATTGGATATTTTCAAATAGCATTTAAATATCTGGCAGATTGTGCTCCCGTGATCTTTTCTCAGGGTATTTTTTTTCCTGCGTCGCCATCGGCAGAGCAGGTCTAGTAACCGCTTGACTCCGTCCATCAGTCCGTCCATCTGTCAGTCTGTCCGTCCGTCCATTGAAACACTTTTTTCCGTCAAAGTTTTCTTGGCTTCTATGAAAGGGAATGATTTTATATTTGGTCTGCTGCTTCATAATGATGAGTTGTATCGTGTAAGCAATTTTCAGATCTGCCGTGCAGCCACTTCCTGTTTGCCGATACTTTGAAATTTTACTGTACCCACTGAACATTGAAATTTTCCGTCAAGGTTTTCTCGGCTTCTATGCTATGGATTGATTTTATATTTGGTCTGCTGCTTCATAATGATGAGTTGTATCGTGTAAGTAATTTTCAGATCTACCGTGCAGCCACTTCCTGTTTGCCGATACTTTGAAATTTTACTGTACCCACTGAACATTGAAATTTTTCGTCAAACTTTTCTCGGCTTCTATGCAAGGGATTGATTTTATATTTGGTCTGCTGCTTCATAATGATGAGTTGTATTGTGTAAGCAATTTTCAGATCTGCCATGCAGCCACTTCCTGTTTGCCGATACTTTGAAATTTTACTGTACCCACTGAACATTGAAATTTTTCGTCAAACTTTTCTCGGCTTTTATGCAAGGGATTGATTTTATATTTGGTCTGCTGCTTCATAATGATGAGTTGTATCGTGTAAGCAATTTTCAGATCTGCCGTGCAGCCACTTCCTGTTTGCCGGTACTTTAAAATTTTACTGTACCCACTGAACATTGAAATTTTTCGTCAAACGTTTCTCGGCTTCTATGCAAGGGATTGATTTTATATTTCATCTAGAGCCTGATAATGATCAGTTGTATCGTGTATGCAATTTTCAGATCTGCCGTGCAGCCACTTCCTGTTTGCCAATTCAATTGCATGCAGCGACGCAGGTCCAGACCCGGTATTGGTCTTGGCTTGTTGTTTTTAAAAATTTGATTAGCAGTTTCCATCTTGGTGTCAAAAAGTGATGAGAAATATAGTGAATGTAAGGCAAATATGAAAGAATAATGCTTAGCATTTGGAAATTTTTGTATAGCATTTTGTGATGCAAATCCAGTCATCAAATACCCTGTTTCTTACAGTTGGCCATAAACACCTGCTCCTGGAGCAGTGACAAACAACATGGAATTTGTTAAATTCCTAGTTGCATTATTGAAAAAAATTGCTACTTGAAATTTCTGTAATTTGACACCGGAATGCAGGGAACGACCTGAGCATTTAAAAATAAGAGCCAGACTTGGAATATCTTTTGAAATCTAGAAGACAGATTTACTTAGCCGGTAGAGTGCTAAATTATTGTTGTCAAAATTTGTTGATGTGCTTTCCCTTGTTACAATTTATGGGAGAGTGCCTATAGGCACTCTCCCATAAATTGTAACAAGACAAAACCAGACAGATGATATAATGTTACTTCAAAGATAATATGAAGTACATTTACAGACCATGAAGTTTTTATGTTGTAGCACCTTCACACCAGCATAAAGCCCAAATGTGGGCATCAAGCACTCGATCAGTTAACTGTAGTTATATTACTTTTTGATAATGTTCTTCTTATGTAGGACATACATTTGTTCATTTAATTACATTTGTTTTTGGCACAAATAAAGTTGTTTCTGAAATGATTGAAAAATATTTTATTACACAATAACCATTCATTTTCACAATAATTCCAAGTCAAGTATTGGCTGCCTGAGTGAGCAGTGGAGGAAAATTTAAGAGCCAACTTAGAAGCCTATATTTAAGATTCAGGAGCCAGATTAGAATTTTAGTAGTCAAATTCACAGTGGCTCCTTACTAGGTCAGTCCCTCAGTATGCAGGGGGTTAAACACCAATAAAGAATAATTAAATAGAACAGGAAAAGTAATTTATTTTCAAAACACTCACAGACAGGTGTTACCATCCTGCCAATGAGTGATCTTTTAAATTTATTTAAAAAGCATAAGAGGCACAAGCTAATCTATTAAAAAAAATTCTTGTTTCTCAGCCACCTCCCTCGTCATAGAAATCTGCCTCATCACCTTTTTTTTTAAATTATTTTTTATTGAAAACATTGCATACAGGGAACAGAAATTAACATATTCTCAATTATCACAATTCTTGTCGTATTTCATAATCCTTTCATAAACATTGAACATTATCCTTTTCATCAAACACAACACACAGGCAAGTTAAGCTACAGTGTCATTGACACTTGCATTCATTTTGTGATGAATATTTTGTGTTTACCCAATGCACAGAATATCAGTATTTGCTATTTCAATTTTATTTCAAAATTTTCAAAACATTTCAATAAAACAATATTAGACCTCTCATTATATAATAACAAGCTTGTTGAGTTCATTTTGTTGGAGTTTTTTCTGAAAAACAATTTTTTAGCTCAACTTGACAAAGTCAAGCTGAGCTATTGCCATCACTTCTCGTCCGTCGGTGTACGTACGTATCAACGTCCGTCTGGGTGTACATATGTACGTACGTACGTACGTCCACAATTTCCTTTGGCACACCTCACAGGTCGCATTTATGATCAAATCGCTTTGAAACTTGGTATGCTTGTTTGGGGTGACCTCTAGATGGGAGCCATCGATTTTCTTCAATTTCCATCAAAAAATGTTGTCGCTGTCAACATTCTTAGAACTTTGTTTAATCAGACCTCAATATTACCCTTTGGCACACCCTACAGGGCACATTTACGATCAGATTGCTTTGAAACCTGGCATGCTTGTTTGGGGTGACCTCTAGATGGGAGCTGTTGATTTTCTTCTGTTTGCATCAAAAAATGTTGCCGCTGGCAACGACCTTTGAACTTACATGTAGTTTAGTCAGGCATCAATATATTCCTTTGGCACACTGTACACGACACATTTTTGATCAGATCGGTTTGAAACTTGGTATGCTTGTTTGGGGTTTCCTCTAGATGGGAGCTATCGATTTTCTTCGATATCCGCCAAGAAATGTTGCCGCTGACAATAACCTTTGATGAACTTAGTGCAGTCATGCATCAAAATTTCCCTTTGGCACACCCTGCAGGGCACATTTATTATCGGATCGCTTTGAAACTTGGTATGCTTGTTTGGGGTGACCTCTTGATGGGCGGTATCGATTTTCTTCCATTTCCGTCAAAAAATGTTGCAAATGGCAACGTTCTTAGAACTTAGTTTAGTCAGACCTCAATATTTCCCTTTGGCACACCCTACAGGGCACATTTATGATCACAATGGTTTGAAACTTGGTATATTTCTTTGGGGTTACCTCTAGATGGGAGCTATCGATTTTCTTCACTTTCTGTCAAAAAATGTTGCAGCTGGCAATGACCTTCGATGAACTTCATGCAGTTATGCATCAATATTTCCCTTTGGCGCAGCCTGCAGTGCACATTTTTGACCGGATCGCTTTGAAACTTGGTGTGCTTGTTTGGGGTGACCTCTAGATGGGAGCTATCGATTTCTTCCATTTCCGTCAAACATAGTTGCCATTGGCAATGACCTCTGAAGAAGTTAGTAAAAACTTAGTGCAGTTATACATCAATATTTCCCTTTGACACACGCTGCAGGGCACATTTATGATTGGATCGCTTGGAAACCTGGTGTGCCTGTGTGGGGTGATATCTCTATGGGAGTTATCGATTTTCTTCCACTTCTGTCAAATAATTTCTACTGGCAACGACCTTTGAACTTTGTTTAGTCAGGCTTCAGTATTTCCCTTTGGCACACCCTTCAGGGCACATTTATGATCTGATCACTTTGAAACTTAGCATGTGTGTTCGGGGTGACCTCTAGATATGAGCTCTTGATTTTTTTTTCATTTCCATAAAAATTATTGTCATATTATCACCAGCCTTTGAACTTACTGCATTTGTGCAGCAACTTATCCCTTTTGCACTCTCTGCAGGGTATATTTATGAATTTCCATAAAAAAGAGAGAAAAAATGTTGCCGCAAGCAATGACCTTCAAACTTAGTGCATTTGTGCATTAACATCTTCCTTTGGCATGCCTCAGAGGGTGCATATTAATTATCAGGTTGTTTTGAAACTTTGTATGCTTATGCAGGGTGACAAAGATAGGAGGTATCGATTTTCTTTTCATTTCCATCAAAAACTGTTGCTGTTAGTAACAATCTTTGGATTTATTGCATTTGTGCATCAACATTCTTCTTTAACATGGAATATACAGGGCACATTTATCTTAGGATTGTTTTTGAACTTGTGTGCTCATTAGGCGAGACCTTCAGATAAGAGCTATTGATTAGCATTCATTTCTGTGAAAAAAGTTTCCATTTACAATAACATCTGAACTTACTGCATTTGTGTATCAACATTCTTCCTTTTGCCAGTCTTACAGTTTACATTTAAAAATGCATGGATTACTCTGACGTTGATCCCACACAATGCTGTTATGTTTAAATTTCACCAAATAACATTGGTACCAATAATCTTCAATTTTGCCATTTCACTTATAACTTACCAAGTTCAAGTTTGTCAAGTTGAGCTACAGTGTCATTGACACTTTCATTTTTCAACTGCTCAGTTTGTAAAATACATGTGTGGATGCATGAGATTCTTATGCCATGTGTTTCAGAAGCCCAATAGATCTATCAGATTGAAGTTTTTATTGACTACTTATTCAGGACTGAAAATTGCAATATGATCAAGTTTGAAAATAAGCAGACTGTCATCTTCAAAATGAGGTCCCCAAAGGGTGAATTTGTTGATGCTACCCTGCACAGCAGGGTAGCATCACAAAATTTACCCTCTGTGAACCTCTGTCTGAATCAATGTCTCAAGCCAAAACAGAAAGACGTACATAGAGGATAAATTGGCCCACTGTACGGGATAGCATCAGCAAATTCACCCTCTGGGGACCTCATTTTGCAAATGACAGGTTGCTTATATTCAGGCTTGAATATGATCATTAGAAAATACTATATAAGTTTCTATTAACCATTTGCAAATTTGCTATGCAAATTTTGAAGAGTTAATTTATTCCCGACAACTTTTGGAGGCAAAAGTTGATAAAAAATAGAAAACAATAATATTTCCATGGCAGTTTTGGTGAAAAACACTTGCCAGATATTTTCAAGTAGGCAAAGAGTTCAAATAAAGTTATCTGTGAAACTCCACTCTGCAATTATATTCATAGTAATGACTAAGCCTGCATCTGCTTTCTCAAGCATTATCTTATAGTGAAAGGTCAAAAGCCATTTTAGAATGTGATTGAGGCACATATGTACATACATGCATTGGAAGTCAGGAATTATTAATAATATTTACTTCCCTGTCTGTCTCTACATCTGCTCTCGATCAATATCTTTGTAGTGTTTACTGACAGCAGTAAATAAAAGGCTGAATTGTTTGCTGTTACTTGATAAACTCTAAATCATTCACTTTATATGTGATAGCTGATTTATTCTTATCCATGCTGTTGTATGATTGTATTTTTTTGTGTAATACAGTGGAACCCTGTTAATTGAATGGACACTTTGCCAATGAAAATTATTCAATTAACAGGAGTATTCAATTAACAGGGATTGTGTCACTTTCTTGTATTCTGGAGATAAACTTTGCATTTAGTCTAGTATATCTTGTTTGACAGAGCTACGTGAACTCTGTCAAACAAGATATAATAGATTAAATGCTTGTATTGGATATACTGAGGCCAAATAGGTCTATAAACAAAGGAAAACTAGGGAGAGAGTTAGGGTAATTTATCGACAGGTTGATAAAAAAAGAAAACAATAATATTTCCATGGCAGTTTTTTATTCAATTAACAGGAGCTTACTCTATAACCTATATTCAATTAACAGGTCAAATTTGTACTGAAGGTGTGGTAAATGATTCTGTGTTTGGAAATTATATTCAATTAACAGGGTTATTCAGTTAAGAGATATCCAATTAAGTGGTCTCCACTGTATTTGTTGGGATATGGATAATTGCCCCGAGGACATTTGCCCTGATACCAAAGCGGACATCTGCCCCGATACCAAAGCAGACATCTGCCTCAATTTCATTTTCGGCATGCGGACGTTTGCCCCAATTTCATTTTTGGCATCCGGGTGTTTGTCCCGATTTCATTTTTGGCAGCCGGACGTTTGCCCCGATTTATTAAATGAGACGCTGATATTTGCCCCGATACCAAAGCGGACATATGCCCCGAATGAATCATGAGATAATGCTGACAGCATGCAGACAAACGGTTCTATGAATTGCTGATAATATGCAGACAAACGATTTTATGAAAACACAAACTGTGTTCTGAAAACACAAAGTAAATTGGGTTCAGAAACAAGCTGTATGCTGACAATATGCCGACAAACGGTTTTGTGAAAACACAAACTGTGTTCTGAAAACACAAAGTAAATTGGGTTCAGAAACAAGCCGTATGCTGACAATATGCCGACAAACGGTTTCGAGAAAATATTTCCCATTTTTTGCTTCAAAAACATAGGTTATAACCCTTATTGGAACGAGCGTGACGCACCCCCCGTTCCAGTGAGGTGCATAACCTATGCTTTTGAATTAAAAAATAAAAGAATAAAAAACTGCATTGCGATTTTTCGTGTATATATAGTGCTGGCTGGTTTTGGCCGTTACATTAGGTTGCAAGGTATAGTAGTGTTTTTTACAGAAAAATGGTGTTGTTTCGTGTAACTGAAACTGAAAATTCCCATTTTTTGCTTCAAAAACATAGGTTATAACCCTTATTGGAACAAGCGTGGTGCACTTGTTCCAGCGAGGTGCATAACCTATGTTTTTGAAGCAAAAAATAAAAGAATAAAAAACTGCATTGCGATTTTTCGTGTATATATAGTGCTGACTGGTTTAGTAATCTTTTTTCTATGGAAAACTGGTGTTGTTAACTGTTGTTGAACTGAAGTTCCATTTTTTTATTCAAAAACATCAAGTCTTTGTTAAACCATTTCATGTTTATGAAATAAAAGTTATATTAACGTTCTACATTCTTCTGTTATCAAATAGGGAGCAATTCGCTGATCGGGGCAAATGTCTGTGGAGCAATTTGCTGATCAGGGCAAATGTCTGTGGGGCAATTCACCGATCGAGGCAATTCACCAATCAGGGCAAATGTCCGTTTTTCTTGAAAGGGACGCGGGGCAAATCTCCACGGGGCAAATGACCGCGATTTGTATTTGTTGTTCTTTTTTCTTAGATTACTAGATCTGGGTATTTTTAGTGTAGTGGGTGTTGTACACTACAGCCTTATAATAAAGTTGAAAGCTGATTGGGCAACTAATGCCCTAACATAGGCCTTCATGGTATTCAATTTTTGATAACGAGTTTCGATATTTTAAAAATACCGTGGTTTAACTGAATATTGAATATCGCTGGAACATAACAAATATTTGACCAGTTTCTTCAAAAACTTTGGTAAAAGTTTTGTACATTCTGAGATATTAACAATATAATACACACACATAATATATGATTATTACCAAATTCTGAACATCGCTGTAATGTTCAAATATTTGACAACAGAATCATCAAAACTTTGGTTGAATATTTTTAAACTTACATGAAAAACTGTTGAGAAAATGTCATTATTCAGCATGGACGATGGAGCATGTTATTTACAAATGCAAAATTTCAGTAGTCGTTTACAACTTTGAAAACTTGTGGGTGTAAAAATAAAATAAAAATTCTTAACTCACAACAAATTCATATATTCTTAAGTAAATCATGATACACTAAAATCTTAAATAACAATGTATTGCAAGCTACATACTGGGACAGGATGCATTGTATTTGCCAGATTGTTTTGCTCTCAGTTTTGTAATTATCATTGAAACAGGATTCACGTTAATAAAAAGCCATCAGGATTTATTTGCACATGTGCAGGAGCCAAGTTCAGCAAACCCATGATATGTCAGCAATGTCAGGGGGTTAAAATTAAATAACTCGGAGTAGTCATCTTTTGTGTGCTATGTATTTACCCAATATAGTTGATTGGCTTTACACGTGTCTTTTTCATCTGTTTAATTGGCCAGCTGCACTATATGTGTCGAATGTTGCAACTTAATTGAATGTTTGAGTGATATTTGAAAATTTTGGTATATCGAAAATTTTCTCTGTATGCAATCAGTATTTAAAACAATCAAGTTTCGGTACAAATATCAAAATACCGTAAAGGCCTACCCTAACAACACCACATATTTGTGATAATGTGTCCACAATAACAAATGAAAAATTGACCTTTTTATGCCAGAGAAAACATTTTTGGGGCATATAGTGTTTGTCATTTCCGTCCATCTGTCTGTCAGTAAGATTTGTTGAAACTGGTCATACATGTTGCTTATGGGGAGACAATGTGTCGTGCACAGATTTTTTGGGGGTTTGATGGAGGTCAAGGCCCCAGATCAAGGTCATAGTTTGGGAGCATTCATGGCCGTGCAGTCACTATTAGTCTTGTTTTGTTTTTAAACCATCAAGGTGAGCTTCAGTGTTATTGTTGATATCATCTCAGTTTCATGCAAGTTCCCAGGTACATATGCATGTGAAACTGATGAGCCCGGTTAATCATTGGATGGGTGACCGCCTGAGTGATCAATTCGGACTCCCGCATTGTGTCCTTGGGCAAGGCACTTAACCCCGATTGTCCACATGGGGGGGCACGATGATGCTGTGCACTAAGGTGTACTGCACGTCGATGGTGCACATGTCTTCAACCAATCTAACCCTGCCTGTGCTGCAATGCGGAGTTACGATGTTGGGGAGCTGGCAGCTGCTCATCGTTGCTCGGTGGTTCTCTCCGGGTACTCCGGCTTCCTCCACCTGTAAAACTCACGGTCATGATTAGCCATTGTGAATAAGTATGTGACCTTAAACACCAATAAATAAATAAATATAAACACCAATAAATAAATAAATAATGTGAAACTGACTTTTTAACCCTTTATGTAATGAATTGGTTACATCTACCCACATAATTCACAAATTAAGCAGTTTAAAAAAAAGTATTTAACAAAAAAATTCAACAAAGCCATATCATGGGACCCCTCATTTGTTCCAGTGAGGGGGTCACATGATAAGATTTTGTTGAAATTTTATGAACATTTTTAAAAAACAATAATTAAAATAATAAATTTTGAGATTGTGTGTTATGGGTAAAGCGTTAATTGGAATGTTCTACATCCATATCTACATTAAACTAGAAATACGAATGTGCATCTCTTTATATATCTTTGTTTGTTACGTATGTACTCTTACATTTCCAGAGCTATGGAGTTGAAATTTGGCACCTTGGGGTAATTATTTATCTCAAGAGGAATATGGGCAGGTTGGACTTAACGTGCATTGTTGCATTAACCCAAGCATTGCTGGGTATGTACGCAAGCTAAAATGGCATTGACAGATAAACTTAACCATACATAATTATACTATTCAAAATCTGCTATCATTCCTATCCATCAACATATTTATACAATAAAAGAAAAATGTGTCTTTAATATTTGTGTATTTGTTCATCAAGGTTTAATTACTTTTCCCACAACGTGAGTCATATCATGTCAGACAAATTTATGGACAAATATGTTGAGGAGCTGGGGTAATCCTTAGCAAATTTTAAGACGTGTATTATTGCCATATCTTGATGTATAAGCATGAATTTAAGAAGGCTGGATTTTAAAATAATAATATCTGGGATGTTCCAACACTGGGTGGCCCTGGTGGTATCGTCCACCATTAGAATTTATTACCTGGGACTCAGGTCAGCTTCATGGGTTCTACCTGGCACATAGTTTTGGTGATTGCACTACCAAAATTCCAAAATATTCTGATAATGCATATCCTTCCTTAATTACCCTAAGTTAAAGTTTGCTGTTAGTGCAGCCTATATACCATCCCATTTTATTAGCTCACCTAGCCCAAAGGGCCATGTGAGCTATTGCCATCACTTGGCATCCATCATCCATAAACTTGTCACATTTTTATCTTCTTCTCTGGAACTACTGAGGCGATGTGAGCCAAACTTGGCAGGAGTGGTCTATGGGAGCTCCTCTACAAACGATCCTCATTTTGTTCCCGGCGGATGAAAAACATGGCCGTCAGAGGCATTCTTTGATTCTGATTTGATGATTTTCAAAAATCTTCTCCTCTGAAACCACAAGCCAAATGTTTTTAAACTTCACATGATTGATGACTGGGTCACCCTCTACCAACGATCCTCATTTAATGTTGATCGGGGGTGCAAACAGGGCTGCAATTGCAGCTTATAGTTAACATGGAAACTCTATGGGAAATAACATTTTTATCTTATCTGAAACTATACTACTTAAAGTTTGCTAAGCACCACATATTTGACACATCATAGTGAAATTTTTTTGGGACACATTTGCGATATTTTTGGTGGATATGATTGAGGAATGTATTGAAATGATCCCCAGTGTTTACATTAGCTCTCTTGACAGGCAGATGTTTTGTGACAGTCATGGAAAGCATATACCCCTTGATTTCCATGATGTGTTCGTGTACTGTCTATATGTACATGAGATGTGTAGGGTATTCAGTCTTCATTTCAACACAAACCCTTGTGATTTAATGATGAATGAATATGGCGAAGGCAAATGTAAGACGACATTTGTCTGAAGCAGAAATGTGGTGGCTGTAGGGATGGTGGAACAAGGGACTACCCATGGTCAGGTTGGTGAAGCCCTTGGTGTGCACAACACCGTGATCACCAGAGCCTGTGCAAGATTTCAGCAGTATGGCACACCAGTCAGGCGACATGGTGGTGGCAGAGACAGGGCAACATCTGCAGCTGAAGAGCGATATTTTTCAATACCGAGTACGGTATAAAATAAAATACCGCGGTATGACTAAATACCGTGAGCATCATCAGATTTACATTTTCGGGACAGCTGGACAGGGGAACTTCAATCACAGGTGTCTGGAAATCTGATCTAAAGAGATATATCACACATAATTCGAAATACCCTTTCTCATATAGATAATATACATGTGTATATTAAGTATATAAGAGGGGGTATTTTGAAGTAGGGGTGATATATCTCTTTAGATTAAGTTTCCAGATGCCTGTGTTTCGATGAAGAACGAATGTTGTTTTTTTTCAATGAGCATTTTACAGACAATGTATTTTTGAACTTTTTCGCTGTTATGAATTTCTTCACTCCAACAAAAGTGTTAAAAAACGATTGTCGGTAAAATGCTCGTTACAGAAAAACTTCGGTCATTTAATCTCAATTAACTTTGCTTCCAGCTAATAAAACACCAGTATGGCTTTTCTATTGTTGGTGGCAGAATGCTAATCGAGTTTATACGGAATACACTGAGACAGAATGTACTCGAATAAAGAAGCATTAAATTTATTGTTCTCTTAATTGTGCTATGGGCAATGGAACAGCATGTCCGATAATAAACATGCATTGAATTTGTGAAGTTATCAATTACCAATTTCACATCATTCGATGGAAGTTTATTTCGACGGATTAACAGGAGCGCTTTAGTCTAAAGTATGTAATTTTTCAGTCTTACTTTAATATGAGATGCAATTGGGTTAGCCCCACATACATCTCATTTTGCATTTTCGTGGCACATATGGACTTTTTTATTCAATAATACCATGAAAGTCGGTATACCTATAAGTTGAAATTGCTCGGTATTTAGTCGGTATCGAAAAAAATACCCAGAACCATCGCCAGGGACGATATGAATGGGCTATGGATCACGTTGGATGGACCAGAGAAGATTGACGACCTGTCCTTTTTACAGATGAGTCAAGGTACTGCCTAAACACAGATAGGCATTCTAGGGTATGGAGAAGACCAGGATAGTGATTCCATACAGCCAACATTGCTGAGCATGACCGCTTTGGTGGAGGGTCAATAATGGTCTGTGGCCTTGACTGTGGTACATTGACTGCACAGCTGTATATTGATGAGATCCTGGATGCTCACATCAGATCGTATGCAGGTGCAGTGTGTGATAGATTTATTCTGATGGGCGATAATGCCCGTCCTCATTTGCCCATGCTGTCCGGGAGTACCGACAGAGGGAGGGGATTGAGTGTATGGACTGGCCAGCAAGATCCCCTGACTTCAGTCCAATCGAACATGTCTGTAATAAGTTGCAGCTTGCAATTTCAGCCCGGCCATGCTGGTCCAAGAATGGAACAACATCCCACAAAGGACCATCTCGAACCTGCTTAGGAGCATGAGAAGGCATTGTTAAGCTGTAATTAACAATAATGGGTCTCATACTCGATATTGAACCCATATCAGTTCGCTCTGTCAACTTTTTGGCCAATTTCAAAAATTTCCTCTTTTACCAATAATATCCATTTTCCATGTTTATCGAATTCAAAAGCTACAAAATAATGCCAAACACAAACAAAATCCTAATTTCTGTACTTAAATCATTAAAGATATAATTAAATATAAAATATATACACTTGTCATAACAATATTTCAACTAAAACGTAAAACAGGTAGTTGGATATACTTGGTGCTTGGCAAACTTTGAGTAGTATACTTGGCCAGTGTGAACCAAATTTGGCACAAATAATGTATGGAAAGTTTTCTGAAAGCAATCATTCTGTTTCGGTCAGATGAAGGAGCATGGCAGCCAGCTGAATTCTTTGATTTTGATTAGAATAGCTGAGGGATATGTAGTTCTGCCAGGTGAGCGATTACAGGCTCTTTACAGCATCTTGTTTATTTAGCAAAAAACGGTGATCGCCCCGAGATTTAAGAAAGTAACTACAGAAGTTTAGCTATTTGAATGTAGTGGCTAGTCAGCCACTACATTCAGATTGCTGAACAAGTTTGCCCCATCCTAGATTGAGACGGAAGCTGTGCAGTTTAAACGAAGCAATTGCATTCTAATAATCTATCGCAAAGACAATAAACTAAATAAAAACATCTTTGTGTATAGAATTACTTCTAAAGTTTAGAAGAGAGAGTTCAAACCGATCTTTATTAGCTGTATAATGATTTTATAGACGTGAAAGCATGTAATAAACATAGAAGGACATGCGCATGTGAACGGGTTATTCGATATGGCACTTGTGCCATCACAGAAGGATAAAACTCAAGCCCTGTGGCCTCTCATTTTATCCTTCCACGCTGGCACTCATGCCATATCGACCCATTCACATGTGCATGTCATTCTGTGTATGTGTTGGTCTAGCCAGTGAGGAAATGAACTGATGTCCTCCTGCTGGTTGAGTGAGTACAAAATAATGCATTATATACAAGAGCTAAACTATTGAATACTTCTTTTATATTTGCAGAAAGAATTGGCGAATTTAAAACAGTCTCCTGAAGTAACACAGGCAAGTTTTTCAGAGCAGAAAGTGTCACTTAGTAGTTGATCACCCATTGGGTGAACCTAACTAGTACTTTCATTGTGTCGCCGCCCCACGAAGTGGGGAGCGACATATAGGGATTACTTTTGTCGTCTTGCGTCGTCGTCCACGTCGTCCGCGTCACACTTTCTCTTATCCGCCACTCCTCTTTAACCTATGAATGGATTTTGATGAAACTTTCAGTGATTCTTTATCACATAATGGCATTGTGCACCTCCTATTTTATTTTTTGATCCGCTGTATTTTTTCCAGAGTTATGCCTCTTTTCCACTTAGAATTCTGTCTGAAATATTAAAATATAGTGCAGGCGACACACGTCTTCCATGGAAGACTCACATCTAAGTTTGTAATGTACACAAGACAATCGTTTATTGCTACGTCACTCATACAATTCTCTAATAACAGTCTTTCGATTTTGAAAATGACAGGCGCACTGTATACTGCTTGCTACAAATTGAAGTGAAGCGTGCTATTGTTGAGTGCCAGCATTAGTAAAATGTTTTCAAGTAAAACATCAACAAACATTTGTACACCGTTCACTCCACTGGTGCACATTAAGTGGGGAGTCCAAAAATATTACCTGATTTTTCTAATAAGTTTTTCGCAGTAATAATAAAATTTATTTGAGTTCGGTATAATACATGAAATACAACTACAGTGGAGCAATCATAAGTCAATCAGATGATTCTCTATGAAATGTTTGAGCAAAAAGTGAGTAGCATTACTAGCGTTTTAAGTTTGTTGAATTATGTTGTGAATTATGTTATTTACGTACCAATTCTCAGAAAGTGAAGTTTAATTAGTTTGAAGTCTTGGGAGGCTACTGCTTATAATTTATGGTGTATTGTTCAATTTTTTGTGCACACATTGTATCATATGACCTATTTCCTACACACAGATTTTAATCCTAACAGAAAACACATGATATCAAAATTTGTTATTTTAATTTTTTCTCCCGATTCTTAAAAAAAAATTCAACAAAACCTTCTCATGTGCCCCCCAACCTCTTCTCCCCCTCCTCTCATTGGAATGTGCTGGCAAGCTCATTCATATGAGGGGGCACATGATACGGTTTTGTTGAATTTAAAAAAAACATTTTTTTACTCTACATTTTGTATATTACGCAGTGGATGCAGCTGATTTGTTAGGTAAGGGTTAATTGCTCGCTAGGTAAACTTAGGTGCATTGTTGTCCACTCGCATAATGGAAAAATTGCACATGCGATGACACATGGGCGACAGCTCGCATCAAAATCGTAAGAGTGCTAATAATTCTAAAGCATTGATTGCAGTTGTCACCTTTATGACAAGGGTCCAAATGAGGTCACATCATCACTACCAATACAAGATTCCAGATAGTCATATGTCTGCATGAGTTAGTGCTGTGCAGTGTTTGATTTTGAATGATGATGACAGCCAATATTGTGATGTATGCATATGATCGGTTCAGTGAAGTGATATGGGTCGTACTGTCGCATCACGTCTCATTGACGGAGGGACAGATTTCCATATCAAACGAGCTGCCTCAGACAGTGAGTTTGATGCAGCGACCTGCCCTTCATCTATGAGACATGATACTGTGACCCATTTCACTTCACTTCACTGATAGTAGGTTTGTTATATGCCCCCTACTATGCATTAATTGCCATCAGCCCACTCTCGAATCACTCTGTTGAAGCAAAATGCCATCACCAACACTCCTTTCCAAAATTTAATCAATTTTTTTTCCTTGGTTATTCACAATGACATGTTTTACTTTTTACCATTTTCTCGCCACAATATTGCCTTAGCTGCTGATGTGTCATTGAGCACCAATAAATAAATACCCACACTCCTAGGTGAAAATATACTGAATACTATTTAAATAACTTTAGTATTTATTATGGTTTAAACGAACACATCGTAAATAGTTCTGTCCCTTCTGATGACCTAGTTTCAAACCATATTGATACAGATCTCAAACAGTACTGATACAGCTGTGGATCAGACACATGGTTTTCCTACAACGGGGAGTCGATCAGCAAACAATAGTAGTACAGTGGAGCCCACTTAATTGATATCTCTTAACTGAATAACCCTGTTAATTGAATATAATTTCCCAACACAAAACCATTTACTATACCTCCAGAACAAATTTGACCTGTTAATTGAATATAGGTTATAGAGTAAACTCCTGTTAGTACATCCAATACATCCAATAGGCATTCAATCTTTATATCTCATGGAGCTCTGTCAAACATGATATAATAGAATAAATGGTAAGTTTATCTCTAAAATACAGGAAAATGACACAATCCCTGTTAATTGAATAATCCTGTTAATTGAATAATTTCCATTGGCAAAGTGGCGAAGCCAGAAAATAAGCAGACTGTCATCTGAAAAATGAGGTCCCCAGAGGGTGAATTTAGTGATGCTACCCTGCACAGCAGGGTAGCATCACTACATTTACCCTCTGTGAACCTCAATCTGAATCAGGGTCTCAAAACTAAACAGAAAAAGGTACCCAGAGGATAAATTGACCCACTGTATGGGATAGCATCATTAATTTCACCCTCTGGGGACCTCATTCTTCAAATGTCAGACTGCTTATTTTCAGGCCTGAAAGTGGCTATTCAATTAACAGGGTTCCACTGTATTTTGAGGAGAAAGTTTACAGTCATACAATAAAACCACATATGGACAAACAGTTCAGTTTGAAAACACGATATTACAAAAAATCCTTACTAATCTGCATGATAATCTCGATTAGAGCTATTACCTAGTATTTATTATTATTTGTAATGCAGTGTACCTTGCTGATATTGCAATGGGAAGTATCAGTTATTGGTTTTTCCAATTGCAATGGGAAGTATCAGTTATTGGTTTTTCCAAGAACACTCAAATTTGACCTGTCACTACTAAGAAACTCTCATGCAGTGAAGTTTCCACCCAGGCAATCACTTACATTCTGTGAAGAAACCCATAAGAATAAGCAAAATTTAAGCTATTGACCTCCCATATTCAGTCCAGAGGCCAGAAAGCTGAAATATGACATGTGCTCTTTCACCCTATTACCTTATACGACTAGCAGACAAGACTTGCAAAAAGAATTTCTTAAATAACTAAAAACAATTTAACTTATTGCCTCACAAGCATATCTTATGAGCTCATTCTAATGAGTAGTGATAAGATATGTTTTGGGGACTCAGGGAAAAAACTTAATTTAAAAATAATAAAAAAGTCAAATGGCAATTTCTCTAGTCAGTTTCGGCCGTTACTTTGGATAAAAAGCCTTTTTGCAGCATAGTTAGGTGTCAACATTTCAAAAAGAAATATTTACTTTCTTCTTTGTCTGCAAAACATAACTTTTGACTTCATTGGAGTCAGCTTGGTGAGCTCCCCCGACACAAAAAATAAATAAATAAATTATTTATGTGACCATTGTATATCTTATTTTCATTTTGCACCAGGATTTTCATTCTCGTCCACCCAATTGGTTAAAATCTACAAACACATCTCCTTTTCAGCTCACCTGGCCTAAAAGGCCATGTGAGCTTTTCTCATCACTTGGTGTCCGTCGTCGTCGGGTGTCCGTAAACTTTTCACATTTTCATCTTCTTCTCTGTAACCGCTGAGCCGGTGTGAACCAAACTTAGCAGGAATGGTCTATGGGAGGTCCTTTACAAACAATCCTCATTTTGTTCCTGTCGGATGAAAAACATGGCTTCCAGAGGCATTCTTTGATTCTGGTTGGTGGATTTTCAAAAATCTTCTCCTCTGAAACTGCTAGGCCAAATGTTTTGAAACTTCACATAAATGATGACTGGGACCCCCTCTACCAATGATCCTCATTTAATGTTGATTGGGTCACAAACATGGCCGCAATTGCAGCTTATAGTTACTGTAGAAACCCTATGGGAAATCACATTTTCCTCTTCTTCTCTGGAAAGACCGAGGCGATGTAAAAACAAACCTGGCAGGGATAGTCTATGGGAGGTCCTCTACAAACAATCCTCATTTTGTTCCCGTGGGTTGAAAAACATGGCTGCCAGAGGCATTCTTTGATTCTGATTGGTAGATTTTCAAAAATCTTCTCCTCTGAAACTGCCGGGCCAAATGTTTTAATACTTCACATAAATGTTGACTGGGACCCCCTCTACCAACGATTCTCATTTAATGTTGATCGGGTTGCAAACATGGCCACAATTGTGGCTTATAGTTACTATAGAAACCCTATGGGAAATCACATTTTCATCTTCTTCTCCGGAACTACTGAGCCGACGTGAACCAAACCTTGGCAGGGATGGTCTATGGGAGGTCCTCTAGAAATGATCCTCATTTTGTTCCCGTGGGTTGAAAAACATGGCCATCAGAGGCATTCTTTTATTCTGATTGGTGGATTTTCAAAAATCTTCTCCTCTGAAACTGTCAGGCCAAATGTTTTGATACTTCACATAAGTGATGACTGGGACCCCTCTACGAACGATCCTCATTTAATGTTGATCGGGTTGTAAACATGGCTTCAATTGCAGCTTATAGTTACTATAGAAACCCTATGGGAAATCACATTTTCATCTTCTTCTCTGGAACCTTTGAGCCGACGTGAACCAAACTTTGCAGGAATGGTCTGTGAGAGGATGGAAATATGTGGCCACCAGAGGCTATATTCAAATGCTTAACCCAATGCCTCTCCTGTCTGCACGAAGATCAGTACTGTCAGCAAAATACTTGTTTTTTGAGAATCTGGTAAGGGTTGGTTCCAGTTTTCTCCACTGAGAACTGGAAAAAAAAAACCAAAATATTGTGTATACGGTACAAGTCAAAATAAGCTGTAGCATAACTGCAGTGCATTAAGTAAACTGCTGCTCCTGCCCTGACAAGATCAGAATCTGACATTTTCTGGAAAGCTATCAGTGAGAGCTTTCCAGAAAATGATGTCAGCTTCTGGTCTTATAAGTGTAGGAAGAGAAAGATACATAGTTTACAGGATTTTCCTACACAACTTATTTTGACTTGTTCTACTGTAAACAATTGCAACTGTATGCTGATTATTAGTCCCATGTTACTTATCAGTAAATCTTGATTGATAACAGGTGCTTGGAACACAGAAAAGTTTTCATTTATATTCACTTCTCATCATGTCAGCTCAGATGACAGTAATTATTGTTTATCTTTTAAGATTTGACAAAATTGGAGAAAAATGTGTTTGACTGTAACCCTTTACCAATCCAAAGCTATTTTGAAAGAGAATACTGACTGAGAAAATTCTAATTTTCAAAATATTTAACATTCTTTTACTGATTTTTTAGCTGCGGCTAGCAGCTGTATAAGTGGCAATGTCGGTCTGTCTGTCGGTCGGTCTGTCTGTGACCAACGAGTTTGTCTGTGACCAACGAGTTTCAAAACTCAATAACTTTTGAAATACTTGATGGAATGACTTTATATTTGGCATGTGTAAGTGTATCTTATTGATGTCTAGCCACTGTTCAGTACATGTGTTGTTCCAAATATTTTTCTTGGAGTTATGGCCCTTGATGAACTTAGAATTTTGTGAGATTGCACCACCCGTCGCAGCTACGACGTTGATGTCGCGATTTTTTTTTTGTTGAAACAGAATTCATAAATGTGTGCATTTTCAAGAAAATCTTCTTTGAAACTACAAGGCCAAATGGTTTGAAAACTAAGTGTGACCGATGACTGTAACCCCCTCTACCAATGATCCTCATTTTAATTAGCTTAACTTGACAGAGTCAAGATAAGCTATTGCCATCACGCGTGCGGAAATCTGTGAGTCTGTGAGTCTGTTAGTCTGTGAGTCTGTGACGTCTGTTCACATTTCCTTTAGCACGGGCTACACCCCGCAGTTCTTGTCTGATCGTCACGAAATTTCATATGCAGGTTTGGGGTCATGTCTAGATGAGAACGTCCCCTTTTGGTCGCGATCGGGCAACCGGTATGGCTGCCCGAGCCCAAAACCCGAAAACCATTAGCACAGTCTACAGGTCGTATTTATGAAGGGATTTCATTGTAACTTGGTAGGATGCCTCTGTATAGTGCCTAGACGAGAACGTCCCCTTTTGGGCATGATCTATCAACCGTGATGGCTGCCCAAGCCCGAAAACCCAAAAACTTATAGCACAGTCTGCAGGTCATGTTTAATGTGGAGGGATTTCATTGTATCTTGGTAGGATGACTCCTTATGATGTCTAGATGCGAATTTCCCCATTTGGGCATGATCTGCCAACCGTGACGACTGCCCGAGCCCAAAACCCGAAAACCTTTAGCGCAGTCTACAGGTCATATTTATTGAGGAATTTCATTGTAACTTGGTGGGTTGACTTCATACAATGTCTAGATGAGAAAGTCCCCCTTTGGACGTGATTGGGCAACTGTGACGGCTACAGGAGCCCGAAGCCCGAAAACCTTTAGCACAGTCTAGATGTCATATTTATGAGATGATTTCATTGTAACTTGGCAGGATGACTCCAAATAATGTCTAGATGAGAACGTCCCATTTTGATCGCGATCATGCAGCCTTGATGGGTGCCCGAGCCCAAAAACCTTTAGCATAGGCAAAAGGTCATATTTATGGAAGGATTTCATTGTAACCTGTTAGGTTGACTCCATGTAATGCCTAGATGATGACATCCCCTTTCGGTCGTGATTGGTCAGTTGTGATGGCTACAAGTGCCCGAAGCCCGAAAACCTTGAGCACAGTCTACAGGTCATATTTATGAAGGGATTTCATTGTAACTTCTTAGGATCACTCCAGATGATGCTCAGATGAAATTGTCCCCTATGGTTGCGATCATTCAACCATGATGGCTGCCCAAGCCCGAAGTCCGAAAACCTTTAGCACAGTCTACAGGTCATATTTATGAAGGGATTTCATTGTAACTTGGTAGGTTAACTTCATATAATGTCTAGATGAGAACGTGCGATCATTCACCCATGATGGCTGCCCGAGCCCGAAGCCCGAAAACCTTTAGCACAGTCTACAGGTCATATTTATGAAGGGATTTCATTGTAACTTGGTAGGTTAACCTCATATAATGTCTAGGTGAGAACGACCCCTTTCGGACATGATTGGGCAACTGTGACAGCTAAAGGTGCCCGAAGCCCGAAAACCTTTAGCACAGTCTACAGGTCATATTTATGAGGGGATTTCATTGTAACTTGGTAGGATGACTCCAAATAATGTCTAGATGAGAACGTCCCCTTTTGATCGCCATCATTCAGAGCCTTGATGGGTGCCCAAGCCCAAAAACCTTTAGCATAGGTAAAAGGTCATATTTATGGAAGGATTTCATTGTAACCTATTAGGTTGACTCCATATAATGCCTAGATGATGACATCCCCTTTTGGTCGTAATTGGTCAGCTGTGTTGGCTACAAGTGCCCGAAGCCCAAAAACCTTGAGCACAGTCTACAGGTCATATTTATGAAGGGATTTCATTGTAACTTCATAGGATCATTCCAGATGATGCCCAGATGAGATTGTCCCCTTTGGTTGCGATTATTCAACCATGATGGCTGCCCGAACTCGAAGCCCGAAAACCTTAAGCACATTCTACAAGTCATATTTGTGAAGGGATTTCATTGTAACTTGGTAGGTTGACTTCATATAATGCCTAGATGAGAACGTCCCCTTTTGGACATGTTTGGGCAACTTTGACGGCTAAAGGTGCCCGAAGCCCAAAAACCTTTAGCACTGTCTACAGGTCATATTTATGAAGGGATTTGATTGTAACTTAGTAGGTTGACTCCAAATAAGGTCAAGATGAGTTCGTCCCCTTTTGGCCGTGATCATTCAGCCTTGATGGGTGCCCGAGCCCAAAAACCTTTAGCATAGGCAAAAGTTTATATTTATAGAAGGATTTCATTGTAACAGTTGTGATGGCTACAAGTGCCCGAAGCCCGAAAACCTTGAACACAGTCTACAGGTCATATTTATGAAGGGATTTCATTGTAACTTCACAGGATCACTCCAGATGATGCCCAGATGAGATTGTCCCCTTTGGTTGTGATCATTCAACCATGATGGCTGCCCGAGCCCGAAGCCCGAAAACCTTTAGCACAGTCTAAGGTCATATTTATGCAGGGATTTCATTGTAACTTGGTAGGTTGACTTCATATAATGTCTAGATGAGAACGTCCCCTTTTGGACACGAGTGGGCAACTGTGACGGCTTCAGGGGCCCAAAGCCCGAAAACCTTTAGAACAGTCTACAGGTCATAATTATGAAGGGATTTTATTGTAGCTTGGTAGGATGACTCCAAATAGTGTCCAGATGAGAACGTCCCCTTTTGGTCACGATCATTCAGCCTTGATGGCTGCCTGAAGCCCGAAAACCTTTAGCACAGTCTACAGGTCGTATTTATGGAGGGATTTCATTGTAACTTGGTAGGTTGACTTCATATAATGTCTAGATGAGAACGTCCCCTTTGGACGCAATTGGAAAACTGACGGCTACAGGGGCCCGAAGCCCGAAAACCTTTAGCACAGTCTACAGGCCATATTTATGAAGGGATTTTAATGTAACTTGATAGGATGACTCATTTTGGAATAATTTCATTGTAATTTTGTTGATATATGTTAACTGTGAGGGCCACATATATTAACTGTGAGGTCATATTAACCCACCCCTCAGATCTTTAGTACAGTGTACACCTCATATTATTTTTATCATAAACATAGCATACAGGGAACAGAAATGAACATATACCCAATTATCACAATTCTTGTCTTTTTTCATAATCCTTTTATAAACATTGAACATTATCCTTTTCATCAAACACAACACACAAGTTAAGCTACAGTGTCATTGACACTTTCATCTTCATCGAGTTGCAATTATGGCTGCAGTTGTGGCTGATAGTTACTATAGAAACTCTATAGGAAATAACATTTTCATCATCTTCACTGAAAGCACTGAGCCAATGTGAACCAGACTTGGCAGGCATTGTCTATGAGAGGTTCTCTACAACTGTTACTCATTTTATTCCTGTTGGGTGAAAAAACGTGGCTGCCAGAAGCATTCTTTGATTCTGATTGGTCAATTTTGAAAACTCTTCTCCTTTGAAACCACAGGGCCAAATGTTTCGAAACTTTGCATGGTTGATAACTGGGACACCCTCCACCAACTTTCCTCATTTTAATGTTGATCGTATTGCAAACATTGCTACAATTGCGGTTTATAGTTACTATAGAAAAAACAAATGGGAAATCACATTTTCATCTTCTCTCTGGAACTACTGAGCTGTGGGAAATCACATTTTCATCTTCTCTCTGGAACTACTGAGCTGACGTGAACCAAAACTTGGCAAGAATGGTCTGTAGGAGGCCCTCTACAAACAATCCTCTTTTTGTTCCAGTTGGTTGGAAAATATGGCCACCAGAGACATTCTATAATTCTGTTTGATGGATTCAATTGTTTTGAAACTTCACATGATTGAACACTGGGACACCTTCTACCAATGATCCTCATGTAATGTTGATGTAATGTTGCAAACATGGCCACAGTTGCAGCTCATAGTTACCATGGAAAGCCTATGGGAAATCACATTTTTAGCTTAACTTGACATAGTCAAGATAAGCTATTGCCATCACGCGTGCGGAAGTCTGTTAGTCTGTGAGTCTGTTCACATTTTCCTTTAGCACGGTCTACACCCCGCATGCAGGTTTAGGCAGGGACCAGCCGTGAGGGCAACTAGGGCGATTATGTCGCCTTTCTAAGCCCAAAGTCACCTAGAAAAATAGTCGGGGCGATTACAAGTCGCCCTCTAAAAATTGGCCAAAATGAGGTAAGGCTGAACTGAGTGATGCGAGGTTTAAGGTCCTACATGAAAACGATTATTTTCAAAAATCGAATGTGCTCGAGTGTGATAAATGGGCACTTTAATTCGTCAAATAAACATCCATTTATTTGAAATCACACAACAATCAATTGTCCATTGTCGCTTTTGGCGGATTTTTTTATTTCTATTTTGTTGCATTTCAGTCGGAGCTTCAAGTGTTGAAACGAAAATAGATGACTTACGCGACTCAACAAAATCACCCAGTTTGAAAGTAGGTCACGTCGCTTAGGATGCCGAAAATGTATACACAATGGACGTATTTATAACACAGTATTTTCATTTCATTTTGCTGACGACTGTTAACTGTTCGGCTGTCTATTCCCAGAAAAACACGAATGGAATTGAAACACATGAAAAAAAGCTTTCGTGATGACAAGAAAAGCTTTGTACAGGACACAAGTGTGCATGTGGACGATCTTGAAAAAGGGTCCTCCTAAACACCGGAATGACACGAAATGACGCGGAATGACACCGGAATGCCATAAAAATGATGCAGAATGACATTTGTTTTACAAAATACCCGACCCCAGAATGTATTTTGTTTATTAACTAACAAAGTACCTCCCAAGCAGCCTTCTTACATCTGGTCCTGTTCACACTTTCAGACTTAGGAAATTATTAGCTCAGTAGACTTTGGTGAAAGGCAACCACAGGAGGGTGCTGGGAGATTGGCACGAAGAAGAGGGGAGGGGTCATGAAGGAGAGGGTAGCAGTGGGGGATTTTCAGTCAATAATTACTTTGTGATTTTTTAACCTGGCACAGATGCATCAAAGACAACTGGACCTGGATTATTTGGACGTTAATGGAGGACCACAAATTGAAAATATGAAGGGGCGGCGGGGATGGTACATGAATATTCTTAATTTTCCCCACTTGCCTATGAAGTCTCCCTACATTTCTCTGCAGTCTCCCTATTTTTTCTGGAGGGAGACTTGAAGTCTCCCTAAAATAACCCCCTAGGCTGGTCCCTGGGTTTGGGGTCATGTCTAGATGAGAACGTCCCCTTTTGGTCGCGATCGGGCAATCAGTATGGCTGCCCGAGCCCAAAACCCGAAAACCATTAGCACAGTCTACAGGTCGTATTTATGAAGGGATTTCATTGTAACTTGGTAGGATGCCTCTGTATAATGCCTAGATGAGAATAGGCCCGTAACGATACACCGATGCATCGGTGCATCGCGATACACTCGCCCTGAGATACGTGTATCGGTTGGGAGGTGCCGTATCGTGGAATCACGATGCAGTTGGATTGGTAATGGTCGCTTGATTAAATGCTTACATACACGACAGTCTATCACTTCTTATTCCGTACTGACTCGTGTCGAAGCCCAGGGGATGCTTGCAGTGGATAAATTGCAAAGTGTGTGTGTGTGTGGGGGGGGGGGGGGGGGGGGGGCCTTCAGGTCGAGTAATAGGGCTTGCAAATCGCGTTTGTATGCGTCGGAAATTGCTAAGTATCCACTGGGTATGTTACGTTTCTTTGGAAAGCGCCTACCAATTTTATAGAATTTGCTTTAAAAATTCTCATAATTATCTTGTACATACGTTTCATTTTCAGATTTCGGGTTTTAATCCTCAATTTAATGAATAAAACAAACAGAAAACCATGCGGTGTTGTTTTCATTTTTAGCTCAACTTGACAAAGTCAAGCTGAGCTATTGCCATCACTTCTCGTCCGTCGGCATACGTACTTACGTCCACAATTTCCTTTGGCACACCTCACAGGTCGCATTTATGATCAGATTACTTTGAAACTTGGTATGCTTGTTTGAGGTGACCTCTAGATGGGAGCTATCGATTTTCTTCAATTTCCGTCAAAAAATGTTGCCGCGGCCAACAGTCTTAGAACTTAGTTTAGTCAAACCACAATATTTCCCTTTGGCACACCCTACAGGGCACATTTATGATTTGATTGCTTTGAAACCTGGTATGCTTATTTAGGGTGACCTCTAGATGGGAGCTATCGATTTTCTTCAATTTCCGGCAAAAAATGTTGCCACGGCCAACGTTCGTAAAACTTAGTTTAGTCAGACCTCAATATTTCCCTTTGGCACACCCTACAGGGCACATTTATGATCAGATTGCTTTGAAACCTGGTATGCTTGTTTGGGAAGACCTCTAGATGGGAGCTATCGATTTTCTTCAATTTCTGTCAAAAAATGTTGCCGCGGCCAACGTTCTTAGAACTTAGTTTAGTCAGAAGACTCAATATTTCCCTTTGGCACACCCTACAGGGTACATTTATGATCGGATTGCTTTGAAACCTGGCATGCTTGTTTGGGTTGACCTCTAGATGGGAGCTATCGATTTTCTTCAATTTCCATCAAAAAATGTTGCCGCGGCCATCGTTCTTAGAACTTAGTTTAGTCAAACCACAATATTTCCCTTTGGCACACACTACAGGGCACATTTATGATTTGATTGCTTTGAAACCTGGTATGCTTATTTAGGGTGACCTCTAGATGGGAGCTATTGATTTTCTTCAATTTCTGGCAAAAAATGTTGCCACGGTCAACGTTCGTAGAACTTAGTTTAGTCAGACCTCAATATTTCCCTTTGGCACACCCTACAGGGCCCATTTATGATCAGATTGCTTCGAATCCTGGTATGCTTGTTTGGGGAGACCTCTAGATGGGAGCTAACGATTTTCTTCAATTTCTGTCAAAAAATGTTGCCGCGGCCAACGTTCTTAGAACTTAGTTTAGTCAGAAGACTCAATATTTCCCTTTGGCACACCCTACAGGGTACATTTATGATCGGATTGCTTTGAAACCTGGCATGCTCGTTTGGGGTGACCTCTAGATGGGAGCTATTGATTCTCTTCAATTTCCATCAAAAAATGTTGCCGCAGCCAACATTCTTAGAACTTAGTTTAGTCAGACCACAATATTTCCCTTTGGCTCACCCTACAGGGCACATTTATGATTAGATTGCTTTGAAACCTGGTATGCTTATTTACGGTGACTTCTAGATGGGAGCTATCGATTTTCTGCCATTTCCGTCAAAAAATGTTGCCTCGGCCAACGTTCTTAGAATTTAGTCTAGTCAGACCACAATATTTCCCTTTTGTACACCCTACAGGGCACATTTATGATCGGATTGCTTTGAAACCTGGCATGCTTGTTTGGGGAGGCCTCTAGATGGGAGCTGTCGATTTTCTTCGGTTTCTGTCAAAAAATGTTGCCACTGGCAAAAAAAATAACATTGGTACCAATGATCTTCAATTTTACCATTTCATTTATAACTTACCAAGTTCAAGTTTGTCAAGTTGAGCTACAGTGTCATTGACACTTTCATTTTTGTACAGCTTACTCTCGAAGCAAGAAATGGACGTAAGTATGTCAATCAACACTGCAAACTACCCCCTTGAAAACAGACATAGTCTGTTTAAAAATAGCTGTTTTTTAAATATGTACATTTATTATGAATAAACAAAATATAGCTTCACACAAAATCAATAAAAAAAAATCATAATATGAAGACCAGATAAAATATACACAGCGGAATATGAATAACAAAATAGTTGCCTCCCTTGGCTACATTCGAAAAATTGATTTTACACTGAAAGTCATAACTTCACATGTTGCAGAGCATGATGAAATGATAAATGAGCATGTTTTATTGAACCAATAAGTCATAAATCATATCCCTGGTTATATTGTTATATAATTCTCAATTACCAGAGTTGTAATTATTTTTTATTTTTAATTACCACTTTCTCATTAATTTCTGAACACCCGTTTTTCACAATGAGTTGTGCACGCTTCAAAGTGGCAGTGTTCTTTCACAATTAGGTGTGCACCGCTTGAAAGTGGCAGTGTTCAATCAGTATCTTTCTGATGATATTCAACCACTGTGAAAACTGTGAAAACTATATATTGTGGGCGTGTTTCAGACAACTATTGGCACCAGCCTGCACACTCATTTGAAACAAGTGACAGCTTCCAAAACGAGGTCAACAAAAAAATAAACAAGTGCTTGGGATATATAATTTTTTAATAAAGACTTAATTATTACACTGAAGACAGACATAATGTATTACACAAAAGACGAATTTAACAACACAAAAATCTCAACTCCAAAAAATATACATAATACAGTATTACAGTTGTATTTGGTAAGTACAGTTATACTGAAGTGACAGGGGCACTGGTGCAGTGTATATATACAAACTGAATCAAGTCTAGTTTGAAGATACATATCTAGATACGTATCGTATCGCGGGTAAAATATCGAGATACGAATCGTATCGTGGCCAAAGCGTTTCTTTACGGGTCTAGATGAGAAAGTCCCCTTTTGGGCATGATCCGTCAACCATGATGGCTACCCAAGCCCAAAACCCAAAAACTTTTAGCACAGTTTGCAGGTCATGTTTAATATGGTGGGATTTCATTGTAACTTGGTAGGATGACTCCTTATGATGTCTAGATGAGAATTTTCCCATTTGGGCATGATCTGCCAACCGTGACGACTGCCCGAGCCCAAAACCCGAAAACCTTGAGTACAGTCTACAGGTCATATTTATTGAGGAATTTCATTGTAACTTGGGGGTTGACTTCATATATTGTCTGGATGAGAAGGTCCCCTTTTGGACCTGATTGGGCAACTGTGACGGCTACAGGGGCCCGATGCTCGAAAACCTTTAGCACAGTCTACAGGTCATATTTATGAAGGGATTTCATTGTAACTTGGTAGGATGACTCCAAATAATGTCTAGATGAGAACGTCCCATTTTGATGAAGGGATTGGGTGCCCGAGCCCAAAAACCTTTAGCATAGGCAAAAGGTCATTGTAACCTGTTAAGTTGACTCCATATAATGCCTGGATGATGACATCCCCTTTTGGTCGCGATTGGTCAACTGTGATGGCTACAGGTGCCCGAAGCCCGAAAACCTTGAGCACAATCTACAGGTCATATTTATGAAGGGATTTCATTGTAACTTCGTAGGATCACTCCAGATGATGCCCAGATGGGATTGTCCCCTTTGGTTGCGATCATTCAACCAGGAGGGCTGCCCGAGCCCGAAGCCCAAAAACCTTTAGCACAGTCTACAGGTCATATTTATGAAGGGATTTCATTGTAACTTGGTAGGTTGACTTCATATAATGTCTAGATGAGAACGTCCTCTTTTGGACACGATTGGGCAACTGTGACGGCTACAGGGACCCAAAGCCCAAAACCTTTAGAACATTCTACAGGTCATAATTATGAAGGGATTTCATTGTCACATGGTGGGATGACTCCAAATAAAGTCGAGATGAGAACGTCGCCTTTTGGTCGTGATCATTCAGCCTTTATGGCTGCCCGAGCCCAAAGAACTTTAGCATAGTCTATAGGTCATATTTATGGGAGGATTTCATTGTAACCTGTTAGGTTGACTCCATAGAATGCCTAGATGATGACATCCCCATTTGGTTGTGATTGGCCAACTGTGATGGCTACAGGTGCCCGAAGCCCAAAAATCTTGAGCTCCGTCTACAGGTCATATTTATGAAGGGATTTCATTGTAACTTTGTAGGATCACTCCAGATGACGCCCAGATGAGAATGTCCCCTTTTGGTTGCGATCATTCAACCATTATGGCTGCTCGAGCCTGAAGCCCGAATACCTTTAGCACAGTCTACAGGTCATATTTATGAAAGGATTTCATTGCAACTTGGTAGGTTGACTTCATATAATGTCTAGATGAGAACGTCCCCTTTTGGACACGATTGGGCAACTGTGACGGCTACAGGGGCCCGAAGCCTGACAACCTTTAAAACAGTCTACCGGTCATAATTATGAAGGGATTTCATTGTAGCTTGGTAGGATCACTCCAGATGATGCCCAGATGAGAATGTCCCCTTTTGGTTGCGATCATTCAACCATGATGGCTGCCCAAGCCCAAAGCCCAAAAACCTTTAGCACAGTCTTCAGGTCATATTTATGAAGGGATTTCATTGTAACTTGGTAGGTTGACTTCATATAATGTCTAGATGAGAACGTCCCCTTCGGACGCAATTGGGAAACTGACGGCAACAGGGGCCTGAAGCCTGAAAACCTTTAGCACAGTCTACAGGCCATATTTATGAAGGGATTTCAATGTAACTTGATAGGATGACTCATTTTGGAATAATTTCACTGTAACTTGGTAACTTTTGATAATATACGTTAACTGTGAGGGCCACATACATTAACTGTGAGGTCAAATTAACCCACCCCTCAGCTCTTTAGTACAGTGTACACCTCATATTATTTTTATCAGAAACATAGCATACAGGGACCAGAAACGAACATATTCCCAATTATCACAATTCTTGTCTTATTTCATAATCCTTTCATAAACATTGGACATTATCCTTTTCATCAAATACAACACACAAGTTAAGCTACAGTGTCATTGACAATTTCATTATATGTAGTTTCAGGTGAGCGATTACAGGCTCTGTAGAGCCTCTATTTTAGTGCTGTAGAAGCTTTATGGTCCAACAAATAGTTCTGCAGTCCAGGCCTACCTAGCTTGTTTGATCTGCAGGTTTCAACTAGGTCGCCATCCCAGTCAGAATTCTCAATCTGACCAAGAGAAAGACTGCTTTTGCAATCAGTACAGTACTCTAACTTCTGTGTAAATTTTACCTTTTAATTACATGTAGATTTTAGAGTAAACTTCTGTTAATTGAATAAAAGAGCTTGTGATCAGATGGGCTGTAGAGGGCAAGGCCGATCATCCACCTCAAAGCCTACAGGACTGCAAAAATATCCATGAATTTCATTCTCCTCCAGTAGAAACACAAGACACCACCAGGCTGAATGATTTATAGTTAGTAAAAACACTCATCACTGTTCCCAGAAATCTTACTGAAATGTTATTCTTTTTCATTGTTTGTCTCAAAATCATAGCTCACGGCTTCTCACAAGTTATGCTTTTGCATCAAGAACTTGAAATTGTTAAGTGATTCAGGAAAATTTTGCAATTGTCGTCTGCTATTCATGTTATTTGAAAGAGTTAAATGCATTAGAATACAAAATTGCAGGTACATGTTTTTGTTACCAAACTGCTAACAACTGTTACACTGGAAATTGCAAATGTGTAATATAATATTAAATTACATCAGAGTTATTCTGTCCTTTTACAGTGTGTTACAGGTATTTATGTCCTGACTCTCCCAGCAGAACTAGAAAACAACAAGAAATCTTAATGATTCCGTTTTGGGCAACAAGTTTTGGGCAACACTGATGAGCCAAGTGTGTGTTGCCTATTTATTATATTGATTTTTTCTCATGTTCAAGATACATTTAGTGTGATTAATAAATAAAAAAGTTTACAATACAGATAAATAATTAGAAATGATAAGATGAATTGACAAATATGAGCAGAGGTGGGTGTCTCCGCCGAGCACAGGTGGGTGTCTCCGCCAGTGCCCTAACTCAGATGAAAAGTTACAGATTACATAAGTTGCAACTAATAAGAACAGATGGATCCCGGCATTAAAAACCAAAGAAAAAACTAAAAACTATGGAAAAGCATGTACCTATAATAGACAAGAAGACATGATCGAACTATGCAGTAATGGCTATCACAACCAACCGAGGGAGGCAGCATATTGGGGATGGTGGGTAGGGAAAAATTGCAGTTGAACTTCTCTTCTGTGTGATAAAACAAAGAATGATACATCTTGCTCCAGGGGACGCCAAGCAGGACCCTTTGCTGCTGGCGCCCCCTAGAGCATGTTCATTATGATTGGCTAATTATTAACAACACATGTGAGGTGGGAAAAGTTTAGACTGACAATATACTTCCAAAACAACAGGTTCATTACGAGGTGAGGAGCATATTTCCAAGCACATTGTACTTGCACCTGTTAGTTATTGAACTATTGGTGAACTCTTAGATCGTCTGACATAAATCATTTTACTATGTAAAGTGTATTTTTGTCCTGACTCTCCCAGCAGAACTAGAAAACAACAAGAAATGGTTCCGTTTTGGGCAACAATGATGAGCCAAGTGTGTGTTGCCTATTTATTATATTGATCACTTCTCATGTTTAACATACATTTAGTGTCATTAATAATTAAAAAAGTTTACAATACAGATAAATAATTAGAAATGATAAAATGAATGACAAATATGAGCACAGGTGGGTGTCTCCGCCACAATGCCAGCTCTACCGACGTTTACGGAGTTGGCAAACACCCACCAGGAAAGCGCTTGCACCTGCCAGACCATGACAACCTGAGATGCACCAGAAATAGAGAGTATATGCAGTTTAGAGTATTGAGGTTAGAAGTGAAAAAGTGCCCTCCTACCTTCAAAATTGGTTTACTTTTTACCATTATTTATAATGGGTTTTTTTGTATCTCAGTTTCTACTGTTTGGAACTGGAAGTCCAAGTCCAATTTGTACTGATAGAATCTTAGAATGTACAGGATAAAACTTTCTACCATTACATTTGCATTATAAATTATCAGTCTTCATTAATTCAGCACTGAACCAGTTAAATATGTTTGTTATTAATTCTTGTTGCATTAGTCATTTTGGATGCTTGACAGGAACTTGCATCTTGAACCTACTATAAGTTCAATGCAAAGAAATAAAGGAAAGGTGGGAATCATTTATTTATATTTATTTATTGGTGTTTAAGGTCACATACTTATGCACAATGGCTAATCATGAGAATCCAAAGCTAGAGTACCTGGAGAAAACCACCGAGCAATGTCGTGGTAAGCCGGAGTACCCAGAGAGAACCACCGAGCATTGCAAGCAACTGTCAGCTCCTCAACATTCTAACTCTCTTCAAGCTCCGCTCAAGCAGTTTAACAGCGGTTGAAGACATATGCACCATCGACGTGCAGTACGCCTTGTTACACAGCGTCATCGTGCCCTCATGTAGCCAACCAGGATAAAGTGCCATGCCCAAGGACACAGTGCAGGTCATTCCGGATGGGGATCCTTCTTGGGACCTCTGGCATAGAAGTCCAATTGTCTACCACTGAGCCGCCGCACTCCCTAGTGGGAATCATGTCTCCCTACTTATCACATAAATCTAGTACAGTGGAACCCTGTTAATTGAATAGCCACTTTGCCAATGGAAATTATTCAGTTAACAGGAGTATTAACTTAACAGGGATTGTGTCACTTTCCTGTATTCTAGAGATAAACTTAGCATTTATTCTATTATATCTTGTTTGCCAGAGCCCCATGAGCTCTGTCAAACAAGATATTATAGATTGAATGCCTTTATTGGATGTACTGAGGTAGAATATGTCTGTAAACAAAGGAAAACTGGGGAGAGTCAAGGTAATTAATTAATTAAAGTCAAATCAGCCCCCTGGATTCGTATTTGGGCTCACTATGAAAGCCCGAATTCGAACTTAGTGCATTTCAGGCAAATTTCTTAAAAAATCTTCTTCTCCAGAGGGGGGGGGGGGGGGGGGGGGGGGGGGAGGGGGGGGGGGGTCAGATTAAAAAAATCTTGTTCAAATCAGCCCCCTGGATTCGTATTTGGGCTCACTATGAAAGCCCGAATTCGAACTTAGTGCATTTCAGGCAAATTTCTTAAAAAATCTTCTTCTCCAGATCCAGCAGACAGAATCTTTTGATATTGGTATGCAACATTGTGGGGTGGATCTGATTCAAGTTTGTTCAAATCGGCTCCCTGGATTCACATTTGGGCTTAGTATAGAAGCCTGAATTCGAACTTAGTGCATTTCAGGCAAATTTCTTAAAAAATCTTCTTCTCCAGATCCAGCAGGCAGAATCTTTTGATATTTGGTATGCAACATTGTGGAGTGGATCTGATTAAAGTTTGTTCAAATCGGCCCCCAGGGTTTATATTTGGGCTCAGTAGAGGAGCCCAAATTTGAACTTAGTGAATTTCAGGCAAATTTCGTTAAAAATCTTCTTCTCAAGATCCAGCAGGCAGAATCTTTTGATATTGGGTATGCAGCATACTTAGGGGGTGAGATTCAAGTTTGTTCAAGCAAAGTCCCTGGGTTCATATTTGGGCTCACTGTGGTAGCCCGAATTATAACTTAGTTCAAAATGAGAAATTTTCTTTAAAAATCTTCTTCTTCAGAGCCAGCAGTCAGAATGTTTTGATATTTGCTATGCAGCATCCTTAGGGGGGGTGGGGGGTGGGGTGGGGGGTGAGATTCAAGTTTGTTCAAGCCATGTTCCTAGGTCCATATTTAGGCTCACTGTGGGAGCCCAAATGATAACTTAGTTCAAAATGAGGAATTTTCTTTAAAAATCTTCTTCAGATCCAGCAGTCGGAATGTTTTGATATTTGGTATGCAGCATCCTTAGGGGGGTGAGATTCAAGTTTGTTCAAGCCATGTCCCTAGGTCCATATTTGGGCTCACTGTGGAAGCTTGAATTGTAACTTAGTTCGAAATTAGGAATTGTCTTAAAAAATCTTCTTCTTCAGATCCAGCAGTCGGAATGTTTTGATATGTGGTGTGTAGCATCCTTAGGTGGGTGAGATTCAAGTTTGTTAAAGCCAAGTCCCTGGGTTCATATTTGGGCTCACTGTGGGAGCCCGAATGATAACTTAGTTCAAAATGAGGAATTTTCTTTAAAAATCTTCTTCTTCAGATCCAGCAGATGAATGCTTTTGATATTTGGTATGCAGCATCCTTTGGGGGGTAAGATTCAAGTTTGTTTAAGCCATGTCCCTAGTTCCATAAAATTTGCCTCTCAAGACTTCATTCCTTTGTAATGTTGATGAACCATGTCTAACTGAATGTGACCCCAAATACTTCTTTGAACCACTTTGATCGGTGAGCGATTAAGGCTCCTTGTGGCCTTTTGTTTCAAATTTCCTCTGTAGCTTTGGTGTGGTGTCTAAATGGGAGCTATAGGATTTTTCCAAAGTTTGTAGAAAAAATACATCCACCAGTGGTCATCTTGGATTTGGCATATAAATTGTCAACAATTGCATTAGCACACCCTACAGGTCGCTTCCATCACCCAATTTCTTTCTGATTTCATATGTAGCTTTGGTGTGTTGTCTTTTCTGTAGAAACTTGAGTGAATGACTTGGCATTGCAAAAACTTTCTGTTTAGTTCAGTCCCTTCTTCATCAAGTTGAGCTGCAGTGCCATTGACACTTTCATTCTTAAATCTTGAGATGAGGAAAGAAGCAATTTTTAGCATAACTTGACAAAGTCAAGATAAGCTATTGCACTCATGTTTGCAGAAGTCTATGAGTCTGTAAGTCTGTTCACATTTTCTTTAGCACAGGCTACACCCTGTAGTTCTTCACCGATATCACTAAATTTCATGTGCAAGCTCAATCAAGGTCATGTCTAGACACATTTTGGTTGTGGTCGGTCAACCGTGATGGCTGCATGAGTTTGTATTTATGAAGGAATTTCATTGTAACTTGGTAGGATGACTCTGTGTAATCTAGCTGAGAATGTCCTATTTTGGTGGGGTTCGGTCAGCCATGTAGTTTCTAAGATTTAAAAGAGTTTTAGTTACATATTTTGCCTTTACTACATAAAATTGTGTTATAATTTTCAGAAATTCATCACAGAACTGATACAGAAATCAAAAACTTTATGAAGACAGAAGATTGTGTTTGCTGCTGCATGGAATCTGTAGTTACTTTTCCAATACTATATTAGAGTTTTGAGTCCCTTACAGCCATTTGTATAGTGGAAATGAAAACTATTTACTTCAGTACAACAGTATTTGAAAAATAAAAAAAAATCTTTCTAAAAGCCCACACTTTTGTGTTGGAGTACAATGGAACATGATCTATCCTTAAATTTTGTAATTTTTATGCCTGTTTGGTCTTTTCTGTTATTGTGAATCCCAACACAACTTTCAGAAAATACTACCTGTATCTCTTCCTTACCTTATTCAGTGCTAGAAGCTCAAATTTGGGCTACAATTAAAAGTTCCAGTTCTGCAAGTAAAAGACCTCATATTCTGTTCCTGTGTGTCCTGTTCAGTTAGAAGTGAAATATTTTGTGCATAATGACACAGAGGATTTGTTTTGTTACTATTTATTGGAGATCTCCTGTATGCGTTCTCCAATAAAATAAACAAAACAATTCCTTAAGAATAAAGATTTACCTGTGAATATTGATCTTGCAGTCTACTAGTTTAGAATGTCTCAGTGGTTGGAGTATTGAACTTTAAACCGAAAGGTCGACAGTCCATTCCTGACCAGCGCTAACTTCATTGTGTCCTTGGGAAAGGCACTCAATCTTAATTGACCTTGGAGGAGGGGGGAGGAGGAGGAGGAGGGCATGTTGCCACTGTACTAAGACGTACTAGTTGTCTATGGTGCTCTTGCCTTCAACTGCTGCTACCTCTGCTGCTTGTGCAGACTTGGTAAGTTGTAGAGTCTGACAGTTGCTTGCCACTGCTTGGTGAGTTCTCTCTGGTTATTCCAGCTTCCTTCATCTGTAAAACTATCCGACACAATGTGACCCTGTCTGTTAAAAGTGTTATTAAACTGAGCTTGCTTGAAGATTGATTGCTTAATATAGATTCATTCTTGGACTCTGTTTATATTGGGTTCTGTTTAAGTTGAGTGCTTCAGGCCCCATGGGGTCTCTTGTTTAACTTGTAGTTAAAAACCTGTTCTGTATGAATAAAGTTTGCCCCGTGAAAATGAATCTTTCCCTCTACCAGTCAAGAATGTTCAGTAACACAATGATTTGATACTCATCCATCCTTAAGGTGGACATGAACTGCAGTGTTTTTTTAACTGGTCAAATACTAAATGGATTTTGGTGGTCAGAATTTGTTTAATTGAGTTGTGCAGTATATTGGAAGCTGCCAGCTGTCACCTGCCTATAAATTACATCAAGCCAAAGCCATGCAGACAAAATAATTCCACTTCCCAGAGAATATGAAGCACATCCTCAGGATATGAAGCCTTTTAATTGCAGTGCTTGCACTTCTGAATGGAGCCCAAGTTTGGGCTCTCAACATCCAACCTGTCGATGATAACCCACCCTCCAAATACTGTAGCCTTGGTGCAGACAAAAAGTCCTGTAAAATATTTGAACTGGTTTAGTGCTAAAAGCTCTAATCATGGCTTTTAGAACAATGAGAGTATGAGAGCAAAAGCAAGTATTTTCCTTGTTCATAATCAGTCAAATGCAAACAATATTTTGTTTCAAATAATTTGTTCTATTACAAATTATTGGAGAGTGCCTGTGGGCACTCTCCAATAATTTGTAATGAAACAAATTTTGAACAGTTAACTGGATCAGTTTTATATTTTACAGAACTATGGAACTGCAGTAAAGAAGTTTACAGGTGATATCTCGTTTACACATTTATTTTCTGAATCTTTGAAATTTACAGAAATGAAAAGTGCACTGCTGTTTGAGTTCCATCTCAAAAGTGTTCCAGCCATAATATTCTGTATGCTGACCACATGAAATCCTTAATAAAGTATTACTACCATTAAATAATGTATCAATGTCTCAGGGATATTGCTCAGTTTGCTGATTCAGGACATAACCTGGTCCTTTGGAGTCAGTCTATTGCTGATACAGATAAATGTCTTGGGCACTTTTGTTGATGAGCCCCATATGTATTTGTCATTTCTTGGGCTTCATTTGTGCAGAGTTTTGATCAATTAGTGCTTCTAACATCTGATAGATAGGTTTGAGTTTAAACTGACCTTTACTGTCTGCATCCAGCATTAAGTTGCGATGTTTGAAAGAAAGTATTGGATAGCATTTATTGATCGATTCTCTACCAAACATTCAAAACAGTTAGCAAATATCTTGTTCCACTTCACAGCTCTATCAAGCATCTGTGATTACAGAAAAGGGTGCACTCTTTTTGGTAATGATAGCATTTTCTCATGTGTAAGAAATTATCAGTACGCATTTTAAAAATTTGAAGTGCATTTGCATGTCACAATACTATTACGATTGCTACAAATAAATATGTTTTAATATATACATCTTTGAGCTCTGCACATCGCAGACTTCAAGATTCAGTATTACGATTGTCAAAGTAGCCAACAGTTTAGATTTGACTGGAATCCTACATGTGAATTGCCACAACAAATGAGCTTTCCAGTATATGGAAATAAGGCAAGAGTTTGGTATTCGTAAAGTCTACTTATAAAATTGACTTGTTAACCATTTACCTAAAGAATTGTCTGCGTCTGCTGCGTAATATACAAATTCAGCAGTTGACATTTTTTTTTTTTTTTTAATTTCAATACAAAACCATATCATGTGACCTTTCATTGGAACAAGCCCATTGAGCTCGTTCCAGTGAGGGGTTTTGTTGAAATTCTTTTGAAAAATTTGAAATAATACTATTCAAAATAATGAATTTTGATATCATTTGCATTGAGTAAATGGTTAAATTAGAGGCACCTATTCAATTTGTAGAAATTGTGCTGGTCATTATGTCAGTCACAATTGAATTGGTGCCTGTCAAACATGCCAGTTGTGTCTAACATGGCAGGCTGCAGGAAGTGAATCAGTGCTTGTTTACCGTGGTAAGCAAGCTCTGTTTTGCTGGTAAAATAGGACCCAGCACCAATACTTGGGGTGGAAGTCCTCTAAAATGGGCAACGTAGGTATAAATGATTGACTAAACTTGACTTGCTTTATCTCCATGTTGTTGTAATGATTAACTATTGTGTAGAAATATGTGACCATAAACACCAATAAATAAATAAATACATTTACAGGCTTGATTGGATTTAAGATTCAGTGAAAAAACCAAAACAAGATGTTTTTCTAACAGTTCCTTTGGGAAAACACCTTAAACCACTTGATGTTGTGGAGAGTTACTGGTGCTCTGTGTACATGCCTTCAGCCACTGAAACATCGATTTAACCCTTTACGTAACAAATCGGCAGCACCCGCCTACGTAATATACAAAATCAACAGTTGAAAAAACTCATCGAGCTCGTTCCAGTGAGGGGTCACATGATATGGTTTTGTAGAAATGTTTTGAAAAATTTGAAGAAAAAAAAAATTTTTAAATTATAAATTTTGATATTGTGTGCATTGGGTAAGAAGTTAAGATCTACTGATTGTCAGCTAGTAGCATTGCGTTAGCTGGTTCTCATCAGATCACCGAAGTTAAGCAACGTTGAGCCCAGTTAGTCCTTGGATGGTTGACCATCTGACTGACTTATTCGGACTCCCGAGTTGTGTCCTTGGACAAGGCACTTAAACCCGATTGTCCACATGGGGGCACGGTGACACTGTGTACTAAGGCATACTGCACATCGATGGTGCACATGTCTTCAATCAGTTTAACCCTCCATGTGCTACAGTGCGGAGTTACTATGTTGGGGAGCTGGCAGCTGCTCATCGTTGCTCAGTGGTTCTCTCCGGGTACTTTGGCTTCCTCCACCTGTAAGACTGTCACCGACATGTCGTTAAACCTTAATAAATAAATAAATAGATGGCCAGCTAGTAGAATGAAAAGTCTGATGTTTACATTTTCATTTCTCAGTGGTTGTCTTCAGGCAGTTCAGCACTGTCTATTCCAAAAAGTATCCAGCATGATTTGGCACTTAAGGTTGAAAGTGTCCTAAAATTCCAGTGATCAAAACATGTTCATCATGATCTGGTGACATCAGCACAAAGAAGAAATATTTGGTTCTTACTTCTGGCTACTTTTGTGCCCAGGTTCTGACAAAAAATTGTTAGAGCCACCTGTGGAATGTTACTGCATTTAATAAAACAGTGCTAATGCATAGTTTTACATACATCATATAAATTTTTGTTGATGTTTGACTTTTATTTATTTTCCTTGTTTGATTCTTGTGGCAGCTCTGTGGTGTTGGTAAATTCTGTTCATCTAAACTTGTATTTTTACAAATCACAATCATGTTCTCTGTCTTCAAGTCTGACATTTTTTCTATTCAATGTAACATTTTATAACATGGAACACTGAAAAAAATGGCAAATGCTTTTTCTGCAACCCATTCCAAAAAATTTGTGTTATATTATTTAATATTTTCCCCTTTTTGATTGCTCGTCTTTTGTGGTAAATTACATCTCTTCTGCTTGTAATGAAGGATGTAGAACAATGGACATTTTTGCTGGTGGATGTTTTAGTCTATGAACATTATGACCCACAGACATTTCAGCCCACATGTTAGTTTTTAATAGTTTTTTTTTTATATTTTGAAGTTATTTATTTTTTTGCAATGCAAGATACTTTTTGCTTCCAATTATTATATTGCTCCAATCTACAGATGCATACGTTTCCAATATTCAAACATCATTAGTGGATAAAACCATACAAAGATAAGTGTCAGCTCAACGAGCTAGTTCCAATAACATCTTATTTGTATTTGTTTTGATTTTATTTACTAAGTTCAGTTTTATTTGTGATTCTGCTAGATAAATTTTAGTCTTATTTCTGGTCGGTATTTTAGGAAAAGGGTTAACTGACTTTGTTACCTGAAATATTACATTATAAATATACTCAGGCCTGGCATTTTCAGGAGAGCGATTTATTCGCTTGCTTACTGCTTGCCTTAAAAAACTGAGGAGGGCAAAAACTAGCCCAACTAGCCTTAGAAAATAATGATTACCACGACAGCCTATTCCTAAAACCCACAGGTTTTCAGATCTCTGCTATGTTAGTGGTCTCTGGAATATGGCCAAACTGCCCCTCCCACACCTCCAGGCCTTACCAAGGCATGGAGGTGTGGGAGGGTCAGTGTAGCCATCTCACAGAGACTACCTGGTTAGCAGCACCAAATAAAATGTACAAAGCCCACTAGGCAGAATTCATTAGTAGTACAACTTCATTTTGCCACTTTTAGCTTTTGAAAGCTTGAGGAGAGCTAATCGCTCCCCTAGTCCATGTGAGGAGAGTGATTTTTAGCACTCCTGCATTTTTAAGAATGCCAGACCTGTATACTACTCACATTTTGTTAAGGATCACTCCTATTCTGCTACATATTGGTACATAAAAGTCAAAAGGTGTGTAGTTTAGTTTGTTTGTTTGTTCATTGGGTTTGATGGGACTTACAACAGCTTAGTTCATATCATGTCGGGCAATTTTATGGGTGGAGAGAATTGGAGTACCCAGAGAGAACCACTGAAAAGTGGTGAGTAACTTTTGGGCTCTCTGTTTTACCATCCTGACCCAAGCATTTGGCACAGGTTGAAGATAAGTGTAATGTCGACATGTTGTACATCTATGGTTGTTGTATACCCATGGGGGAGCGCGGTGGCTCAGGCAGAGGTGCAGGCTGCAAGCCGAGAGGTCCTCTGTTCGAATCCCACCTGTGGCAACCGCGTTGTGTCCTTGGGCAAGGCACTTCATCTCCATTGCCCGCGTGGGGGCACGGTGGCGTTGTGTACTAAGGCGTACTGCACATCGATGGTGCACTTGTCTTCAACCAATGCTAACCCTGCTTGTGTGGAGTTTGTACGTTGGGGAGCTGACAGTTGCTTGGCATTGCTCATTGGTTCTCTCCGGGTACTCCGACTTCCTCCACCCGTAAAACTGTCGCAGTCATGATTAGCCACAGTGCATAAATATGTGACCTTACACACCAATAAATAATAAATAAATAAGTATACCCATGGTTCACATACCTTCAACTAATGCTAACCTTGCATATGCAAGGATGATAAATTAGAGTGTGCGACAGTTACTCACCATTGCACAGTGCTTTCCTATGGGTGCTCAGGCTTCCTCTACCTGTAAATTTGTACAACTTGATATGACCCAGACTGTTAAAACTAATGTACACATTTTTCTTTCATGTACAAATTATGTTGATGAATATGGGGTGATCCTTAGCAAAATGTGAGTAGCATAGAATGGTTTGAAAGGTCTACCCAGATCAAAAACCTTGGGTCAAAATTAATGTGTGCTGAATCATACTACACTACGTGAAAAACCATGTTGTGATTGAGGACTGCACCGCCAGTGGAAAAAGTTATTGCATAATGGCAAACAAATTTCTTTGCACTGAAAAACCAGTCCTGGTATTTATTTCTCAAAAAGCTTTTCCCGAGATCTCGGCAATAATCAATATCAGGATCTGATATTGTCTGAGGTGAGGGCCCGAGTCCTGGAAGTAAAGAGCTTATATCATAACCCATTAGCAGGTTACACTATATAACATGGTGGTAATTTATATTGAAAAAGTTTCTGATGCATTTGTTTCTCCTCTGTTTTTACTCTGCTAGTTGTGCTGTTTACATCGCAGCAGAAATTTTCTGATGCTTTTCCATCTCTATTCTTACTTGGCCCTTACCCAACATAACGGCCAAAACCAGCCAGCGCTATTCTCAAAAATCACCAATTAATGTTCATTATATTTTCATTTTTTGTCTCAAAAACATAGGTTATGACCCCTCATTGGAACGAGCTCATTCCAACGAGGGGTCATAACCTATGTTTTTGAGACAAAAAAAAAAAAAAAAATAGTTATTCAAGAATTTTGTTTGCAAGTGTTGTCTGCTTTCATGTTAGGTAAAGGGTTATACTGTTTATATCTTACCAGAAATATCGCCAAAATGAATGGCAACAGCAAAATTCAATCTCGTTTTGGCTAGATTGCATGTTAGTTGTTACTATTTGTTTGGGCAGAATTACTATTACGATGTAAACATCTTGCCTCCCTATTCATATGTGCATGCAATATGCAATCTTTGAGTCCAATTAGTCTCAAGAGTATGTCAGGGCTGGCTGGCCAACCATTCAGGCTAACAAATTTAATTTGTTATTTTATTTTGTTGTAACATGCAGTTCATTCATGTGTTTTACATTTGAATTAACCCCTACATAACCTAAACAATCATTCGAAAATTCTTTCCAGGCTTAGGGCCATTATCCCCCAGATTGCTTTCAGTTGTAAACTGGAATAAAATCATGACTTCAGAACAAAGAAGTAATCCATGTTTCCTTTGCTCTTGAAATTTAAATACCCATCTAGATATGTTGCTGTGCAATTGCTCTAACATATTCACTCTCTATATTATATGTAAATATGAAAGTTTTTTCAAATTTTTTTTCCAAGCATTGTGTATGACCACTCATTGTTTTGTTTGATAGTTCGAAAGTTACAACTGTTTTGTGATTCTCTTGGCATACCCCAGCTCTCTCTCTCTCTCTCTCCATCCATAAAGTTTCCAATACTGTATGACTAGCTGTTCAAAGGACCTATTGGGACCTATGCAAATCAACAGGATCTGTTGAAACAAATTGTCAGAAGTCACAAGTAAATTTCATTTTTATTTTTTATTTTCTTCAGCCATTACACCAAAACTAAAATTAAATCACAGACTTTCCTACGTGTACTTTATAAAAAGTAGTGTCTGGAGCAGTGCACCCCATTGATATTGGCACTGCATTAACAAATATCCCCGCTGGAACCCTGGGAAGTGAAGCAGTGCATGTTCACTGCGGTAAACAGGCTCTGTTTTACCAGTAAAATAGGACTTAGTCACCATTGTTTGGGAGGTGCAAACCCTCTCTAAAATGGGCAACATGGCTTATTAATGCTCACCCCTGGTCTTGAGTTGTGGTCATGATTAGCAATTGTGCAAAAATATGTGACCTTAAACACCAATAAATAAATAAATAACAAATATCCCAGATAATTGGATATTAACCTTCAGTCTAACACAAAAAGCAGATGACAATGTTGAATAACTAAAAAAATTTCATTTTTAGCTCAACTTTGGCGAAGCCAAATTTGAGCTTTTGTCATGGCCCGTCGTCCGTCTGTCCGTACGTCAACAATTGGATACAGCTCTGGCTAGAGGCCGTATTTATGAACCGACCATTACGAAACTTTTTGGGTAACTTTGTTATGACTGTGGAACGAGAACAAGTGTTTTTGGGTGTGGTCCAAAATTCAAGATGGCTGCCAGCCGCCATTTTGTACTGACGATGCAGAAATCTGTTTTTTCTACAGAACTTCCATATGAAAGCTCTGATTTGAATAATTTTTTGTATGAATGTTTAGTACCATGAGATACATTACATATCATACAGGTTTTTTTCTCGTGCTTAAATTATGCAAATTAGACTAACTTTGATTTATTTAGAGTTACTTTCAGCACTGTCAGTGCAAATGCCAATACAGCTCGAGCTGGAGGCTGTATTTATGAACCGATCTTTACGAAACTTCTTGGGTACCTTTGTTATGACCGTGGGACAAGAACGAGTGTTTTTGGGTCCGATCCAAAATTCAAGTTGGCCACTGGCGGCCATTTTGTACAGACTTAGGTGCAGTCAGATTTTTGCGCAGAACTTCCATATGAAAGTGCTGATTTGAATAATTTTTTGTATGAATGTTTAGTACCATGGGATACATCACATATAATACAGGTTTTTTCTTGTACGTAAATTATGCAAATTAGACTAACTTTGATGTATTTAGTGTTACTTTCAGCACTGTAAGTGCAAATGCCCATACGGCTCGGGCTAGAGACCGTATTTATAAACCGATCTTTACGAAACTTCTTGGGTACCTTTGGTATCACCGTGGGACAAGAACAAGTGTTTTGGGGTCCGAAATTCAAGATGAGCGATGGCAGCCATTTTGTACAAAATTAGGTGCACAGAACTTCCATATGAAAGTGCTGATTTGAAAAAATTTTTGTGTGAATGTTTAGTACCATGGGATATATCACATATAATACGGGTTTTTTTCTCGTGCAGAAATTATGCAACTTAGATGAACTTTGATTTTTTCAGTGCTACTAACACATAGTAACTACACATGTCAATACGGCGAGGGCTAGAGGCTGTATTTATCAACCGATCTTCACGAAACTTCTTGGGTTCCTCTGTTATCACCTTGAGACGAGAACGAGTGTTTCTGAGTGCGGTCCAAAATTCAAGATGGCTGCCAGTGGCCATTTTGTACCGAAATTAGGTCTAATCAGTTTTTTGTACACAACTTCTATATGGCTCAGGCTAGAGGCCATATTTATGAACCAGTCTTTACGAAACTTTTTGTGTACCTTTGCTATCACCGTGGGATGAGAACGAGTGTTTTGGGGTGTGGTCCGAAATTCAAGATGGCCACCAGCAGCCATTTTGTACCAAAATTAGTGCAATCAGTCTTTTGTACAGAACTTCTGTATGAAAGTTCTGATTTGAATAAATTTTTGTATGACTGTTTAGTAAAATGGAATACATCACATATAGTACGGGTTTTTTTCTCGTGCAGAAATTGTGCAAATTAGATGAATTTTGATTTATTTAGTGCTACTTATACACTGTAAGTGCACATGTCAATTCCGCTCGGGCTAGAGACTGTATTTATCCACCTAACTTCACAAAACTTCTTGGGTACCTTTGTTATCACCTTGGGACGAGAACAGGTGTTTCTGAGTGCGGTCCAAAATTCAAAATGGCTGCCAGTGGCCATTTTGTACCGAAATTAGGTCCAATCAGTTTTTTGTCACAACTTCTATACAGCTCGTATTTATGAACTGATGATCTTCATGAAACTTCTTGGGTACCTTTGTTTTCACCTTGGTACAAGAATGAGTGTGTTTTGGGGTGCCTTTGTTATCACTGTGCTATGAGAACAAATATTTTGGGGTTCAGTCAGACCCACTCTGGGACTCAAAGATTTCTTTTCTAGTTTAGCATCTGACTGTCACCCACCTTTACAATACTTTACCTATACATTTGTTACAGGCTCTGGTCAGTATTTATGTACAGACCGTTACAATACTTTATATGTACCTTTGTTATCAGGTCATTACCTAGATGTTTGTTATTGCTGTGTCACATACTATACATGTACATAGCTTGACAAGTTGAGCTACAGTGTCATTGACACTTTCATTTCCTCAATAACTTACCTTATTACACCTCAATGAACTTGTGCCAGTGAGGTGTCAAAAGCTTTATTTTTGAGGCAAAAATTGAAAAATTAAAATTTGTATGTGGCGATTTTGTTAATGGAACTGGCTGGTTTGACCATGCTGTTGGGTAAAGAATTAAAGCAGTATCAGTTGATTTACTGTACAATCAGATGTTTACCTTTGAATTGCATTTTGGTATAATTAACTAATTAAGTGCATTCCAATGAGAGGTCAAGAGCAAAAATTGAACAAACAATATTATTAATGGCAGTTTTTGTGTATAGCTGTAGCCTGATTTGGCTGAAACATCAGGTAAGTGTTAATTAACTCCATGCACATTGATGTAAAAATAACAAAACTTCAGGCTGCAATTTTCTCCCATTTTACAACTAGAAATTTAAGCAATCCAGTCCTGTTTGACAGTACTCAGCTTTGTCAAACAGGTCTGAATTGGTCAAATTCCCAGGTGCATTATGTGAAAAATTTGCATGTCAAAATTTTGTTATTTCGACTTAAGTGTGCAGAGGGTAAACAAGATTATACTCCATTAACCCTTTACCTATTAGAAAAGCAGACGACATTTGCAAAAAATTATTCAATAACTTTTTTTTTCATTTTTTGTGTCAAAAACATAGCTTATGACCCCTCATTGGAGTGAGCTCAATGAGGTCATTTCAGTGAGGGGTCATAAGCTACATTTTTTAGGCAAAAAATGAAAAGAAATAGTAAAAATTTAATGGCAATTTTTGTGAAAAGCGCTGGCCGGTTTTGGCCATTACGTTGGGTAAAGGGTTAATGAGCCTGAACACAAAAGAAATGTTTTCTTTTGGTTAATCCACAAATAAGTATAACTCGTGTGTTTATTCATTTGCAGTTTTTCCTGTATGGTAAGGAGGAACATGTAAGAGATTAATTCTACACTGAATTGTAAATTTCTGTTAATCAGTTTACCGGTGTTTTAAAATATCGTCTTGATGACTCCACAGTATTTTAAGATATTTATGCAAACATTTTTTTCGTCTCAATATTATAGTTTCTGAATTTTAAAATGATCTCTTTAATACATTTATAACTTTTCTATAATTTTAGGGAGTAATTTATTTCTGTATTTCAAATACTTGTAAATAGTTTTCTTGTGGCTCATGGGTTAGTTTTCACCAATAGTATAGAAATCCTCCAACCTGTTTTGTATGTGTTTCACAAAATAATATAATAGGTTAGTGAATGTTAGATGTAAGAGTGTCGGTTAAGTTGCATGCTGTTGAAGAGTAAGTGGTAGACTATTCTATGAGGTATTTATAATATGTAATTCTTTGTAGTTGTTGGTCATCTTTACAGGCTTGTTAATCTTTTATCAAGCAAAATATTTATAAAACTGTGTAAACATTTGTGATCAAGGCTGCGCAGTTTTGAAATTTTGGGCCAGGTTCTGGTTTTCGTTGTTGTAAAGAGAGGTTTTATTTTTCACTTTGATTGTTCTTTTTTTCAAATGGAAGAAATCGGCTAAAAAAATGCATGTGTACAATCAGAGAGACAAGTTCAGTCGACATAGAAATCCTACTTTTGTAATTTTATTGAATGTGCTGTTATCCAAGCTTGTATTTTGAGCAGGCCTTTAAATTTTCCAAAATAGCAATGGTACATGCTGTGCCCAAATAATGTAATTATGCCCAGGTTATATGGTGTTCAAAAAAAGTTTTGCAGTGTTCCGGCTGTATAACAAGTTTCTCCAGGGCTCGCGATACAGTTTAGGGCAACCTATCCACTCAAACATTGCAACAGGAAAATGAGTGTAAAAGACCACAGACTTAAATGTAATCTGCATCAACAATGTCGTATACGACACTGTCGACACAGATTACTTTTCACTGGCAAACCTTGTATGAGCATGTACTCAAAGCATGGGATCTACTATACTCATATTTGTGACACTTCCTATTATATATCATGTGTGATTTGGTTCAAATAGGATTTTGGCTTGACACTGAAAACCTTGAGTAAAGCTTACCAATAACATGGTAAGACCTTTTACAAGGGGTTTTAAACTATGCGTCTAAGAGGGAAAAACCTGAAGAGATATAAAACAGATGCTGAGAAGGCCAAAAAACCAGGGCTTTTCTCTCTCATTAGGCCACAGTACGGCGATTCTGCATGTGCTTGTGCTTATATTAGACCAATCTAAAGGCCTGCTCCCAAGAGACATTCATATACATTTATGCTTCAGTAAGACTAAAAAAATCCCTGCCCTCTGATTGGAAGAGGGCTCTCTAAGTTTTTTCTATGTTTGTGGCTCCAGTTGACAGCAGACTTGTTTACTTTGTTATGAATGTGGAAGCGTTTTTGGGGAAATAAAACATAAAAAAAATGCATAAAACTGCCATGTCTCCCCAGGAAGTTTTGGAGGGCGACTTGAATTTCGCCCCCAATGTAAGCCAAGATGACTTGAGGAATGACTTCTTCGCCCAAGTCGCCCACTCAGCTGACCTCTGCCAGTACCATATGTTGCCATCTGAGGTCAACATGCAAAATATTTTAAAAGAGGTTGCCATTCCACAGTTATTCTGTCAATGGGGTGACTGGCAAACTGCTTCATTTTTTTAGTTTTTTCACATGTGCAGCAGGCGTTGTTTCAAATGAAGTGGTGTTCAAATCAGTTTATGATTTGAACCCAAAATGGAGTGACCTCATCCTTTATCTGATTTATTGATTCTTTGTCCATTGGGGGGGTATTTACTAAACTTGTTATTGTTAAAAGTTGCCATGTTCATTTCACGTTGTGGATTTTGGGCTATGGGTGGGTCTTATTTGAACATATTCGTCATTGTGATGAATTGATGGTAACATGATCTGAGGTTTGCAGCTCAGAGCCTATGTTCAACCTCGACGCTCCGCATCTCGGTTGAATATAAGTTCTGACCCCCAACATTAGACCATGTTATGGTCAGTTCATCATAATAATTTAACTTATTCCTAAATTCAAAGAGTGAAAATGTGACCAATATTACAGTTTTCACTCCCATATTGGTCACATTTGCATTATAGAATATTGCCACAAAAACTGGAAAAACAAGTGATTTTCAATTTTTGTGACACCCAATGGTTTGGAAAAAATGAAAAGAGGACTAAGCATACAAAACGAATAAACCCCACAACCCAATTTATCATAAAAAAGTCTCAATATAATTATCTATTTTAACCCTTTACCTAACATGAAAAGCAGACGCACTAGCAAACAAAATTCTTGAATAACTAATTTTTTTCATTTTTTGTCTCAAAACATAGGTTATGACCCCTCTTTGGAATGAGCTTGTTGAGCTTGTTCCAAAGAGGGTTCATAACCTATGTTTTTGAGACAAAAAATAATGAAAATTAATTAGCGATTTTTGTGAATAGCGCTGGCCGGTTGTGGCCGTTACATTGGGTAAAGGTTTAAGCCCCTTTTTCAGCTGTTTATTGCTTAAGCTATAGAAACCGAGTTTTACTCATCATTCTTTCTGAAATTAACATTAAAATGTTGGCCTTTTCTTTCAAATGATAGCTCTACATGTATTTACCAAACCAACTGTACATAAAAATGATTTCTTCCTATGGAGCAAAGCCCATCAGGGCGAATGGAACCAATAATTAAATGGTCCAGCTCGCAAATGTTTTTCACCAACAGCATTTATTTTACCTCATTTGGAGACACTATGTTAATTTCCCATAGGGTGTCATTAGTTATTTCACAATGTTCCCTGCTCATTTTTTGTGATGTTTACCGCTCAGACCGAGAGGTGCCAAAGACCCCTGAGGTGAGGTGAATTACAGAGAACAGTGAACTTCAGTCCAAATAAATTTTAATAACTGTCAAGTCACTATGAAGGTAAACTGTGTAAGTCTGTCAATGTCAAAGCCAGAACAATGAGGTGGGGGGTGTTCATTAACCCTTTACTGAAGATGTAGGATATCAAAATTTATTATTTTAATTATTGTTTTTTTAAATTTTTCAAAATACTTAAACAAAACCTAATAATGTGATCCGTTGAGCTTATTCTAATGATTGGTCACGTGATATGATTTTGTTGAAATTTTTGAAAAATATATTTTTTTCAACTGCTTAGTTTGAAAATTATGCTGGAGGATATGGCCGATTCATCGCTTCTTGGCAGTTTCCAATGAAAGGTTCCAGGGCAAAACCATATGAACAAATTCTAACAACCAAAGTTAATCTTGCTCTCTATCAAGTAACCCATTACCTAACACAAGTAGAAGCGATACTTTAAAAAAAATTGTTGAATAACTCAAAATTAGAATCCCCCCCCCCAAAAAAAAAAAATTAACTTATGACCCCCTCATTGGATTGAACTTGGGGAGCTTGTTCCATTGAGGGGTCATAAGCTATGTTTTCGAGTCCAAAATTGAAAAAAATAATAAAATTTGATAGATGATTTTTGTGAATGGTGCTGACCGTTTTGGCCATCACAAATTTACAAACTGTTCTGTTTTACCCCATGATAACATAAAGGAAACATCACTTTCATAAAGTTTTATTTCTTAATATCTCTAAAGATTCATATCCGACTTTCTGTCCAACTTCCTGTGCAATGTCAAGTTCTTTGGCTAGTTGTTCTGGTCTTGTTCCACTTTGTTGATAGGGTGAATTTTTAAAATCTGCTGAAAAAAAACAAATTCACAGTAATATAGTTTGAGCACTTTCAAGGGGTGGGGGGCCACTAAAAATTTGCAAGACGTGACGTCCTATTTTTTATTCGGCTCCTTTTTACACCCACCCACCCACTACGTGCAAATTTTCTGCTACCGTTCTCAGAAACCTACCCCCCCATTCTCCCATTAAAATCCAAAATAAACTTATAAACTTAGTAGGCACAGCTGTCTTTAGGGGGTTTTCATAATGTTCTTAACCCTTTTACCCAACGTAACGGTCAAAACCGTCAGCATTATTCTCAATAATCGCCAATTTTTAGTATTTTTTCATTTTTTGTCTCAAAAACATAGGTTATGACCCTAATTGGAACGAGCTCGTCTAGCTCGTTCCAATGAGGGGTCATAACCTATGTTTTTGAGACAAAAAATGAAAAAAATTAGTTATTCAATCATTTTTTGGCAAGTGTCATCTGCTTTTCATGTTAGGTAAAGGGTTAAACTGGTACCACCAATTTAAACCTCTGTGGGCTGCTGTGGGCCCCAATCTACAAGCTGTTCATTATCAGGCTTGGCCAGAGCAGGTGTACACATACAGGAACAAATTTTCATTTGAATTGTTCCCAAAATATTGTCTGCACATTTTCTACATTTCGAACAAGACACCCACCCCCTACTAACGTGTGACATTTTCCCAGTTTAAGCCCAATATTCTCACATATAAAGCCTCCTGATGTTGTATTTATGTTAAGAGTGTGATGTCCAACATCATCTTTAAGGTTTGAAACACGAATGATGGTATATATTAGCTGATATATTGATATATTTTTTAAAAATTAAAAAAATTGCACAAGTTGGAAATGCACATTTTTGGCACACTCAAGAGACCCACCCATCCCCACGTCACATCTTGCAAATTTTTGGTGGCCTCCCTCTGGCACTTTTGCAGATAATTTGACTATTCAGTCAACAGTATCCCGCACAAATTGCTGCCATTCATCTTGACCTTTCCATACAGTTCTGAGTAAAATTTAGATGCACATTGGTATTTTATGATACCTGCAGGTGGAGTTACTCATCCCTGAATTACAGTTCAGTTACATAAAATTCATTGGGCTTGCAATGAGAAAATTGGATGGAAAGTTGAAGGGATTGTGTATATAAGGAATGGGGGGTCATGAGTAAATGCATAGGTAAGCTTGCCGGGTGAATCTTGGGGGAGAGGGTAAGGTATATCATTAACACCTTAGCCAATGCACATGATACCAAAATTTATTATTTTAAATATTTTTCCAGATTTTTCAAAACATTTTAACAAAACCCTATCATGTTGCCCCTTGTTGGAATGAGCTCGGTGAGTTCGTTCCAGTGAGTGGGTCACATGATGGGGTTGAATTTTTTGGAAAAATAATATCTTTTCAACTGCTCAGTTAACCCTTTACCTAACATAGCGGCCAAAAACGTTCAGAAAATTAACACGAATAAGCCTACCACAGCTTAAAATATCTGAGGTTTCTCAATAAAACCATACAAATATGGATATCATTAGAACCAGCTCATTGAGCTGGTTCTAATGATATCCATATTTATACAGTTTTATTGAAAAATTGTGAAATTTGTTTTGAAAAATGTGAAATTTAATTTATTTTTTAAAAATACTGTGTTAGGTAAAGGATTAAGTGGATGACTGTGGTCGATTCATTAGGTAAAGGGTTAAACAGTTTGTTTTGGAATGTCTTTATGATGTGGAGAGGGGAAGCAGCAGCTTGTGGGTCACTGATGTTATGAGGAAAACCACAGAAAATCAATGGCTGGTCTTATTTCTCTTTAGTATATTGATTTGCAGAGATACAATCTGTAGTACAGCATGAATGGCAAACCACTTTGAAAATGTAATGGCCAAAACCAACTACTGCTACTCACAAAAATCACTATCTCAGAAAATAGGTTATGGCCCCTCTTTGGAACAAGCTCATGTCGATATCAGCTATGTTTATAAGGCGAAAAATTGAAATTTTGTTTTTTCAAGATTTTGTTTTACACCTGTTGTCTTCTATTTACATTGGGTAAAGGGTTAACTATAAAACAGCCATGCAGTGGAGCTTCCACCCAGATAGTAACTCAAAATCTAACTCTGCATAAGTTTATTTTGAATCATTTTGTCACTTCCATTCATGTGCACAGAAGCAGAGAGGGCAGCTGCCCCAATTGCCCTGCTTTCACACCAGCAAGGACAACAGGGGCAGTTTGTGTTGTGCCATTGAATAGACAGCCTTAATATAAATGTTAAAATGATTTTTCAAAAAGAGATCAAATATATATCTGGACTTTTTATGCCCCCCCCCCCCCCCCCCACACCTCTGAAGGAGGATTCGGGGGTATCTAGTGGAGACCTCCATCTGTCCGTCTGCCTGTACAAATGATTTGGATTGTAGTTTCAAAGCCATCAGTTAGATTTGGATCTCCTTTGGTATGCTGATAGACCCACATGAGGGAACGGATATGCACAAAGAATGGGTTTGTCCAATGATTTTTCCCAGAGTAATGGTCCTTTTTCAATCTTTCAACTTTGAAAATTTTCTCAACCTCTGTATGGCATTTGCTGCATGTTGAATTTGAAAACCGCTTATTTGATCAGATCATAATTATAGGGGTTACTTGTGGATGACTAGACAATGCTTCCTTTCGATTTTGGTCCAGCTGGTCATTTCAGTATGGCTGCCATGGCATTATGACTCGGTCGGGTGGCATATGCCGCACTCCACGTTGCTTTTGTTAATTTTCAAATTTACCTATATAAATAAACCACTGTAAACTGTACCATTGTCAAAAATGAAAAAAAAAATCATTTTTTCTTCAATCCTTCGCCCAACAGGACTAAGAATGATACTTGTAAAAAACATTTATTAGTGGTACTTTTAACTCTTCACCAAATGTGACGGTCAAACCGACCAGTGTTGTTCTAAAAAATCGCCAATTTTCATTATATTTTCATTTTTTGTCTCAAAAACATAGGTGATGATCCCTCATTTGAATGAGCTCATTGAGCTTGTTCAATGAGGGGTCATAACCTATGTTTTTGAGACAAAAAGTGAAAAAAATTAGTTATTCAAAAAATTTGTTTGCAAGTGTCGTCAGCTTTTCGTGTTAGGTAAAGGGTTGAAAAAAAAACTTAGACACTACCAAGTAGGGAAACCTTATGGACATTATCGACTGCCAGGAGCAGAGATGTCCAAATGGTTCATACAGTCTTGAAAGTTGATGGGTGCCACAAAAAACTCTTGAGAGAGGTTCAAATATCAGCTGTTCTGGTGGGAGAAAATGCTTCAGTTATTCAGAACAATTATTGAAAGCTATGTCTGTAGATTCTGTTTCATAGATGGTAAAAAGTAAATTAAAACCTTGCATCACATATCAAGATATATTATTTTGTAGTATTAGGACAGTCAAGTTATTACCAGATTTCTGTGGATTGTGGGAAAGTTGGAAAAGTTATGGAATTGAATTTTGAAAAATACAGGCACCTGAAAAGTCTTGAAAATGGGTAATTTGAGGCAAGGTCCAGGAAAGTTTAGGAAAATGAACACTTGTTGGTCCAATAACTGGTTTTCAGTCAAATTTGACTAGCAGCTTTTGGCTGCTGGTTAAATTTGGTTACAGATCACTTATTTGGCTAGGATTTTCACTAAAGAAATTGAAATAATACCATAAATTCACAAAGGAATAAAACATCACAAACTTGAGGAACACATAAAAATTGGAGGTATAATCTCAGTGAAGTAAAATTAGACAGAATTTTTCTTATTTATTGGTTCTTCATTGACGTTCTCTCAATAGATTATGAAAAGATATGTAAATTATGGAAATTTTTAGGTCCATGAGTATAAATGATTGGCCACACTGTGTTTATATCCATGTTGCAGTCACAATTAACTATTGTGCAGAAATACGTGACCTTAACCCTTTACCTAACACAGCATTTTTTAAAAGAAATTAAATTTCACATTTTTTTAAAAATATTCTCACAATTTTTCAATAAAACCATACAAATACGGATATCATTAGAACTGGTTCAATGAGCCGGTTCTAATGATATCCAATAATATTTGTATGGTTTAATTGAGACATTTATAAGATATTTTAGGCTGTGATAGGCTTATTTTAGTCAATTTCATAGCCGTTTTTTTTTTTTTGCCGCTATGTTAGGTTAACGGTCAAGCACCAATAAATAAATCAATCAGTTTGTCATGGCATGGAATTTGAGTTAAAAAGGTCATAAAAATTTACGGAGAGTCATGGGATTCCGTTTTTCAAAGGCTACAGGAACCATGTATTAAAAATAAAGCATCCAGTGAGTTGGTTTGTTTACTATAATGATATACACCCAGTGTATCATGCTGCACATTCACTAACAAATACTTAGCTCCCACTTGAGATTTACTTTGTGTGATTGACGGAGTAAGCTCATTATTCACTGTGTATCCCTTCTTTCAAAACACATTCTTCAGATCTAATTTGTTGTAAAAAAAATCATTTTCACAAAATATTCATTGACAGTAATTTGTGTATCAGGTTAACCGTTAACCCTCAACACACTTATGTTAAAATGTCAACATTTTAAAAGGCATATTTTTCCATAATACAACCACCAATTTAGTCTTGTTTGACTGCTCACTGATTTGAATGATCAAATTCCCAGTTGTATTTATGGGAAAAATGTGCTGCTTAAAATTTTGGCATTTTGACATGCGTGTGCAGAGGGTTAATCGTTTGTACAGTCCTTCCTTGATCTTGATGACCTCCTCATTTCATAGGTGGTAAATGTTGCTCAGAGTTTCCCTCCCCTTAATAATCCTGGGATGTGGAGCAGTGCTGCTTCTTTATTGTAGTGAATAAGTTCTACTTTATTGATAAAACAGGGCCTGATAATCAACATCTGGGAGTGGTGGTCATTTAACCCTTTACCTAACATGAAAAGCAGATGCTTGCAAACAGAATTCTTGAATAACTAATTTTTTTTTCATTTTTTGGACGAGCTCGTCCCAAAGAGGGATCATAACCTATGTTTTTGAGACAAAAAATGAAAATTAATTGGCGATTTTTTAGAATAGCGCTTGCCGGTTTTGGCCTTTATGTTAGGTAAAGGATAAGTAAGTAGCAGAGGCACAAACAGTTATCTAAACTAGACCCTATACTTATGTTGAAAGTGACCTTAAACACCAATAAATATATAAAGAAATACTCAGTGAATTTGTGTGGTAAACCGGGACATATATTTAGGGGCTGCAGGTTGTAAAATATTAATTGGTCCACCCCACTCCCACAGTAACGAAAGTGGACTCTTCCATTTGATGCCACTGAACTGACATGGAAGGTACCATCAGCATTTGAGGGGTTTAGTCTTATACATGGGCAGTGAGTCAGAAGAATTTCATGAGATCCTATTGTAAGATAAACAATCACTGAATTATTCAGAATTTCGCAACATAAAGTACAGACATCAAAATCAAATTACATGTCAATTGAAGGTGTTCATATTAGTAATCTCTTCAAAACAGTTTCTGGTACAATAAGTTCTGGGTGTGTTTGGTCGATTCTGATGTGTAATATTTCACACTACAGGTGTCTTCAAAATTACTTGATCAGGAGAACAGGAAGTCTTTGCTGTGAATTGATGTGGATGCTTTGCATTTGCACATAGGGCATTTTTCTTGCAGGGCAGTTTCAACAAAGGAAACATTACCCATTGGGCATTTCCCTCTTCAGGTACTTCCCTGTAGATGTGGTTTTTATCCCTCTTCTCACACTGATGGTAAAATAGCAAAACTTCAAGTGGCACATTTTTTTCATAATGGATTTTAACCAATTAAATCTTTTTTCGTCAGAGCTCCATGAGGTTAAATATTTACGTTGCATTAAATAACAAGGAAAAGAAATTAACAGTCTATTATTATTTATTTATTGGTGTTTAAGGTCACATACTTATGCACAATGGCTAATCGTGACCGTTGCAGTTTTACGGGTGGAGGAAGCTGGAGTACCCAGAGAGAACCACCGAGCATGATCGACGAGCAACTGTCAGCTCCTCAACATTCTAACTGTTCAAGCTCCGCTCAAGCAGGGTTACAGTGGTTGAAGACGTGCACCATCAACGTGCAGTGCGTCGTAGTACACAGCATCATCGTGTCCCTATGTAGACAACCCTTAGTACACGGCATCATCGTGCCTCCATGTGCCTTGTACAAGCACACAGCGCAGATCGTCCCGGCCGGGGTTCGAACTCTGGGCCTCTAGCATAGAAGTCCAACAGTCCACCACTGAGCCACCGCGCTCCCAACAGTCTATTAAAAGCAGTTTTTCAAATCATTGTATGCAACTCTCAAGGAATTTTGTAAGGTAAATTTTGCTCAGTATTTTCAGCTGTCATTCTGATAGTGGCAGACGGAAAATATTGACTGATCTTTGAAACTCTGTATACACCCCCCGCCCCCGCTCCCTTTTATACTTTGTTTAACTCCTTGCATGCTGCTGGCATATATTCCTGCCCAGGCCACAAAATCTTTTGTCCATGAAATATGTATAACTTTTTACATTTAACCAATTCTCTTTAATGTGAATTGAATTGACTTTTGACCAATGATTTCTTGAGTTAAATTTTGATGAATTTTTCATCAAATGTAGTCGTGGCTGCCTAATAGTAGCCATGACCAGATTTGATGAAAACTATTTTGAAAATACTCAGCAGGTTAAGAGGTAAACCTTTTCCCCAAATGTCTGTGTGCTTAAAAATAGTGTTTTTGCTGACCCTCTGCATACTGATGTCAAGTTGCCTCAATTTCAGACAGCAACTTTTTTTCCTATAATGCAACTTGGAATTTAACCAGTTAAATCTCGTTTGACAGAGCTGAATGAGCCCTGTGCCGAAAGAGCTCTGTCAGACAAGATTGAATTAACTTCCAAGTTGCATTATGGGAAGGACGTTCGGCTTGAATATGAGCAGGCCTCTACAAAATGTACGAATGATCAGTATCATTTGCCTAAAAGGAGAAAAGTTAGCCCAGTTTTTGTTTGCCAACATGACTAGACCTGCACAGTCCAACAAGAAAGTTCACCAGAATTGTTCTTAGCATTCTGGGCACTCTCGTATAACTTTTAACAGGGCCAATCTTAACAGACTAAATGATATCACTTCAAAGATAATATGAGCACAGCCACTGAATTTGAAGCTTTTAAGTTTCAGTACCTGCACTTCAGAATAAAGCCCAGATATGGGCTTCCAGCACTCTACCAGTTAATTGAAATGAAATTTCGCCCAATACTGTTGTTCGCAACCTAGGGTACTTCTTGGATGAAAACCTTGCCTCGGACAAACATGTCATGCAGGTTTGTCGTGCGGCATATTTTTCATCTACGGAATATTAACAAGATATGACCAGTTATTGATGTGAAAACTGTTGAGCAGCTTGTGCATTCTTTCCTTACAAGGAGTCATATTGATTACTGTAATTCACTGCTGTTTGGGTGTAAAAAAGCTTTACTTGATAAGCTTCAGAATGTCCAAAATTGCGCAGCCAGAGTTGTTACTCGTAACCGCAAATTCTCCAGAATAACTGCCGATTCTTAAGGGCCTCTACTGACTTCCTGTTCAGCAGAGAATACAATATATAGAGATTATTGCCATTATGTGGATGTACAAAATATGTATCCGAGTCGAGCTCCGGGTTCTAAGGGCGGTTCACGACGAGTCGAAGACGAGTCGTAATCTACCCTTAGAACCCGGAGCGAGACTAGGATACATATTTTGTACACCCACATAATGGTAATCATGAATCTATCTATCTTACAATATATTGGGGGATAAGTCAGGAATGTAGACGAATATATAACGAACTATTTATTCGTACGGATGAACAAAAAGAAAAAAATGGAACTCACGTGAAAGGAACGTGCTTGTATCCGGCCCCCTGATACAAACATCTGTATCAGCGGGTCGGATACACGACAGTTGCGGAGTTAATACAGACAAAATACATGTTGAATGTAAGATGAAAAATTATATTTATCACTTTTAAATGTATTAACAACATCGCACCGTCATACCTGGTGGAACTTATATCACCGTATGCATCAAGCCGTAACCTTCGCTCAGCCGACTTGAACAATCTGGCCCAGCCACCCTCTAAACTTGTCTGCGATGGAGAGAGGGCATTTTCGGTTGCAGCCCCAGCACTTTGGAATTCTCTGTCGAGTATTTTAAAATCTGAATAAAGTTTTGGAACCTTTAAATCGGGATTAAAATCCCATGTATATCGAAAAGTATTTCACGGGGAGATGTAATTTTTCACTTTTCTCCCATTGTAAAGCCAAAGAGCACATTCAGGTGGATTTTAGGCTTAAACATTATTATTATTTATTATTAATATTTCCCCGTGGTAACCCCGGGAAGTAAGCAGCACTTGTTTACTGTGGTAAACCAGTTCCGCTTTACTAGTAAAATAGGACCCAGTCACCAATGCTTGGGGTGAAAGTCCTCTGAAATGGGCAACATGTAGATCGATGATTGACTAAACTTGACTTCATCTCCATGTTGTGTCACGATTGGCCATGGTGCATAAATATGTGACGTTAACAACCAACAAACAAACAATTATTATTATTATTATTATTGGATATCTTTTAATTGAATGAGCCTGTTAAATGAATATAATTTCCAAACACAAAACCATTTTCCATACCTTCACTACAAATTTAACCTGTTAATTACATGTACTTTATAGAGTAAATTCCAGCTAATTGAATAAAAGAATTTGTAATATGTCGAGAACTTATCCTGACTATCTCCAAATTCCCCTTGTTTAAAGCCATTCTTTGCCTCAGTACATGCAAAACTGGTTTTAATCTTTTATATCTTGTTTGACAGCCATCCAGGAATCGTTAGTTTATCTCAAGAATACAAGGAAGTGATAAAATTCCTGTTAATTGAACACTGTTAATTGATTTATTTCCTCTGGCAAAGTGGCTATTCAATTAACAGGGTTCCAGTCTATTCGATCAGAACATATAATAAGCTTTTGAAGGAAACTCGTGGAATAACTTTCAGTATTCCAGATTGCTCACCTCAGTCTGTGCATCAATACTGGTAAACATGTCAGTATTACTTTTAAAAAAAGTGTAATTTGAAAAAAGGTTACCAGAAACAAAATAAGGTACATGCAACCGTTTTTAGGTCGCCTCAATTTCTTATTTGTGCAGGACCCTATAAGGGTAAAATGGAAAGATATACTTGACTCAGGTCAAACAGTCAGTATTCATCGTAGATGACAATGTTACAATCTTGTCAGTGTCATATACTGCTGTGAAAATGTTTGATCAGTTTGTAAATATAAAAAAAATATTTTGAATAAAATAATATTACCAAAGTCCTGTGTATAATTTTTATTCTTTTCCCGTCTGAAATCTTTAGTTCTTTACATTTTGTCTTTTGACAGCTGTGTTATAAGAAGCTGTTTTATTGTTCACTTTAAATCGATTTCACTAGTTTTTAACTTACTCAAACTCAAGGTAAACTATAGCCATTTGGTGTGCAGACGTCTTTACATCTGTGCATATGAGTCTGTCCATCGGTGCAGTTTGTTCAGCGCGGGATACAACCTATAGTTCTTTTTCGATCACCACCCATTGCAGTCGGTCATAGAAGCATCTTGAATAGCTGCAGCACATGCCACAAATGACACTGACATCAATTATTCTCAACCACGTAAACCCCCAGGAAGTGGAGAACTGCTTGTTTGATGTGGTAAACCAAATGTGTCTACTGTTAAAATAGCACCTGGCAACCAACCCCAGAGTGGAAGTCCTCTTAAGTGGGCAGCATAGGGATAAATGATTGGCTAAACCCGAAACATGCATGTTGTAGTCATGATATAGTCATAGAAGCTGAAGGTGGCCATATATGCAAATAAATATATCAATAATTTATTTTCCCAGTAGAGAACGCGCGAAATGGAGTATAGCTTGTTGTGGTACACAAGTTCGCTTTCACTGGCATAATAGGACCCGATAACCAATGCTCATTGTTTGAGTCCTCAACCCTTTACCCAACCTAACGGCTAAAACCGGCCAGTGCTATTCTAAAAAATCGCCAATTAATTTTGATTATTTTTTCTTTTTTTTTGTCTCAAAAACATAGATTATGACCCTCGTTAGAACGAACTCGTCGAGCTTGTTCCAACGAGGAGTCATAACCTATGTTTTTGAGACAAAACATGTAAAAGATTAGTTATTCAAGATTTTTTTTTGCAAGTGTCGTCTGCTTTCCATGTTAGGTAAAGGGTTAAAAGGGGCAGCATTGGTATAAATGACTGGCTAAGCTTGACTTTACACTTGTGGTGTGGTTATGATATACCTATAAATGCTGAAATTGAATGAGAACTATAGAAATGACCTGTCTGTCTTTCGCTGTTCCATCCCGAGCCATTTCACAAAGACCATTTATGGTTGCTGGTTTGAAATACAGGAAGCTGCTTTTTGTCTCGTAAACATCATGCTTAAGAGAAAAACGATCAAAGAGTTATTGCCCCTAATGTATTTAAAAATGTATATTTTGGTGAAAAGGGTAACACATGGAGAAATCAACTCGCACACCTTTTGGTTTCAAGCTATAAAACTTTACAGAAATTATTGCCAACAGATTGCTGTTGTGTTATAAATATACAGATGACAGTTTGTTTGTTTGGAATTACTGCCCTTGATCCACTATGAATTTTTTTTTTTCATGCTGGATGGTACTTTTATGGTGAAATCATCCCATAAACCTTCCAGCTTAGAGACGTGAGACCCTGTAAAATTGTTACCAACAGATTGCTGATGTGTAACATGTGTACAGATGATGGGATTGTTCAACTTTTGAATTACTGCCTTTGATCGACTTAAAAAATTTATCATTTATATGAATGAAGGCATTCATGTGGTGAAATTTAGAGTGATGGAACAATATAAAATGTTTACCAACAGATTGCTGGTGCGCGACACGTATATAGATGATGGAATTCTTCAAAATGTTTTTGAGACTGCCCTTGATCAACTTGGCAATCTTATGAAGATGGATGCTCTGGTGGGGAAACCAACCCCTTTTACAATTACACTTGAGTTTTGGTTAATGAAACTTTGAAACATTAATAGTGGTGGTTCATCGGTATTTCCTTGACGCCTAAAGAGAAAATTGTCTAATTTAGTGAAAGAAAGAATGCGCATGTTCTGAAATCAACATCTCGCATGCCTCTCAGTTTAGAATATTGGATGTTTGCACGATTTTTGACGATATATTGCTGATGTGCAAGATGTGAATGCACAACAGGATTCTTCACTTTGTTCGGATTATTGCTCCCGATCGACGTAGAAATATTTTGCATTTCTATAAAGAACAGTACATTTATAGTTAAAACAACACTAAATATTAGTTATGACTAATATATTTATTTTGTGTGTCTTCATTCTTCGGGAAGAGTCGACATATGTTTAGTTCATGTTATGATCCGTGGGGTGCTGTTATATTTCCTTATGACGTGGGCAAATTACATGATGAAGACATGTTTTCTCTAACGCCCCCCCCCCCCCCCACCCCCTTCCCGGACAAACAGCCACGGAACTCGTCTTTTAGAAGACAACTTGACCCATTTAAGAAAAGAACATCAGGAACAATCCTCTGTAAACAACAGTGGATGTTATGTAGAGTGACTTAAAGGGAAAGAAAGTTTTATCCTGTCGATTGAAAACCAAGTGATCAATGTCGTTTTTAGGTCTAAATATGGGTTTGCAGCAAGGGCAGTGTGGGTTACGACTTTTATAGCAGACGGTTGGATTTACACTTGTTACTCATTTATTTTAAAGAAGAGGCTTTGGTTAAAAAATAAAAGTTCAGCTAATGAGCCACGAGGTAAAATCAGGTGGTTCGCCAGCTGAACACCTGCTGGCATTGTCTCGTGCATCAATTTTCGTAGAAACTTGGAATATCTACTGGTTGAAAAACAATCTTCAGTTTCTAGCAGCGATGCTTTCTCCCTCTGAAAAGCGATGAGCTAATGGGCAGTGCGTCGCTTTTTGTAATAATTCCATCTCATACTGCACTTCATTTTTTTGTATGTTCAAAGTGTTTTCAGACGAGTTTCTCTGGCTCACTTTTGCCCCTGGTTTCACTTTTTTTTTCCGACACGATGTGACCCCAGCTGTCGAAAGTTTCGTTAAATCCCAATAAATAAAAAAATAAATATCCACTCTTTTGGGCTTTTGGAAAAAGTTTGTCATCAGATGAAATTAAAAGCACGTTTATTGATGTGCAAAGTTTACCAAATGGCTTCTCATAGGAAACTGTACAAGGTACCACGCTGTATTTGTTACTACTATTTAATGAATACTTGTTATTATATCTCCGCCTGCTAGGCTGGAGTATATAATATTCCTCCAGATTCTCAGTGCGTTCGTCCGTCCCGAAGTTGTATCATACACTATATTCACACCATTCAAGACAGCCTTCTGAAATTTTGCACAAGGTAAAATTACATTCAGCACATTACCGTGTTAGGACAGACGACGCTGTGTGTTTTGTCAAAGTCATTGCCTTTTATCAACTTAGAAAATTCCAAGTGTTTTTTTTTTCTATTGAGGGAACCTTCAAGGTACCACAGTAGCTAATATGGAGAGCTGAAACTTTAGGACATGGTTGCACATGCCTTGAAGATATGTAAAGTTTGCAAAAAAATATTTTCAACAAAATTATTGCACTTTAACTACTTAGAAAATGTCCAGTGTTTTTAATTGAGGGTGCCGTATTGATGGTACCTTCATGGTGTCATCAACTCCTTCCACGATTTGTAATGTAGAGATTTGAAACCTTAAAATTTCCAGTGTTTTTTAATTGAGGATACCTTACTGAGGGTAGCTTCATGGTGTAATCAACTCCTTCCACAGTTTGTAATGTAGAGATTTGAAACTTTGGGATTTTATTACACACACAAAGAAGATGTGCAACATCTATAAAGTTTGCTGAAAAAAAATAATTGCCCTTTATCGACTTAGAAAATTTCCATTGTTTTTTTTTTTAAATTGAGGGTACCGTCATAGTGTAATCAACTCCTCCCACAGTTTCTACCATAGAGAGGTGAAAATTTGGGACATGGTTACACGTGACTTGGAGATGTGGAACTTATATAAAATTTGCGAAAATATTTTTGTACAAAATTATCAAATCAAACCAAGTCACTCTTTCATTTGGTAAGGAGGCGGGAGTACCTTTTTGTCTCATCCTATGGTGACACTTATTAGTTTTTATGATAATGCCCCAATGGTCTGTAATCTATCAAAGGTCCATCGTCTGTCATCCTTCATCCATCACCCAGTAAAAATGTTTCATTTCTGTAATGGTATCCATGGTATTGCACGCGGGGCATATGCAACCCTCGACTTTTCTCTTGTTTCCAGATTTAGTTTTCATTATTTATACCACGACTATTGTGAGTTTTCAGCGTTACCAGATACAATATGGACATCGGGTATAATGATCGACGAACTATACGTGGAATCTGGCCTATGTGTAAGAACGTCCTGTAGGATCACATCTGATTGGTCATTACGTGTCTGAATGGCATTATAACCTGAAATGTCACGTAAGGAAGTTAACAGACAACCAAAGGTGATATTTTTCTTTAAAAATATATGCTTCATTCACTTAGCTGAAGTTTAATAGTGGTGTAAATACAGGACACAACTTGAGTAGAGTGTGAGGGATATGAATCAACGATCCTTGCTGAGTTTTTGTTACGGCGTTCTTGAAACACTTGAAAAACTCCAACTCGGATTGTTGATTCCTGTTCCCCGTACTCCACCCTCGTTGCGTTCTGTCTTAACCTCAGACAGATGCAGTATTAGGCCTACTAGATTACTGTGTGAGGCTAACGTTGCTTTGCTTAGCAAACTTAGAGCCATCGCTTACGTACAGAGTCTTTAATTTAAGGCAGCCAACACGAATAAACCATTGTCAACTTTGCATTATTAGTCCCCTACGGGAACCGTAAGGAGACTATAGGATTGCACTCCGTCCGTCTATTTGTCTGTCTGTCCGTCCGTCTGTCCGACTGTCCGTCTGTTTTATGTTACCACCTCTCCCTCCAACATGCTTTAAGCTACACCTTTCATATTTGATACATGGATAAATGGTTCTGAGGGGATGATGCACGCTCAAAATCTTTGTTTCAAAATCCAAGATGGCGGAATGGCGGCCATTTTTGTTGTGTTTTTTTTTAAGTTTTCTTCTCTATTTTCATGTTACCACCCTTCCCTCCAACATGGTTCAAGCTACACTTTGCATATTTGGCACATGGATAGAGAGTTGGGAGGCGATGATGTACGTTCAATATTTTTTTTTCAGAATCCAAGATTTTTTCTCTATTTTATGTTACCACCCATCACTCCAACATGGTTCAAGCTACAATTTTCATATTTGGCACATGGATAGAGGGTTGTGATGGGATGATGCACGTTCAATATTTTTTTTCAAAATTCAAGATGGCGCCATGGCAGCCATTTTTGTGTTTTTGTAAGCTTTTTTCTCTATTTTATGTTACCACCCCTCCCTCCAACATGGTTCAAGCTACACCTTTCATATATGGTACATGGATAAAGGGTTGTGAGGGGATTATGCACGCTCAATATTTTTTTTTCAAAATCTAAGATCTGTCTGTCTGTCTGTCTGTCTGTCTGTCTGTCTGTCTTTTTTATGTTACCACCTCTCCCTCCAACATGCTTTAAGCTACACCTTTCATATTTGGTAGGTGGATAAATGTTTCTGAAGGGATGACGAACGCTTAATATTTATTTTTCAAAATCCAAGATGGCGGAATAGCGGCCATTTTTGCTGTGTTTTTTAAGCTTTTTTCCTCTATTTTTATGTTACCATCCCTCCCTCCAACATGGTTCAAGCTACACTTCTCTCAATTCTCAATTTTTAGATTCCATTCACATTTGAAATCCTGTCTGATAACCTGTATTTTCCCCAAACCACCCCAGGTCTGACACTCCTGTTGACTGTTGTCATGAAACCCGAATTCTCCCCAAGCCGAACCATCCCCAGGCTGAACCGTCCCTAATTATTTTACCAAAACTGCCCCCCCCCCCCCCCTCACCAGGTCTGATACTCCTGTAGACTGTGGTTATGTCTTATGTGACAAAAACACCCTATGTCACAAGGTGTTTTTGTTTCTTGCGTTGTTTAAACGAGGAGAGCTCGTGTTCAAATGTGAATTAGGGGACTAATACCACCTCGGTGGTCAAACACTTGTTTTGTGTTGCTATGCAACCAGTCGGAAACCTTCAGGCTTTTGGACATTCCAGCGTTATAATTTAAAATAACTATCGTCCTGCTCTACAACTATTGTTAGACGCAATGCCATGTCTGGTTTAGATTGGAAGCTGCTCCGCCGTCACTTGAACGAACTATTTTTGTCTGAAAAAAATATATGTAATTTGTGTTTATCATAGTGACGATGATGAGTGATATCGTCAGTGAAAGTGTTCTAATTTGAGCCAAGCGTGCTAGGGCGTCGCGAATATGCCCGATTCCCTCGCGGGAACCCCGGGAAATGAAGCAGTGCTTGTTTACTATGGTAAACAAGCTCTGCTTCAGTGGTAAAATAGGACCCAGTCACTAATGCTTGAGGTGCAAATCCTCTAAAGTGAGCAACATGTAGTATAAACGATTGACTGACCTTGACTTTATCTCCATGTTGTGGTCATGATTAGCCATTGTGCCGAAGTATGTGACCTTAAACACCATTAAATAAATATGACCGATTGGGGGGTGGGGTGGAATGCAAACTAAATTTGGTTTGTTCAGACTGTGAGGCTATTGTCCCGACTGGTAAAATATTCCAACTACATCATCATATTAGTCATTCGGAATTATAATTACAAACTCAAACCTTCTTGGAAATTTATTTGTAGGTATATAAAATATAAATGTAGTAGTCGTGATACAACTTCTTATTTAATTAACACATACCGCATCGAGACTCCAAATTGGTCATATGGGTCCCCAACATCCGAATCGGGCACTGCAGACCTCCATGCGTATGATCGCCTGTGTGGGTGTGACATTTGTCCAAGTATTAAATCTGCATGTAGTCAAGAAAGTACATGATCACTAGCAAAAGTGAATCGATATTTAAGACTCCAATCCAGACGAAAATGTCGCGAGTAGAAAAATTATTATGGGGTGGTTGGATGGTTTTATCACCCTTCCCCAAGGACACAACGCGGGTCGTCTCGGACGGGGATCGAACTCGGTACCTCTAGCATGGAGGTCCAACAGTCTACCACTGAGTCACCACGTTCCTTTACACCAATAAATAAATAATAATACTATCTCCAATGTCTCCATCGTTTCCAAGGTTTCCAATGTTTCCGCCATTTCCAATGTTCCAACGTTTCCAATGTTTCCACTTCTTCCAAGATTTCCCACTGTTTCCCGTTTCCGTCGCTTCCAAACACAGGCAACTTTCAATACGAAATGTTCTTGTATCCACTATTTCCAAAGGTTTTCAGTGTTTTCACAGTTTCTGAAAGTCTAGTACCTGTAGTATTTTCCAACCGTTTCCTATGTTTCCAATGTTCCCACCTCTTCTAAGTTCCCCACCTTTTCCATTATTTCCCCAACACCAACAATACTAGCAACTTTCGACACCATTGGTTCTTATTTCCACTGTTTCCAAAGGTCTCCACTTTTTCCAAAATAAATCTACCACCTGCAGCATTCTCACACCGTTTCTTTCAATTGTTTCCAATGTCCCTATTTCTTCCACGTTTTCCCACTTTTCCAGTATTTCCATTGTCTCCTTCACGTCCGCGAATACCAGTAATTTCCAATACGAAATGTTTCTGTCTCCACTGTTTCCAAAACTTCTAATACCTGTGGAATTTAATAATTTTCAAACACTTAAGGAATCTTCAATACCAATTGTTTTTGTTTGCTGATAATACTTTATCAAATCTCGGTGTTTCCACTGTTTCCTGGAAACAAAGTGCTATTCAGTTATATTCCCGCTCGTATTTCTTGACATATCTGGCAATATGATTGTGTTGATTTTGGAATCCCCAATAAAAATGTTAAAAGTGTCTGCTTTGGAAAAGACTGAAAATATTTGCACTGGCTGTCCTTTAAAAAACTGTGAGCGTTGAAAACAAAGGTGGGAGAAAAGTAAAAACATGTCTTTTCAATTGAGTGTGAAACTGCACGGTAGTGTGTTTGTGTGTGTGTGTGTGGGGAGGGGGGGGGGGGGGCGGAAGGGGTCTAATGGTTGCGTGCGCTAAAGGCGCGCAGGGGCGGTGTGAAGCAACACACTTTCGACCCTCATTGGCTATTGAATAAAGTTTTGTGTAACATGTCCGGGCGCGTCAAAGGAGGAGAAGGGAGGGTACTCAGCAGATGTCTCGGATCATGGTGTTCCTGATTGGATGTATTGTGACGAGGGTACTCAGCAGATGTCTCGGATCATGGTGTTCCTGATTGGATGTATTGTGGCGTTCTTGACGGTGTTTCGTGTTTTCCTCGGGTGAGGATCAGTGTGAGAGTGGATCCTCTCGACAAAGGTGCTACCTCTTCCCGAGGATGATGTGGCGGTGTTTTCAGGCAAGTATAGTCTGTCACTTACAATGTGATCTAGTCGTGTTGGGCCATCTTTGGCAAGTATAGTCTGTCTCAGGAAATTGCTGGAAGTTAGGCTGGCTTCTGTGTGGACTTCCAGTAACAGGAGTTGGTCATGTCGACAAGAAAAAACAACGGCCCCTTTCGGGGACCACCAAGAGAAAGATCCGAACTTCCCTGGTTCGGGGGCAGGCCTAACCTATTTGGCCGGGACCTGAGAGCGCAGTACTGGCGTTTACAAAAAAGGGCTACAGGTGGATGGCCCCTTCTAGGGATGGAGTGAAGGATGTTCAAAGTTCATAGCGGTTACTAAGATCCATTGCGGTTAGAGTTAATCCATAGCAGTTATCGGGGCTGGAGGATAAAACTACATCTGTTGGTACCTGCTTAAAATAGAAAGAACAGAATTACTAGGTTGTATACAGTAAAGTAAATATGTTAACTAGAATGCCCAAACTATCAGTCTAAAAGAATGAGATTCACTGGGAGTATAATGGGGAAGTGGGATGGGAGAATGAAGGACATGTGGTTCGGGGGAGACTCAAAGGAGAGGGTTAATATGCTAATCGGAGAGATTGGGAAGAATGGGGCAAGGGATGTCATCAAGCATTTCGTCTCTGAGTGATGAGAGGAGAGGAGAAGCGTGGGAATAGGGAGGCAGTTGGGAGTGCAGGGGTAACCATGGCCTTCTCGTCAGAGAACCGCGACAAATCAGCGGCTGGCCAAAGTGTTATTATTGTAGGGGTCATCTTGATTAAGTAAGTTGAGACTTAAGATTATGGGAGGAGAGCAGACTATGACGCTCATACGCTACACCCGCGGGCGTTTCCTGCTCGTTATCTCCGCAGTTTGATTCCTACTTCAGTTTATGTGGGTCTTCTTGATTAAGTAAGTTGAGATTTAGATTATGAGAGGAGAGCAGTCTATGACGTCCATATGCCACTCCCGGGGTGTTTGCTGCTCATTACCTCCGCGATTTGATTCCTATTAGTGTTTATATGGATCTTCTTGATTAAGTAAATTGAGAATTAGATTATGAGAGGAGAGCAGTCTATGACGTTCATATGCCACACCCGAGAGTGTTTACTTCTCGTTACCTCAGCGGTTTAATTCCTACTTGTGTTTATAGGGGTCATTTTGATTAAGTAAGTTGAGATTTAGATTATGGGAGGAGAGCAGTCTATGACGCTCAGCCACACCTGAGGGGGTTTACTGCCCGTTCTACCTCTGCGATTTTATTCCTACTTGTGTTTATACGGGTCATCTTGATTAACCCTTTACCTAACACGCAAAGCAGAAGACACTTGCGAATAAAATTCTTAAAGCACTAATTTTTTTTATTTTTCGCGTCAAAAACATAGCTTATGACCCTTATTAGAAAGGGCTCGTTCCAATGATGGGTCATACGCAATGTTTTTGTGACAAAAAATGAAGAAGTAATAAAAATTGAATGGTGAATTTTGTGAATAGCGCTGGCCGGTTTTGGCTGTTACGTTACGTTGGGTAAAGGGTTAAGTAAGATGAGATTGAGATTATGAAAGGAGAGTAGACTATGACGCTCATATGCCATACGCGAGGGCGTTTACTGCTCGTTACCTCCGCAGTTTTATTCCTACTTCCGCTTCTATCGGCTAGGGGTCGTCTTCTTCTCTTCTTCTTCCTTTAAGGTACTGTTCCACTACAGTGTATTTTCGTACCGGCGCAATTTGTGGTGCAAGGACGTCTATACAGTGCAATTAAAAGTTCTATAAATTTACAGTGCGCTTAAAATATAAAAACATGCCGGTCTAGCGTCTGATGGTGGTGGACCCAATCTGTTTCTTGAAGCTGTCTATAGATGTTGCTCTGACATCTTCAGATGGCAGTGAGTTCCATATCCTAATCCCATCTGGGAAAATTATTTCTGGTAGACCAGGGTTCTTGCATATGGTACCAAGAAGGTGATGTTATTCCCTCTTGGTGAAATGGTTGGTACCAGGAGAGCAGATGGAATGTCAATCAGATGGTACACAATCCTGTACATCATAGTAACCTTGGCCTGGGCTCTTCGCTCCTGTAGTAGTGGCCACTGAAGTTGGTGCAGCATGTTGGAGACGCTGCTGGTTGTCCGATAGTCAGAGAATACCATACGGGCAGCCCTCCGTTGAACCATTTCCAGCTTGTTGATGTTGTCATCCGTAAACGGATCCCAGATAACACTTGCGTACTCTGTGAGTGGTCTAATCAGGGCCCTGTAGCAGAGAGACTTTGTTTCTTGTGGGCATTGGTGGATATTCCGCCGTAGGAAGGCTAAGGTGGAGTTCGCCTTCTTGGTGATCTGGTTGATATGGTGATTCCATTTCAAGCTTCTGTGAATGTTGACTCCAAGGTATTTCGCTGAGTCGACTACTTCGAGGGTGTGTCCGTGTATGTTGTATGGGTATTCCACGCATTTCCTTTTGTTAGTGACGTTCAGGACTTGGCATGTCTTGGGGTGGAACTCCACCATCCAGTCACTTTCCCATTGCTGCAGAGTCTCGAGGTCTTGTTGTAGTTGGATGGCATCTTGTTCGCTCTTGATGTTCCTATAGAGCGCGCAGTCATCTGCGAATAGACGAGCCGTTGATCCCTCAGAGACTCAATCAGGCAGGTCATTTATGAACTTTAGGAATAACAGCGGCCCAAGCACACTGCCTTGGGGAACTCCAAACTGTACGGCAGTTGTTGATGATGTGACGCCTTCTAGTAGAACTTGTTGAGTCCGTCCTCCAAGGAAGTCCCCTATCCATCCAAGATGACTGTGCCGTATGCCATAGTGTTGTAACTTGTACAGGAGACGTTTGTGGGGAACTTTATCAAACGCTTTGGAGAAGTCCAGTAATATCATATCGGTTTGGCCCTTGACGTCCATATTCTTTGCTAGATCTTGAATGGTAAGGATCAATTGACTCTCACAGGAACGTCTCTTACGGAATCCATGCTGGGCATCGGTCAAGATGTTGTTGCTGTCAAGGTGTCTCATGGTGTTACTGCACATGATATGCTCCAGCATCTTACACGCCACAGACGTTAGGCTGACGGGACGATAGTTTTCTGCCTTGTTTTTCTCCCCCTTCTTGTAGATTGGAACCACATTGGCTGTCTTCCACTCAGATGGTATTGTGGCTTGGTTAAGCGATGCCTGGAACAGCACTTGAAACATTGGGGCAATCTCATCTGTAAGCGCCTTCAGTAGCCTGCAGGATATTCCATCTGGCCCTGTAGCCTTGTGTATGTCGAGATCAGCCAGGAGCTTTCTCACACCATCTGTTCCTACCGTTATGGGTGGCATGTCACCGAAGGGACTTGGTCCTTTGTTGCGGATGGTATCAGCTCGCTCATCCTTGTTAAATACAGACGAGAACTGTTGGTTGAGGATGTTGGCTTTCTTGCTGCTGTCTGAGTGGGTCATGCCTAAGTAATTCTTTAAAGGTGCTACGCCAGTCGTATCCGTCCGCATACTTTTAATAAAACCCCAGAATCGTTTAGGGTTTGATTTGGAGTCCGGACTGATTATGTTATTTATATAGGTGTTATATGCCTTCTTACAAGTCGACTTTGCTTCCTTCTTTAGGTGTTGGTATCGTAAGATGTCTTTGGCATTCTTGGTCCTCCGAGCCTTCCAGAAACTTTGTTTCTTCCTGCGGGAAGTCTTCTTAACATCACGATTTACCCAGGGCTGTGAAAACCTTGGAGATGACAACTTAGACGGTACATGTTGATTTTGCAATCCTAGGATGTTAGTTTTGATGTATAGCCAAATATCCTCCACTGGGCTTGTGACGCAGAAGTCCTTAAGAAATATGTTGGCAATCGAGTGGCACTCTTCCTTCATGGTGTGAAGATCTGCCTTATTCCAGAGATAGATTCTGTGCTGTATTGGTTTGGATCGTCTGGCTGATGCACTAGAGATGATATGGACTATATCATGATCTTCCACGCCAGGGGCTGGCTTGCACTTGTCTACCAGGGATGGCCTGTTTGTCAGGAAGAGGTCCAGAGTGGCATTAAGGCGAGTCGGGAAGTCAACGATTTGCTCCAGGGCACACCGATTAACACAGTTAATGAACCTCTGGTTGATTACAACCGTGTTTGAGTTTCCCTCCATGGATTGTGATGACCAGTTGATGTCTGGTAAGTTCAAGTCACCGCCTATCCAAAGTACTGCCTTCTTGTGTCTGTCAGTTGTCGTCTCGATGTCAGTACACATATTATCCATGTACTCTAGGTTGGAGCTTGGTGGTCTGTAAAGGGCTCCGATGATTAGCTGGCTTGTTTTCTCGAGCGTGAGTGACACGTATGCGGCTTCAGAGCTGACGTGCTCATTGATTCGATCACAGATAATGTCTGTACGTACCGCGATCAATACTCCACCAAACCCATCCTTCCTGTCCTTCCTATGTACAGAGTAATTGGCAGGGAAGAATTCCGAGCTGTGTATTGACTCGTTCAGCCATGTCTCCGTTCCAATCAGGACGCTGGAGTTGTAGCTGTCTATAATGTTCAGCAGCTCCGCCTTATTGTTCTTAATGCTCTGAAAGTTTATATTGAGGACCACAAAGTAGTTCCATGATTTAGTTACAGGAGTGATGAATTTATTGCCTTGGGTGATGAGCAGGCATCAGGTGGTCCTAGTGAGTCAATATTTACACTGGAGTCTAAACTGCTAAAAGAGTTTGTATGTACGTCAAAAGAGTGAAAGAAACTGGATGTAAATTGGGGCATTTCACATGCAACACAGTGCCACGAAACTTTGTTCAAACAGTTATACATGGTGGTGGTCATGTGCATACATTTGGCATGATACCAGAGATTACAGTCATCACATGCGACGCCTTGTTTCATTGTGACGGCTTTAAAGCAGATCTGACACGGATATTTTGGGGTTCTAGGACCTGGGTTCTTATCAATGTCAGATGAACAGGTGATAAGAATGAAGCTCAGGTACATATATGTGTGCATTTTACCTCTCCTTATGTTTGGGAATGTTGAGAAGGATTTCAGAGATTTCGAGCCTCTGTATGTAGCAATGAGCCGAATGTTGTGTCCCAGGAGGCTGTCAGCATTGTGTTTAATCACATTTCCTAAATATTCATACTCACAGGAAGATCTCCAAACTGTTAGAACCAAAAACAGAAAATAGAAATTAACGCTTAGCAACGACATTGTTTACATTTTCTTCGCACCGGAAGTAGATATTTATCAGGTGTCAGAATCAGACAAATGTGTCTAAACAAAAAAGTCAAAATAATACTATTTCCACAGGGTAGGTCTATGAGTCGTTAGGGAATAATATCTCCATAGATGTTCACATGATGATTAGAATAAGATTCAAATTGAAGTAAATTTTCGCAGGATGTTCGAGCCAAAGATCAAAAGACGTCCCTGTACCACTCTTGATTGAGTATGGACCTCAGAGCCATACTGGCCGTGGGCAGGAGCGGATCGGTCGGGTCAGGTGGGCCCGAATCTTCTGGTATCGGGTCCCCCTGGCCCGGCCGGTCCCCCAGGTCAGGATGGCCCCTAGATAGCAGTGATGGCTCGCGGTGATTATTATGTGGCAATTTTTCTTTTTTGCCGGCTGGCACAGATGTCGTGAAGTTCTTATATTAGCTTGCTGTCCTTGAGGCATTCACAATTTTTGGCGGCTAGGAATGAGAGGCGCTCTTCCATAGTTGGAATTCCAGCCTTTTCGTGATGTAGTTTGATTGGGGTATCCCATGAGGGCTCGGAGGGCAATCCTAAGCGCGTGGTTCTGGTCCTTTTCGAGGTTTTTTTTTTTGGCGGGGGGTCCCCAAACTTTAATACAGAAAACACATTGCAGCTGTTTTTTCCAATTCACTTTTAATAAGAATTAAGATGATATACGACGTGGACAGGGGTCTCCCCCCCCCCCCCCCCCCAAAAAAAAAAAGAAAAAAAAAGAAAAGAAAAAGAGCTTCATGAGTTGAGGAGACAAGAAAATATTAACACTGCCGACAATGCAAATCAATTAGTAGGTATATATATTGTGTTCTGGACTCCCGAGAAATGATGAATCATTTGGGTTTATCCACTTAAAAATTTAGACTACTTCCAATCCAGAGTCTTATCCAGGTTGCACATAATTTTCCTAACAATGTCAGCTGGAGTTCTTCGTTCTGTGACCCGTCGCCTGAACACGGGTTTATGCTCATATTTACGATTGAAGGTTACATTTAATCACGCAATTCCATGATTATGAATAGTGCCTTAGTATTTCCATCATATAGCTAAGAGAAAACTGTCTTATTATAAGTTATAACACCGTGTTTAGCTTTTCCGCTACTGACATCGACTTACCGAAATGAAGTTTTTTTCTGTTGAGAGCTGAGGAATCGAATACACCCAGTTCTGTTTGGGAACGGGACAACTCGCCGACGGGACAACTCGCCGTACCCGAGGTGGGACGAGTCGCCGTCGGGACAACTCGCCGTGGGGACAAGTCGTCGTGGAGTGGTAGTTGAGAAGGTTCCAGGTAGCGACAACACAAGTTTTTGCATTTTTTCCAGAAAACTAACCAATGTACGTATTTTAGGAAAGCTCTAGCACTGTTAAAACTACAACCAACATTTTTGGGGGGAACTGGAAAAAAGAAAAAAAAAATTCCATGTTTTTGGGGGTAGTACTAAAATGAATCCGCAGGTAGAAAAAGAGACCGTAAGAGTCCGTAAGAGACCGCAAGTAAACTATGGGGGTTAATGTTCTGAAATGAATGGTTTCTGGTTCTTTGGGTTACAAATAATACATATCCGAAGTTTGGTGTTGATATTTCAACGTTAACCCCTAAAATTTCACTATTAATATTTTGCGCGTTCACAAACTTACCGACTCATTTTTCGCAAGACGGGCCAAAGAGTCCGCAAATGAACTACTAGTCATACAAATATCAAATGAACGGTTTCTGGTTGAAAACACTACAAATAATACATATCCGAAGTTTGGTGTTGATATTTCAACGTTAACCCCTAAAATTTCACTATTAATGTATAGCGCGTTTTCAAACTTACGGACTCATTTTTCGCAAGATGGGCCAAAGAGTCCGCAAATGAACTACTAGTCATAAAAATATCAAATGAACGGTTTCTGATTGAAAACAGTATAATTAATACATATCCGAAGTTTGGTGTTGATATTTCAACGTTAACCCCTAAAATTTCACTATTAATATTTTGCGCGTTCACAAACTTACCGACTCATTTTTCGCAAGACGGGCCAAAGGGTCCGCAAAGGAACTACTAGTTATACAAATATCAAATGAACGGTTTCTGGTTGAAAACAGTATAAATAATACATATCCGAAGTTTGGTGTTGATATTTCAACGTTAACCCCTAAAATTTCACTATTATTGTATAGCGCGTTTTCAAACTTACAGACTCATTTTCGCAAGATGGGCCAAAGAGTCCGCAAATGAACTACTAGTCATACAAATATCAAATGAACGGTTTCTTATTGAAAACAGTATAAATAATACATATCCGAAGTTTGGTGTTGATATTTCAACGTTAACCCCTAAAATTTCACTATTAATGTATAGCGCGTTTTCAAACTTATGAACTCATTTTTCGCAAGACGGGCCAAAGAGTCCGCAAATGAACTACTAGTCATACAAATATCAAATGAACGGTTTCTTATTGAAAACAGTATAAATAATACATATCCGAAGTTTGGTGTTGATATTTCAACGTTAACCCCTAAAATTTCACTATTATTGTATAGCGCGTTTTCAAACTTACGGACTCATTTTTCGCAAGATGGGCCAAAGAGTCTGCAAATGAACTACTAGTCATAAAAATATCAAATGAACGGTTTCTGATTGAAAACAGTATAATTAATACATATCCGAAGTTTGGTGTTGATATTTCAACGTTAACCCCTAAAATTTCACAATTAATATTTTGCGCGTTCACAAACTTACCGACTCATTTTTCGCAAGACGGGCCAAAGGGTCCGCAAAGGAACTACTAGTCATACAAATATCAAATGAACGGTTTCTGGTTGAAAACAGTATAAATAATACATATCCGAAGTTTGGTGTTGATATTTCAACGTTAACCCCTAAAATTTCACTATTATTGTATAGCGCGTTTTCAAACTTACAGACTCATTTTCGCAAGATGGGCCAAAGAGTCCGCAAATGAACTACTAGTCATACAAATATCAAATGAACGGTTTCTTATTGAAAACAGTATAAATAATACATATCCGAAGTTTGGTGTTGATATTTCAATGTTAACCCCTAAAATTTCACTATTAATGTATAGCGCGTTTTCAAACTTATGAACTCATTTTTCGCAAGACGGGCCAAAGAGTCCGCAAATGAACTACTAGTCATACAAATATCAAATGAACGGTTTCTGGTTGAAAACAGTATAAATAATACATATCCGAAGTTTGGTGTTGATATTTCAACGTTAACCCCTAAAATTTCACTATTATTGTATAGCGCGTTTTCAAACTTACGGACTCATTTTCTGCAAGATGGGCCAAAGAGTCCGCAAATGAACTACTAGTCATAAAAATATCAAATGAACAGTTTCTGATTGAAAACAGTATAGTTAATACATATCCGAAGTTTGGTGTTGATATTTCAACGTTAACCCCTAAAATTTCACAATTAATATTTTGCGCGTTCACAAACTTACCGACTCATTTTTCGCAAGATGGACCAAAGAGTCCGCAAATGAACTACTAGTCATACAAATATCAAATGAACGCTTTCTGGTTGAAAACAGTACAAATAATACATATCCGAAGTTTGGTGTTGATATTTCAACGTTAACCCCTAAAATTTCACTATTAATGTTTTGCGCTTTCACAAACTTACCCTTACTCGTTTTCAAACAGAGATACCGGAAGAAAACCACTGGTCGAATTAACAATTAAGTAGGTGTCAAAATTATATTGGATTATCGCTAGCTCTGATGACTGGTTTCCCATTACAAATTTATCAGAGGGTTTCAAGAGTGCAGTTAATACCGTTCAAGTACATACTCACACTTAATCTTAATTCGTCAATAATCTTTATATCCGTGTCATACTAAATACTCATTGGGTTTTGAAGTTAGAAATCTCAAATTTCACTATTATTGTATACTTCGTATTGAAAATTTCGGACTCATTTCTAGCAACACGGGACAAAGAGTCCGCAAAAATAACTGTAGATGATAATTCAATGATCCCTAGCTCAGATATCAAAAGGTACCGCTGTCTTTTTGTCCAAGCCTATAAGTGTGATCGTTATGGCTACTGAATTGTTTGATCGGTAAATTAAAATCACCGTTATTTGTGTGGCATGTTGTTTGTGATTATTAGGATATTATTTATACTGTTTTCAATAAGAAACCGTTCATTTGATATTTTTATGACTAGTAGTTCATTTGCGGACTCTTTGGCCCATCTTGCGAAAATGAGTCTGTAAGTTTGAAAACGCGCTATACAATAATAGTGAAATTTTAGGGGTTAACGTTGAAATATCAACACCAAACTTCGGATATGTATTATTTATACTGTTTTCAATAAGAAACCGTTCATTTGATATTTTTATGACTAGTAGTTCATTTGCGGACTCTTTGGCCCATCTTGCGAAAATGAGTCTGTAAGTTTGAAAACGCGCTATACAATAATAGTGAAATTTTAGGGGTTAACGTTGAAATATCAACACCAAACTTCGGATATGTATTATTTATACTGTTTTCAATAAGAAACCGTTCATTTGATATTTTTATGACTAGTAGTTCATTTGCGGACTCTTTGGCCCATCTTGCGAAAATGAGTCTGTAAGTTTGAAAACGCGCTATACAATAATAGTGAAATTTTAGGGGTTAACGTTGAAATATCAACACCAAACTTCGGATATGTATTATTTATACTGTTTTCAATAAGAAACCGTTCATTTGATATTTGTATGACTAGTAGTTCATTTGCGGACTCTTTGGCCCATCTTGCGAAAAATGAGTCCGTAAGTTTGAAAACGCGCTATACAATAATAGTGAAATTTTAGGGGTTAACGTTGAAATATCAACACCAAACTTCGGATATGTATTATTTATACTGTTTTCAATAAGAAACCGTTCATTTGATATTTGTATGACTAGTAGTTCATTTGCGGACTCTTTGGCCCATCTTGCGAAAAATGAGTTCATAAGTTTGAAAACGCGCTATACATTAATAGTGAAATTTTAGGGGTTAACGTTGAAATATCAACACCAAACTTCGGATATGTATTATTTATACTGTTTTCAATAAGAAACCGCTCATTTGATATTTGTATGACTATTAGTTCATTTGCGGACTCTTTGGCCCATCTTGCGAAAAATGAGTTCATAAGTTTGAAAACGCGCTATACATTAATAGTTAAATTTTAGGGGTTAACGTTGAAATATCAACACCAAACTTCGGATATGTATTATTTATACTGTTTTCAATAAGAAACCGTTCATTTGATATTTGTATGACTAGTAGTTCATTTGCGGACTCTTTGGCCCATCTTGCGAAAAATGAGTCCGTAAGTTTGAAAACGCGCTATACAATAATAGTGAAATTTTAGGGGTTAACGTTGAAATATCAACACCAAACTTCGGATATGTATTATTTATACTGTTTTCAACCAGAAACCGTTCATTTGATATTTGTATGACGAGTAGTTCATTTGCGGACTCTTTGGCCCGTCTTGCGAAAAATGAGTTCATAAGTTTGAAAACGCGCTATACATTAATAGTGAAATTTTAAGGGTTAACGTTGAAATATCAACACCAAACTTTGGATATGTATTATTTATACTGCTTTCAACCAGAAACCGTTCATTTGATATTTGTATGACTAGTAGTTCATTTGCGGACTCTTTGGCCCATCTTGCGAAAATGAGTCTGTAAGTTTGAAAACGCGCTATACAATAATAGTGAAATTTTAGGGGTTAACGTTGAAATATCAACACCAAACTTCGGATATGTATTATTTGTACTGTTTTCAACCAGAAACCGTTCATTTGATATTTGTATGACTAGTAGTTCATTTGCGGACTCTTTGGCTCGTCTTGCGAAAAATGAGTCGGTAAGTTTGAAAACGCGCTATACATTAATAGGGAAATTTTAGGGGTTAAAGTTGAAATATCGATACCAAATTTCGGATGTGTATTATTTGTAACCCAAAGAACCAGAAACCATTCATTTCAGAACATTAACCCCCATAGTTTACTTGCGGTCTCTTACGGACTCTTACAGTCTCTTTTTCTACCTGCGGACTCATTTTAGAACTACCGGTTTTTGGGTAGGGACGGCAGCTTTTTTTGTCTGTCAAAATCACTAAGTCCACACATGGATGTCATGCAGTTACTCTTTGCTCAAAATTTCATACTTTGAGATGTGTCAAGAGTGGTAACAGTTAATATTGCAATATATATTACCTGTATTAGAGAAGTATCTTCAGATCACCTGCCTGATATTCCTTCATCAGCTGGTATGTGTATATAGCGATGTCCCCTGAGTATTTTATATTGTACCATTATTATTATTATTTTAGTTGGTAATTAGCACTTTTGGACAGTTATGGACTGTTTTGGTCGGTAATCAGTATGACCCCCTTGTATTAGTTTTTTTGGGTGGCGAGTTGATCCATGGCGACTTGGCCCGTGGCGACCTGACCCAGTGGCGAGTTGACCGAGTGACGAGTTGACTCGGTGGCAAGTCAACCCGTTCCCCTTGCAAACATGCATGATTAGTTTTTGTCACAACCTCTACCAGGGGCGTAGCTATGGGTGGACTGGGGACAAGCCCCCAAAAGTTTGTTGCCCCCCCCCCCCCAAAAAAAAATGGTTGACGTGAACAATGAGGGAGAATTTTGGCTGATCGGCGTGCCTGTAAATGCTCTCAGGTGCTAACAAAATGCTTGGAAATCGCTCCTAGAGCGCTGAAATATGAAATATTTTCCGGGTGGGGGGTGCAGACCCCCCCTCTACGGGAGGGTACACCCCCTCCCGTACCCAACCCCTCCTCAGGCCTTCAGGAGATGCCTTCGGCATCTCAACCCAGGAATCCCCATGTAAAGCTCATTTCATCCTAGCAGAATGTCTCAAACAACCAGTTGGGCCGTTCCGTCATCTCTGCGTACATCTTAACATAATGCTAAAATAGTATCATTCTTTCTTTCTTTCTTCATATAATTGCTGCCTTCAACAGGTTGATGATTATGCAATGAATTCAGGGGGTTGTGGGATGAATCTCTTCAGCTCCCCTCTAGGCTACCACAGATAGATCTTTAGCATGCGCAGGGTGTGTCTCTCGGACTCTCTCCCTGCACAGAGGTCAGCCATTTTATGTCCCCACCCGATAGGACGGTACACTGTGGCAGCATCAACCCCGAAATTGATGCTGACAGAGGGTGTTTGGTCAATACGGAACCTCTCCCCGACCGTGGATTAAATACACGAACATGGGTTACACACTTAAATTTGCAGGACTTATCTCCAGGTTGCGCAAATTTTTAACTCTGGTAGGCTTGTGGTAAACTGCTACCTTTCAGCTAGAAATGTGGGGCCGAATCTTCCAGGGCAGCATCGTTTTGGGGCAGATTCTACCACCTGGGGTCGAATCGCCATGTATCCCACTGTGGCAGGGTAGTTGCTTTTGATGAGCCATAACACCATGAAATTGAAAACCAAAATGGAAATAAATATATTCACCATGTAGGGAATGGAATTATCTATCACATCGCTCGTGTGTTATTGGGAGTTATTGAATATTTGTTGACGTTTTCCATGCACGAAAATAGGCTATGTTTCGTTGATCAATACAAATATAAAAATCACAAACCTTGAAATATGACCCAATAAAAAATAAACAATGATGTTTAAAATATATTGTTAGTTATTTGTTTTCGAGGTATTCATCGTCTAAGTGTTTGCGTAATCACAATGGGAATCGATGGGGTCATTTGTTTATCTCAAAATGGTGGCCCCCATGACGCGATTCCAACAAAAAATTATTCATTTATCGGCGACAGAATATCAACTTATACTCACTTAAATTTGTATTAAGCACTTTCTGTGAGTTTATATACATGTTATTCCTCAAACTTTTGTTTAGGTTTTCCGTACTTTGTTGAATTTTGGTCTATTTTCTGCTCATAAACTTACACTTTTTGCACTATGACAGATATCGTAACCGGAAGTGGCCAACCGTTGTTGTCGCTATTCCAGGTCAACTCGCCCTCGGGTCAACTCTCCCCCGCCAGTTTTCCCGGGTCAACTCGCCCCCGATCGGGGGGCGAGTTGACCCGCATTTGAGGGGCGAGTTGACCCGGGAAAATTCTTTTTGGGGGGTGGGTAATTTTTTTGAAAAAATTGGGGGAGGGGTAATTTTTTTTTGGTTAAATTGCCGAGAAAAACTGAAAAATAAATGAAGTACTTACCTTCAAAATTTTTAATCATCCTTTTAGAAAATCCAAGAATCAAAACGTAAATCCTTTCATAGAAAACCTATGGAATAACAGGGAGCACATAAATACAACATACTAACATCTTGAAGGCAGACGATACAATGATTGAATAAAAAACAAATCTACAGGGACTGAGTTGACAGGAATTACTCAAACTGAATAGCGGTTCTTCAAAAACATCTTTGATGAATTATTTTTTTGTTAATAGTCAAGATGTTTGTTTTTACAGTAATCACATACTAGTTGGTGTTTATTTGAGATTGATTGTGTGGCTGATTGCCTTTCAACAATACACAAGAAACCACCAAACACTAGGCAAGGATTGAAACAAGGTTTCAATCCTTGCCTGGAGACGAGTGTACATTTTACATTTACACAATCTAACACTCCAACGTAAACTGCCGGGAATTCTAACCACGTGCATACCCCTCAGACTCCATTTGAGGCAATAGGAAAAGCTAGGCCTGTGTGACCCAAGTGAAATAACATTTCCCCACTCCTCGGCGAAAAGGAAATAGATTTTACTTCCCCATAGTTTGTCATATATTTCTCGGCGATTTCAATACATTTTCATGTTTAGTTAGTATAAATGTGTCTTTACATGTTTTGTACGAGTGCTGTAACCAACTTTATATTGTAATTTATATTGTAAAATAATAAAATATATATTATTGAAATAAAAAATGCTGGTCTGGCTGGACTTCATAATATTGTTGTAAATAATAGATTATAGTATTAAAATAAAAAAAAATAAATAAAAAAATTATTGAAATAAAAAATGATGGTCTGGCTGGACTTCATAATATTGTTGTAAATAATAGATTATAGTATTAAAATAAATTTTTATGATATAACTAGAGTTACGTTTTTTTTTTACTGGGGGCGACTTGACCCGGGGCGAGTTGACCCGGGTCGACTTGATCCGAGGGCGACATGACCCGGGGGCGAGTTGACCCAAGGGCGAGTTGACCCGTTCCCGTTGAGAAGTAATACGCGGCATAGGATTAAATTATCTTTATTAATACTCATGGGGTTGTAAGTGACAAGTGACTAGCGGCATATATTTTATTATCTTTATTATTTAATTATATATATTCTTCACAACAAAGACATGTAATAGTTAACAATAATGATTTAACACATACAATATAGTCCAATAATATTAGCCTTCGCCTGTGCTCCGAATTTATTGTTTTTTTATTTTTAATATGTCGCACCGTCGAAGTCTAATCTGATCTTTCGTTTTTCCAGCAGCAAAGTTCAGCGAGAGACTCTCGCTGAATGGTTGGACCTCGATTAAAGATCAAATTTCCCCACCTGGTTCCTACTTCCGATTGACAGTTGTGTAAAACACATTTTTCTTCATTCTGGTGGTCATTTTCTTGCAAATAAATTGATCTTTTGAATTATTTAGGCGTCATTTGCACTGCAATTTTTTCAACTCGAAACAAACTGTTGAACCGGAAGATGGGTTGATAGGAAAACGCGGAGTGAAAAATGGAATACCGATAATGTAGTGCACACCACGTCAAACGATGCGGCAGTCGTTGCAATACCGCTGAGGTCCGTTCCCGGAAATGTGATACGATTTTTAACAATTTTCCAACCGCTATAACATTACCGCTTGAAAAAATGTTTTTATTTAATTATTGTTATTTAATACGTAATTCGACAGTAAGTATAGGAAATTTATACATCTAATATGAATGTGAAGGCATATTATTCTTGTCGAAGGTGGGAACATGTATGGAGAATGAGTATTCATCATATTAGTGTTCTGTCGCCTAATTTCGTACTTTGCTGCTGGAAAAACGAAAGATCAGATTAGACTTCGACGGTGCGACATATTAAAAATCAAAAAATAATAAATTCGGAGCACAGGCGAAGGCTAATATTATTGGACTACATACAATAGTGACTATAATATAACAGGTTTTTTTTTAAATCACAGAGTTATACATGATACATCTAAGGAAAGACAATTATTTAACATAAACAGAGGAACATTTCTTCAAAAAGGCTGAAGTTGATAGTGATGGAGGGTCTGACATATATTCGTCCCAATACTTCTGGATCTTCTGGGACATTTTTGTGTATTTGGAGCGTGCGTCCGTCTCTAAATCTGATGTCTGGACTCTTAATTCGACATTTTCTGCTTCTGTCTGTAGAGCCAGTACCAATTTGTAAAAACTCAATCTGGTCCCAAGTGTGTTCAGACGCCGATGCCAAGCTGTAATAGGGAAAAAAACTTTTGGTTATAAGCATATTTACATAGAGAGAGAGGGGAGAGAGAGAGCGAGAGGGGGGGGGGGGGGAGAGAGAGAATGAAAAAAAACTCACCTTCAATGTCGTTATTGGTCCGGAACCGTATGGCCCAAAATACTCCATTCCGTGTGGCTGAAAGTTGCGGAATCTACCCATTGTCTCTGGACATAGTCCACGAAGTCTCGGAGTTTCGTCTCTGGCTGACTTGTTGTACAAGGCTTCAAAGGTTTCTCGGATATGAAGAGCCGTCAGGAATGGTAACGCTAGTATCTGGTGAATAAAATCGTGTACAGGTTCCCGTTCTCTATAGGCAGTCTGGAGCCCGATCCTTGTTACATACCTGTACACGGCTTGGCTCCAACCTCTCTAACTGCTTGCCAAAGAGCTGTCAACAGCATGTTGTCATGGTCTAACATCTCTGTTGCATTGGATACAAAAATATGAAGGCATTTTGGAAATGATGCTGAGCCTTGCCATCTGACTATATTTATAGAAGATCAGGTCAGCAAATAAAAGGGAACCCCAAAACACTCTGAAATAACTGTGATCTTGGTTAATTGAGAAGCCATCACCAAATCAAAACAAAATCATTACAGAAACCATATTGTAGTAGCCGACGACTGAAAACCAATCATTTTATATCAGCGCCTAAAAACACAGTGATTACAACCAACCTTTAGGAGCAACCAGCAATTGAGAACACATCAACTTAATCAAAGCTGACGATTACTTTTATTTCATTTTCAACAAAATCATTCTTCTGAAAATGTTGCAGTGGACAGTTTAGTTCAAGGTGGGACTTTCATAACACATGGATTTAATTGGATTTAATTCTGTTCATTTCTTTCAATTCCGTTACATTTTCCAGGATGAAACTCGATCTTCCACTTTCTTCCCCAGTCACCAAGTTTGTCTAGCTCACTCTGGAGTTAGCAGGCCTTGGAATTGGATTTTACAGTGATGTAGGCGATTGTATCATCAGCAAAGAGCCTCACTGTTGCAGTTAGCCCCTCTGGCATGTCGTTGATGTAGATCAGAAAGAGGCTAGGCCCAAGGACAGATCCCTGAGGTACTCCGGATTCCACACTTACGTGGCTTGATGTCTCGCCGTCGACAACTACTGCCTGGGTTCTGTCGGTTAAGAAGCTATTGATCCAGGTATTGACTTTCCCTCGAATGCCGTAGTGGTCCAGTTTGTGAATGAGAAGGCTATGCCTAATTTTATCAAAAGCCTCTGAGAAGTCCATTATCAAGACGTCTGTCTGCTTACCGGAGGCCATGTTTGCAGAGACATCATCAACAAATTCAATCAGTTGTATTTCGCACGAACGTCTACTGCGGAAGCCATGTTGTAGGGGATACATGATGTTGTTATCGTCCGCATGCTTCATAATATGGCTAATAATTACATGTTCCATCAGTTTGCAGCAGATACAGGTGAGTGATATTGGACGGTAGTTCTCAGCTCTGTAGCGATCACCTTTCTTGGTCTAACATGGGCACTTCTCCATTCAGATGGGACTTCTCCAGTATCAGGGGATGTTCAGAATATGATTGTGAGGATCAGGGCTAGGTTATCTGCTAGTTCTTTTAGGACCCTTGGTTTGATTCCGTCCGGGCCAGCCGCCTTATGCGGGTTCAGCTTCTTAAGCAGTTTGGCAATCCCATTTCACGTTATGGTTAAATCTGGAGCTTGTGGATATGTACCGGTCATAAGTGATTGAGCTTTGAATTCCTCGGTACTGATGCAGGTTTTTTGTGAGAATGCAGATTGGAACTGTTTATTCAGTATTGTTGCCAGGTCATGTGGGTTGGAGTGTAGCAGGCCATCACTTCTGAGTGGCGATATTCCACTTGCGTCTGTCTTTTTGTGTTTTATGTAGGTCCAGAAACGTTTGAGTACACTATATTGGTTATCATCCTCTTGTGGTAGCACAACACCCTCTATATACTTCCAGTTCTCTCAGGCTCTGGCCAACGTGTCCTCTGCAGTTTGACCCGAAACGGCCGCTAAAGGTGGTGGAAATTAGTTGAATGATCTGAACGTAGTGGCTACCCCTCTATGTTCAGATTCCTCCCATTCAAATGGTTTACTGACGTTTCGGCCTTGGGACGTTTTGGCCCAAGACGTTTTGGCCTCCATTCCGGCTGAAACGTCCCGGGTTTTAGTGAATTTTTAAAAATTTTTTACATGTTTTGGAACTTAATTTCCTTCGTGTTGATGGTCACAAAAAGTTGTCTTTGAAAAAGAAAACGAACTTACCTTTATCGAAGATAAATTTATCCGTAAAAATCCATGAAATAAAGCAGGAATTAATTATATTTTAAATTATTTGTAAGCACAAATAAAGTATATTCACTGATGTTGAAGACCCATCGAAATAAATGAAATACAAGATTTTCCCAGCAAATGTTGTTTTGACAAAAGCCAGTACTTTGTTTGACACTTCTGATTAAAAGTTACTGATGAACTTTTTGAGTTTGTTTATACATGTACAAACTTTTCGGAATACATGTAAAAGTGACCGATGAACTGTTTGTATGTGTTGATACAGCACTCTCGATATGGTATCTTTGGTGACTTCTGATCTACCGACGACAGTGGGTTCAGATATGTTTGTGTTTTCTGAGGAGACTTCTGATCTATCAATAAATATGTATAAATAATGTATTCAAATGTTTATAAATAATGTATTTCTTAATAAAATTAAGGTAAACTGCATTTTCGTTTCGTTACAACTGTATACAAAGATAAGTTCTATAAAACCTAGCTATGTCGAAAGATGCTTTGGGTGAGGAAAAGGAGGATACAGAGACAGCCATCAGTTCCGCTCCCACTCCCACAGAGGCACCCATCTTGACCCCAGCTCCACAGCTGGAGACGATAGATGAGGAAAGTCCTGTGGAGACTAAGATGAAATCGGAAGCTGTCTTCTCGCCACTTCCCTATCCCCACTCGCCTCTCCCGTCGATTACAGAAAGCCAGGACCAGGACGCTGAACCTACCCCAAACACAGAATACTCTACAAAGGACCTATCCGTGGAAGAACTCATACAAGCAGCAATAGAGGCCAGGACAAAAGCAGAAAAAATACAAGAATCAATGGCTTGGACATTTCCACAGGCATTGCCACAACCAACCACACCACATAACGAGTCCTCAGTACCAACAACACCAACTACTACCGCAACTATCCTATCGCCTTCACAACCACCTCCTCAGAAGAAGAAGATCAAAAAGCACAAACGACGGTAAAAGAGTCTCCTCTCCTTTTCCTCCTTTGACACACCCAGACATGGCTCATGATCGAAACGCAAATAGGAAAAATATGAAACAGCTAACGATGGTCGAAAGGGGCTTGACCCAAAACGTCCAAGCGTGCCTTCGACGCGCTAAAACCATTCTTCTAGATGCTTTGGATATCCTTAACTTGTCTGATATCCTTAAGTTGTATTAAATATACTTAATAATAATAATAACACTTTGGCTGGCCGCTGATTTGTTGTGGTTCTCGGATGAGAAGGCCTTGGTTACCCCTGTACTCCCAACTGCCTCCCAATTCCCACGCCACTTCTCTCCTCCCAACACTCGGAGACGAACTGCTTGATGACATCCTACGCCCCATTCTTCTCAATCTCTGCGATTAGCATATTAACCCTCTCCTTTGAGTCTCCCACTAACCACATGTCCTTCATTCTCCCATCCCACTTCCCCATTTACCCATTACACTCTCAGTGAATCTTATTCTTTTAGACTGGTATTTTGGGCATTCTACACTTAGAGACAGTAATAAAGAAGTCTTTCTATTCTATTCCAACTGTGTGCTGTCAATCAATTAATTCCCTAATCCATATTAACAATCAATAGTGATGAAAATTATCTCATTCGGCAGGTTAGATAATAGAGGTTATTAGGTTGTTAAATTGAAAAATACTAATCACTTAACACCTCTTAATATCCTCTATTATCTATACTGGCGGATAGAGATAATCCCCTTCACTACTGACTGTTAATATAGGAGGCCGAAACGTCTCGTGTCCGAAAAGTCTTGAGGCTGAAACGTCCTCGGGCCGAAACTTCCCAGTACCATTCAAATCTGTGTTAAAATTCCCCATCAAGTTTAATGGGAACTCAAAACTCGAAAATACGTTTCAGTATCGATATTCATTTCGGCAGCAACTCTGGGTTGCGCAAAAAACATGTACGATATCGAAGCGATGGTTGACACATTGCATTGTTCAAATCACAATAAATAAAGGATAATACATAGTTTGGATCAATTTAGTGAATTTACTCTGCATAAATGTAAGGAAATACGTGTTCTATCTAATGCAGCCAGTGATAAGGGTGAAAGCTCTCTTACAGTTAAAACTAGAAGTCCTGTCATGAAAGGCGCACAAATAGCATGTTGATATGCGCATTAATGTGCGCGTTATGGCTCAATTAAAGCTATCATATTCTGTACATATGGCCTGTGCACAGGCAATGTTTCAGCCAATGGACCTCCGGGTAACCCGGAGGTCCATTGGCAGAAACATTGCATGTGTTTGCTATTTGCCATGAGTAACCAGGAGAACCTGCCGTGCTTTGGATGCCATTCGATATGGCAATTGCGCACAATTACAACGCGCAAGTAAGCCTAGATAAGCGCACTATTCGTGACAGGACTTCAAGTTTTAACTGTAGCTTGATATATATTCCTATTTTCATGTTTTGAGTTCCCACTAAAACTTAATAGAGAAGTTTACCACAGATTTGAATTGGAGGAATCTGAACGTAGAGGGGTAGCCACTACATTCAGATCGCTGAACTAGGTGGAAAAAAATTTAAAAAAATGAACTTTTTTTTTGTGTAAATACATGTATGTCACACTCACAGATAATAGTCATCAAACATGTTGGATAACCTGGCTTTGCATTTTGTCCAGAGGTCGGGGCCTAAAAAAAATTCCCTGGTTTGAAAGTATGGGGCCTACTTGGGTCTGATTTTGAACAATAGGCTATCAAAAATGGTAAACACCACACACATGAACACAAGCAAATACAGGACGATAATATCATAATTTATTCAGAAAAAACCCACTTGGGACCGTCTTTGAGTCAGTTTGTTTATCAGAGCTGGGTCAACACGATTTCTGTATGACAATGGACAAGATTCTCGAAGTTAATCATGTTGATGCCTGTGTTACTTAACTTACTTAGTGTGACCTGTTAGGCAACTTAGGCTTTTTGTAGGTACATGATACACATTATTCAAACTACAATTTCTTACCACTAATTTTCTAACTAATAATAATACATGAAATATTTAGCATAGTACAGGTAAATGCAGTTCAAAAACCTGACAACACAAGTGAAAATCAAAGCACCGTCTGGATTGTGAAGTTTTCATTTGGGTCATTTTGGGGATCTAGAAACTGTCGCTTGATGAAAATTGCCAGTAATATATATAGCATGCGTGTTTATTCAAGCCAATCGGTCATCGAAAACCTAGAGTTCACCAGGAATTCCTCATTGGCGTAATCAACTTTACTTCCCGTGATGCTCACACTTCAAAGTATGGAAATTCCTTCAGTAATTTAGTGTCAATGAATTCCAATTCGATATTAAATTTATTGGATTTAAAAATTAAAATGACAACAATAAACATGCTTTTGTTCACAATAGCTTGATCTAGTGTGGAGTTTAGGTATGACAATGTCCACCATTTCATGAGATAATATGCAAGGGTAAAGTCAAAATTACTGCCTATTTTTGTGATATAAACAATAAATACGAAGGATAACAGGTACCCAGAAACATTACTTGGCCCTTGCAGACAAAATATTATCAATCAGTGGCATGATGTATATGGCTAAATAATAGTTGACTATAGCACCTTCGACAGTTAGTCAATTATTATCCCCGCTTTGAAAAATTGCGGGGAAAAATTGGTTGTCTCCACCCGTCCGTCCGTCCGTCCGTCCGTCTGTCCGTCCGTACATACGTACGTACGTACGTCCGGGAATGGTTTCCGGCGAAAAACTCCTAGGGGTTTCAATTCAAAACATTGAAAGTGTGTTCATGTTCATTCATAGGGTCTGTAGATGTGCATAAAGGTTTTGCATTTTTGATTCGGCCCTCGGGGCGTAAGGGGCACCACTTTTGTCGTTAGAGGAATGGTTTCCGGCGAAAAACTCCTAGGGGTTTCAATTCGAAACATTGAAAGTGTGTTCATGTTCATTCATAGGGTCTGTAGAGCTGCTAAAAGGTTTTGGATTTTTGATTCGGCCCTCGGGGGCATAAGGGGCACCACTTTTGTCGTTAGAGGAATGGTTTCCGGCAAAAAACTCCTAGGGGTTTCAATTCGAAACATTGAAAGTGTCTTCATGTTCATTCATAGGGTCTGTAGATGTGCATAAAGGTTTTGGATTTTTGATTCGGCACTTGGGGGGCATAAGGGGCATCACTTTTGTCGTTAGAGGAATGGTTTCAGGCAAAAAACTCCTAGGGGTTTCAATTAGAAAGTGTGTTCATGTTCATTCATAGGGTCTGTAGAATAGATGTGCATAAAGGTTTTGGATTTTTGATTCGGCCCTCGGGGGCGTAAGGGGCACCACTTTTGTCGTTTGAGGAATGGTTTCCGGTGATAAACTCCTAGGGGGTTTCAATTCAAAACATTGAAAGTGTGTTCATGTTCATTCATATGGTCTGTAGATGTGCATAAAGGTTTTGGATTATTGATTCGGCCCTCGTGGGCGTAAGGGGCACCACTTTTGTCATTAGAGGAATGGTTTCAGGCAAAAAACTCCTAGGGGTTTCAATTAGAAACATTGAAAGTGTGTTCTTGTTCATTCATAGGGTCTGTAGAATAGATGTGCATAAAGGTTTTGGATTTTTGATTCGGCCCTTGGGGGGCATAAGGGGTACCACTTTTGTTGTTAGAGGAATGGTTTCCGGCGAAAAACTCCTAGGGGTTTCAATTCGAAACATTGAAAGTGTGTACATGTTCATTCATAGGGTCTGTAGATGTGCATAAAGGTTTTGGATTTTTGATTCGGTCCCGAGGGGCGCAAGGGGCACCATTTTTGTTGTTAGAGGAATGGTTTCCGGCGAAAAACTGCTAGGAGTTTCAATTCGAAACACTGAAAGTGTGTTCATGTTCATTAGTAGGGTCTGTAGATGTGCATAAAGGTTTTGGATTTTTGATTCAGCCCTGAGGGGCGCGAGGGGCACCATTTTTGTCGTTAGAGGAATGGTTTCCGACGAAAAACTCCTAGGGGTTTCAATTCAAAACACTAAAATTGTGTTCATGTTAATCAATAGGGTCTGTAGATGTGCATAAAGGTTTTGGATTTTTGATTCGGCCCTCGGGGCGTAAGGGGCACCATTTTTGTCGTTAGAGGAATGGTTTCCGGTGAAAAACTGCTAGGAGTTTCAATTCAAAACACTGAAAGTGTGTTCATGTTCATTAGTAGGGTCTGTAGATGTGCATAAAGGTTTTGGATTTTTGATTTGGCCCCGAGGGGTGCAAGGGGCACCATTTTTGTCGTTAGAGGAATGGTTTACAGAGAAAAACTCCTAGGGGGTTTCAATTCGAAACACTAAAAGTGTGTTCATGTTAATCAATAGGGTCTGTAGATGTGCATAAAGGTTTTGGATTTTTGATTCAGCCCCAAGGGGCACCACTTTTGTCGTTAGAGGAATGGTTTCGGGCGAAAAACTCCTAGGGGTTTCAATTCGAAACATTGAAAGTGTGTTCATGTTCATTCATAGGGTCTGTAGATGCGCATAAAGGTTTTGGATTCGGCCCCGTGGGGCGCAAGGAGCACCATTTTTGTCGTTCGAGGAATGGCTTCCAGTGAAAAACTGCTAGGAGTTTCAATTCGAAACACTGAAAGTGTGTTCATGTTCATTAGTAGGGTCTGTAGATGTGCATAAAGGTTTTGGATTTTTGATTCGGACCCAAGGGGCGCAAGGGGCTCCATTTTTATAGTTAGAGGAATGGTTTCTGGAGAAAAACTCCTAGGGGTTTCAATTCGAAACACTAAAAGTGTGTTCATGTTAATCAATGGGGTCTGTAGATGTGCATAAAGGTTTTGGATTTTTGATTTGGCTCCGAGGGGCGCCAGGGGCACCATTTTTGTCGTTAGAGGAATGGTTTCTGGAGAAAAACTTCTAGGGGTTTCAATCTGAAACACTGAAAGTTTGTTCATCTTCATTAATAGGGTCTGTAGATGTGCATAAAGGTTTTGGATTTTTGATTCGGCTTCGATGGGCGCAAGGGGCTCCATTTTTGTCGTTAGAGGAGTGGTTTCCGGCGAAAAAACTCCTAGGGGTGTCAATTCGAAGCACTGAAAGTTTGTTCATCTTCATTAATAGGGTCTGTAGATGTGCATAAAGGCTTTGGATTTTTTATTCGGCTTCGAGGGGCACAGGGGGCACCATTTTTGTTGTTAGAGGAATGGTTTCCAGAGAAAAACTCCTAGGGGTTTCAATTCGAAACACTGAAAGTTAGTTCATGTTAATCAATAGGGCCTGTAGATGTGCATAAAGGTTTTGTATTTTTGATTCAGCTTCGGAGGGTGCAAGGGGCACCATTTTTGTCGTTAGAGGAATGGTTTCTGGAAAAAAAAACTTCCAGGGTTTCAATTTGAAACACTGGAAGAGTGTTCATGTTAATCAGTTGGGTCTGTAGATGTGCATAAAGGTTTTGGATTTTTGATTCGGCTTCGAGGGGTGCAAGGGGCACCATTTCTGTCGTTAGAAGAATGGTTTCTGCAGAAAAACTCCTAGGGGTTTCAATTCGAAACATTGAAAGTGTTTTCATGTTCATTCATAGGGTCTGTAGATGTGCATAAAGGTTTTGGATTTTTGATTCGGCCCTCGGGGGTGCAAGGGCCACCACTTTTGATTGTGTAAACATTAGTATTATATCTTTATTCAAATAACTGAATAAACACACTGTGGGCTTCAACAGTACATTATTTCAGTTTGTATACATCAGCACACACCTTAAATAGAACAGATTTGGTGAATTTAAGTCAGAGTGAGTTTGTTCCACTACAAATCATTGGAAAGTGCCCATATACTCTCTCCAATGATCTATAATAGTACAAATCTGGGATAGGAATAAAATATAGGATCCTGGACAATTACTATTTTGTTACTCTGGATTTGTTCCAGCACAAATCATTGGAAAATGCCCAAAGGCTCCCTCGAATGATCTATAATAGTATAAATCTTAGATGAAGATGCAATATGCAATATAAGATCCTGCACAAAACCACTGCTGGTCACATGCACACACATACACATACCTGCATACATATATGTACATACACATATGTGTGCATACACATGCATATACATACCATCATTTCTTCGGGAGCATAACACAGCAGCAAAAGTTTCCAATTTTTGCCACCTTCATCCTCACTGGACATTGCATTCACGTAATTCAAATGCCTTTTTAAGAAATTTCCCTAGGTTTGTATAGGTGGGCCGTGAGTTAGCGAAGAGTAACCCACACAATTTGAACATACTTGGCTTCTTGGTATAAAAAGGTTTCATGAATTTTTTACGCAGATCTTGGAAAAAAGGACATTCTAATATAAAATGATATTCGGCCTTGATTTTATTCCTATTATATAAGTTACATAACCTCTCGGTTCTCGGGGTATTATTGTACCGCCCTATTTCGTTATATAATCTGTGAGAAGACAATCTTAATTTAGTAATAGGGGTTAAAAGATTTACCGGGATAGATTCTTTCAGATACCACTGTAATTCGAATGAATGAAAAAGGTTTTTATATAATAAACATTTAGGCCTATTTTCTAGATCATTAAAAACCATTTGTAAGTACTGATCATGTAAGTGCCTTATAATTTCATTTACAATAGCATTTGTGTTTAGAGGAATATATCCCGTCCACAAATACCCCAATCCTATATTTTCTAGGAGAGATTTTATCTTTCTAATCCAAGGGCTCTGATTTTTATCAACAATTTTTGTATAAAAACCTCTCAGTAAAGTGTTCTCCGAACATACCAACTTGACCCAATATTTTAGCATACGTATTTGTCTAAGGACATACATGTGAACATGCCCTAGTTCACAATACACCATAACATTTGTGGTTTTAGAATGAGTGTGTAAAATTCTCTTACAATATTGTAAGTGTATTTTTTCAATGTCGTCAACTTTGTGCATACCCCATACTTCACACCCATAATTCAGAATACTTGCAACATAGGTATCGAATAAGTGTAACTTTTTTTCTACGTCAAGTCCCAGGTCTTCACATTTATTATGCAAACAATACATGGCTTTATGACTTTGCAGGGCGAGTGTTTTTTGCATTATATTCCATTTACCATTAAATTTTAGGACTCACTCTAGATAAGTAAATTCATCAACAACACCAATTGCTTCTCCCCGGTATAAGCACTTTTCAACTTTTAATCTTGTTTTACTGTTACTGAAACATACTATTTTAGTTTTATTTAAGTTTACATTCCATTTATTTACCCGGCAATACTCCGAGAGCGAGTCAATTCATTTTTGAAATTTACAGGGGGTATCTGCTAACAGAACCATATCATCAGCATACATCATCATAAACAGCATTATGGGGGTTAGTCCAGTTAGATCCATTTCTACATGTTCACCATTATGTAAAAAGTTAACCAAGTCATTAACATATAACGAAAAAAGTACAGGAGATAACGATTCCCCTTGTAACAGACCCAATCCCAGCTTAAAACTGTCTGAAATTTCTCCACTCCATTTCATGGATAATTTTATTTTCCTATACATATTTTTAATCACATTAAGACACAGACCACTTATTCCATGTCTTACTAATTTTAACCAGAGCAGACTGGTGTTAATCGAATCAAATGCGTTCGCATAATCTACAAAGCAGCAGTATAAACTTTTTCTATTGATCAAATGCTCATCAATAGTAGCCTTCAAAATGAACAAAGCATCAGCGCCGGGTGGTCCCCACCTCGTTTTTAAAACCAAATTGTAGATCAGTAACAAGACTATCCATGGCCAACAGCCTTCTATTAAGAACAGCTAGGTAAAAAGTTTGCCAAGCACAGATATTAATGTTATTCCTTTGTAATCATTAGTATTATTAATCGATCCCCTTTTCTTAAACACGGGGACAATTAATCCGTGGCACCATGCTTCTGGGAAATTTCTACTTGTAAAAATTTTATTAAAAAGCCGAACTAGGAGGTGTACAAGAGAAGTCCTACCGGCTTTTAAATATTCATTAATTATTTTGTCGCACCCTGCTGCTTGATTAGTTTTTAAGTTTCTGATTAAATAATCAACTTCCTCAGCCATGATAGGGTCATTCAATCCGGCAAGTGGATCAACTTCAACACTGCTATTGTTACTTTCGTTTACAATGTTATCTATATGTTCCTCAATATCTGTTAACGTTTTACAATGTTAAAAAAAATCTGAAATACCTATGTTGCAATTTTGCATTTTATTTTTATTGCTAAATAGTTTATAGAACTTTGAAGGGTTACTTGCTCGCAGTTCATGGAGATTCCTACCTGCTAACCGTTTATACACAGTTTTACTATTTGCTATTGTTTTTTATATTCACGCCGTTTCTCTACCAGAACTTTATGATTTGAATGCGAATGCAATTTATTAAAATTATTTAGAGCATGTAAATATTCTCTCTGTTTATTGCGACATTCGGTACAATACCATGGTTTTGATTCAGATTTGCATCTTGTATCTATGTTTTTATAGTATGTATGTTTTGTACACAACAGTTTCAATAAATCACATAATGTTTCAGAAAACTGTTTTACTCCAGTGTCCAGGGTTGGGGCGAATACATTGTAAATATATTGAATACGAATACAAATACTTTGAAATTTTATGAATACGAATAAAAATACGAATACACAAATTTCAAATGTATTGAATACGAATACTTTACAATGTATTCCTGAATACAAATATGAATACTTGAATACTTTTCAAATTTTTTTCTTGTAAATGGATGATAATTTGATCATTTTTATTGGGATTAAGGGTATAAGGGATTATAGGTGAAGATTTAGTTTTTCATAGGGTGGATCTCTTAATCCTTTAGAACCCAATCAACAGACATAAATAAGTTGGTATTAATGACAAACAAAAGAAATTAAAAAAAAATTTCAAATATCAATTTATTTAGAAAACAATTAGCAAAATGTGCACAGTGCTCATCCAATGTTTTGTTGTTTAGTGCATACACAGTAATCATTAAATAGAGAACTGTGAGAAATTTACACAATTTTTTAGGTATTTTTTAAAGTTTTTTTCTTCTGAACTGCATTTTATGACTCCCAATAATGTCTATTAATTGTGGCTAATTGTGACTTCTTTGCTTCATGTCTTTTATTAATATTTAAACATTCATTGCTGGTGAGAATAAAAAAAAAACTGGCCAGTGCTATTCACAAAAATCAATTAAGCAATTACTGCACTATTGGAAAAATGTTGTAATTCAAGCACAATAATTTTACAGATCTATCAGTCTACACCTTATTTCTACTATTACTGTAGAAAAATATTAGATTAGTATTAGTTGGATAATGGAGTTGTTTAGGGATTAAAAATCACTACTTTGGCCAGACTGATATCCTTTGTTCAAGGAATAAACTGTACAATTACAATGTTCAGTTTATAATGAAACAAATTTTGAACAATGAAGAGTTTGCTACCAAAAGGCAGATAAATAATTGAACTTACATTCATGTGTAGTATGAAGTTTGATGTACTATTTGATGGACCTGATATGTGCACTTCAAAAGTATTAGTTTAATTCTTTACTACTTTCTAATAGAGATAATCACAATATTTTTTTACAAATACTGTATACATGTGTATAAAAACGAGAAAAGTATTCAAAAAGTATTCATGAATACACCTCAAATTTGACTGTATTCGAATACGAATACTTTAAAATTGCATGAATACTTAATATATTTGAATACTTGAAAAAATGTATTGAATACGACTAAATACCGAATACGAATACCCCAACCCTGCCAGTGTCTACTTCCAACTGATTATCATCAATTGCTGAAACAATCAACTCAAACGTATAAAAACAACAGCAATTTACGTCCGAAACTGTTCACGACCTTATCATCAGAGTTTTGAAACGATTCGGGTTGATCACAATGCATTTCTATTACATGACTTAAAGCATCGACAATACTATTGTGCAAAGCATCATTGGCTATAAAGTCGTGCAGCACACCTGTCCTACTATTGAAGTCACCACAAACAAAAACATCACTATTGATTTTCAGGCTTGTCACACTGTCTTCCAAACAATGAAAATAATCAGTGTCTGTTTTTGTATAGTGGGAGGAGTTTTCTGGTGGTATGTAAACACCACCAATGTAAACATCGCGACACATGCTCGTAGTGGATTGATCTAATTTCAACCAAACAATGGTTTCATGCAGAATCTCATATATTGAAACACAATTTTCTAAACACTTCCTGTAAAGGACCACAATACCCCCACTATCTCTTTTGGCACCCGGTTGCCTCTTTCTCAGAATAGCCTTTACAACATGATCCTTAAAGACACTTTTATCATCTGGGACTGTATAATTGGCTGGTAACCAGCTTTCAAAAAGAAATATTATGTCGTATTTCGACACGGCATCAACAAAATTTTCTCTCGACACTTCTTAACAAAATTGCCCTCAATGTTCCAAGAACAGATGTCCAGCACATCACTTAGTGTCCGGCTCCCACATTCTCCCTATTTACGATTTTCTGTCTCGACATCTACCACTTTACCATCGATAAACAGTTTATCCACTACTAGACGCGCTTCTTTGCCTTTATTCTGAGCCTCCTTGAGTATGGGTAAAAGCATTTTACGTCGGGAAAGAACTTCCGGAGGGAACTGTTCACGTATTCCATAAGGACTGCTAAAGAGTTACTGCCGTAGGGAGCGTACGTACTCACGGTCCTTGAATGCTTGAAACTTTGCAACTATTGGCCCTTGTCTATCAACTATTTTTCTTCCCAATCTACATGTATGCACTCTGTCAAACTCTATGTTTTTAACCCGATCATCTGGGATTTCCAGTGTATTTTGGAGAAAGTTCTGCAGAACGCTCTCAACATTCTCACTCAGTTAAGTAGAGTTAATTGGATGTGAATCATTGCTTGCTGCTCAGTGTTTATTATTTGAATTATTACCCATTATTGTAGTAGAGTTTTCAGTCATGTGATGTCATCACATAGTCAATGTGAAATTTTTTAATTTTTTCGACTTCAGTTGCTTGTAAAAAATTAAATAACATTTTTAGCCCGACTGTTTACAGTAAGGGGTATAGTAATGACTTTTGTCCATCCGTCCGTCTGTCCGTCTGTTAACATTTAGAGTTTTTGGTTAAAGTTTGTGGTTAAAGTTTTTTACTGAAGGTTCAAGTGGGTTTTTTTTTTTTTTTTTTTTTTTTTTTTTTCTTCTCCTGTTTTGTTGACATTTGGAGTTTTGGTTAAAGTTTGTGGTTAAAGTTTTTTATTCAGCCTTCAAGTACAGGCTATACCCTGTAGTTCTTGTCTGATCGTCACGAAATTTCATACGCAGGTTTTAAGTCATGTCTTCATGAGAACGTCCCCTTTTGGTCGTGATCAGTCAACCGGTATGGCTGCCCGAGCCCAAAACCCGAAAACCATTAGCACAGTCTACAGGTCGTATTTATGAAGGGATTTCATTGCAACTTCATAGAATGCCTCTGTATAATGCCTAGACGAGAACGTCCCTGTTTGGGCATGATCTGTCAACAGTGATGGCTGCCCAAGCCAGAAACCCAAAAACTTTTAGCACAGTCCGCAGGTCATGTTTAATATGGATGCATTTCGTTGTAACTTGATACGATGACTCCGTATGATGTCTACATGAGAATTTCCCCATTTGGGCGTGATCTATCAACAATCACAACTGCCCGAGCCCAAAACCCGAAAACCTTTAGCACAGTCTACATGTCATATTTATGGAGGGATTTCACTGTAACTTGATAGGTTAAACTTCATATAATGTCAACATGAGAAAGTCCTCTTTTGGACGTGATTGGGCAACTTTGACGGCTACAGGTGCACGAAACCCGAAAACCTTCAGCACAGTCTACAGTCATATTTATGAAGGGATTTCATTGTAACTTCGTAGGATCAATCCACATGATGCCCAGAGAGAATGTCCCCTTTTGGTTGCTATCATTCAACCATGATGGCTGCCCGAGCCCGAAAACCTTTGGCACAGTCTACACGTCATATTTATGGAGGGATTTCATTGTAACTTGATAGGTTGACTTCATTTAATGTCGACATGAGAACGTCCCCTTTTGGGCAACTGTGACGGCAACAGGGGCCCGAATACCTTTAGTACAGTCTACAGGTCATATTTATGGAGGGATTTCATTGTAACGTGATAGGTTGACGTCATATAATGTCTAGATGAGAACATCCCCTTTTGGGCAACTGTGACGGCAACAGAGGCTTGAAGCCCGAAAACCTTTCGAATATTCCACAGGCCATAATTATGAAGGGATTTCATTGTAGCTTGGTAGGGTGACTCCAAGTTTGTGGTTAAAAACCCAAACAATCACCACCCCCACCACCCCTACACACACCCCCCCCCCCCACCCCCAATTAGGCTTTTTTTTTCTTCTTTTCTCCAGTAAGCATTTTGAACTATTTACAGTCACTACATGCGAAACTTTTTTTAAACTTACGTACCCCTCCCTTTCCGGGGGGCAATTAGGCACTTTTTTTTCCTTTCGTCAAAAATGCTTGTTTACAGTTTTCGTTAAAAACCCAGACAAGCACCACCCCCCCTCCCCCCCAATTAGGCATTTTATTATTATTTCCTCCAATATGCATTTTTTTTCCTTTTGTCAAAAATGCTTTTTTTGTTAAAGTTTGTGGTTAAGAATCCAGACAGAAATTATTATCCACCCCCCCCCCCCCCCCCCCCAATTAGGCATTTTTTTTTTTCTTTCCTCGAATATGCATTTTGAACTATTTACAGTCACTACACGCAGAACCTTTTTTTAAACTCGCGTACCCCCCCCCCCCCCCCCCCACCAACACCAGTGCGCGGGGAGGGGGGGGGGGGGGGGGCAATTAGGCACTTTTTTTTTCTTTTGTCAAAAATGCAGTTTTACAGTTTTGGTTAAAGTTTGTGGTTAAAAACCCAGACAAACACCACCTCTCACCCCCACCCCCATGGTGCCAGTTAGGTATTTTTTTTTTCTCTGCTCAAAATGCATTCTGAAGGATTTAGACTGACCACATGTGGAAAAAAAATGGACTCCCCCCCATCCCTCCCCCCCCCACCCCCACCCACCCCACCTCCTCCTCACCCAGGGCCATTCATGCAATATTTTTTCTTTGGTACAAAATGCATTTTTAGCCTGACAATAGTCAGGGCTGTAGTCATGAATTTCATCCATCCATCTGTCTGCAAACAATTGGTTTCCAACTGATTACTCCACCCACACACACACAAACGTGTCACTTTGGCAATTATTCCCACAATGCATTTTGAAGGATTGGGAGTTATTACATGCAAAAAGAAAATTGACTCATATAGCCTAACATTGCTTTATGTACTGCATCTTTAATCCTTTACCTAACACAAGTTGAAGCCAACAGTACAAATTATTTTTCTGAAACATCAGATTTTTTCATTTTTTATTTACTTCTAACCATGGCTTATTACTCCTTATTGGAACAAGCTCATCAAGTTTGTTCCATTAATAGGTCATGAGGTATGTTTTGAAGTAGAGAAATGAAAAAATAAAATTTGAATAGCAAATTTTGTATATCACGAGTGCAGATATGGCAGATTCGTTAGGTAAACTGTTAACAAAAAATGGCTCTGACTATTTTGCATCTAAGCATTGCTATTCCTAGGACAGTCGGGCTGCATGCGTGACATCACTCTAGTTTTGATGGTCATGAAATAACCTGTTTGTTAATAAAGTATCCCTGAACAAGTATGTCTACAAGAAATGCTATAAGTTTATGTATTTTCTTTTCGCAAGACATTTCAAAGCGACGGGTCAATATTTTCTCACCTTTTTCTTTTCTGACCCACGTTTTTTTCTAAGCAACGGATTTACACCTCTCATGCTTCTGATAATATCCTCTGAAAAATATGTCTTATATAATGAAAACAGGCACAAAATGGGATTACTGAGACTTTGTTCTTTATTGTAGGGTACCTTACTTTTTGGATCATCAGTTTCTTCCCATTTTTCAGATGCAATAAAGTTTTTGGAATGATTTTTCCACTTAAAAAAAATTATTTATCAGAAATTATGGTACCTGGTAATGATATTTTGAAAACATTCTTTCCAATTTTGAAGGTTTTAAAGTGATTCACCCAAGCACCTCCAGTGGAAACTTTGCCAAAAATTGTTGCCACTTTTGGATTGACCCACTTTTGTGTCACATGGAGATTCTTGTGAACAAATTATGTCTGGGAAAGACTTAGACGTCTTCAGGTTGTGATTGCAAGAGAAAACTATCAACATCTGCACAGTTTTGATACATTTTGTCTGTGAATATAAAACCATAAAGTAAATTTGTCTTTTAATATAAAGCCATAAAGTAAATTGTTTATGACTTTGATTCCTACTGGAGATATATTTTTGAGAAATAAATGAGACAGACCAGAAGGTGAAACTGTTGTCATTTTTGAATAGTCAGTGAGATTAAACAGTAAACACTCAATCAGTCTCTAAATGTTTTCTCAATTTCAGGTGACAAGCTAAACGGGACGACAAATTAAAATGTTGCAACAAAAGTTATTAATTGCATAAATCTGACACTGGACTGTTAACATCCACTGCAATTCCTGCTTTGATGCAATGATCCTGAATTCATTTTTATTCCCGTCCCCAAATGTTTTTACATGAAGTTTAACAACCAGTCGATATCGAGAAAACTTGTGATGGAATGAATATGTACTGATCAAAATTGCAGAGAAGGTTACATAAAATTAAACTAAATAGCATTCTAACCTACTTGTAAGTTGCAATTACAACCATAGATTGGGGTTGAGAAAAAAATCCCTTTCCATGGAACCAGACGTGTGGAGCTGGATTGAGTGTATTTGTTTCCACCCCCTCCCACCCTACACACACACCTTTCAGAAAATTTTCAACCTACTTAAACTGCATTTACTTGCAAATAAATCTAGTGATATAGAAGTGGTGTGGGTATTTGATGCCCCAACCCAAATCCCATTACAGATTTCAGAGTTTAGAAGTTCTGAAACTTGAATGTGGTCAGAAGTTGGAACTTTTGACTAAAAGAATTTGGAAAAAAATATTTTCTTTCCGATAAGAATTCACCATAATTTGGAAATTTTCAAACCCAAAAAGAAAAGATCAAGTGAGAAATTTATACTTTCAGGACCATGAAAAATATTTGAAAGGTGCAACAGCAAGCACCTAGCTTTTCATCCAATTGTTAATTACCGAAAGCATGGTTAGAAAACCTCTGGGTGGATAGGGGGTTGGGGGGCTGGGGGGGGGGGGGGGTGGAGGAGGAGAGGGTTTTCTAAACAGAAAACTGGAATTTCACAAAATCATAAAAAATATGAGATGCAGTTGCAGGTAAATAGATGTTTGGTGAATAGTCATTACTGTGAACAATAGTCAGCAAATATTGGCTGGGATATGGGGGATGGACGGGAAACTGGAATTTTGCAAGACCAAAACAAATATATTTGAAAAAGAATGGTATCATGGGCAAACAAGACTTTCACCAAATTGCAATTATTGATGTCGCAAGGTAGAAAATCTTGGGGCTGTGGTGAGGCTGAAATTTTCTAATGGCTCCAGTCTAAATCCTCCTGACCAGGTCCCTGGGTGAAATAGCAGGACAGCCATCTGAATTCATTCATTTTTTTGCTGAATACTATTTTTAGCTCACGTAACTGAAAGTCAGGATGACCTATATTGATCACTCTGTCCGTTGTCATCGCATGTGAACATGGTGTTTGCACTTGCCCCTCCTAAACCGCTGAACCAATTTTAGTTATATTTGAGGTGATTGCTTGTTCTGACATTGCATTTTGTTTTTTTTCAAATCAACTTGCCCAGCCTCCTAGGGAGGTGGGGGGGGGGGGGGGGAAGGGGGGAATCCACCCAAATTCTTCTCATGAACCAGTGGGTACAATGACTTGATATTTTGTATGGAGCTTCCTTTTGAGGTGCAGACTCAAGTTTGTTCAAACGAAGTTCGTGGATCAATATTTGCCTTTGTAATGGGAGGGGCAGGGTTTTTGGCCCCACCTGACATTTCTATTTTCTGAAACGATGGTCGGATTTGAACCTAATTTGACATGTGGTACTATCGAGTCATAAGTACTTGATTCATGCAAAAATAAATTTTCTGTGTCCCTTGGGAACCCCACAAGCTAATAGAAATATTTTAAAATGCCTATATTTCCCAAACCACACAGAACAGAGGACTGTTATTTGGTATGAAGCTTCCTTAGGACCAGTAGAATTGAATGGTAAAAAAAAATTGCGATCAGTTGTGTTCGGGTGTTCTATGGGTGGTGGGGTGGTGGGGGGGGGGGGGGTGCGAAAAAATGCTGCATATTTGCAAAAATTAAAAAAAAAAATTATCCACAACCACTGATCAGAATATTTTGATATTTGGTATATGGCATCCATGGAGGGGGGTGGGGGGGGGGGGGGGGGGGGGCAGGGGGGGAGGGGGGGTGGCTGGGGTCAGATACAACTGAATACAGGAGCCCTAATCTTTAGCTTAACTTGACATAGTCAAGATAAGCTATTGCCATCACGCGTGTGGAAGTCTGTGAGTCTGTTAGTCTGTGAGTCTGTTCACATTTTCCATTAGCACGGGCTACAGCCCGCAGTTCTTGTCTGATCGTCACGAAATTTCATATGCAGGTTTGGGGTCTTGTCTAGATGAGAACGTCCCCTTTTAGTTGCGATCGGGCAACCAGTATGGCTGCCCAAGCCCAAAACCCGAAAACCATTAGCACAGTCTACAGGTTGTATTTATGAAGGGATTTCATAGTAACTTGGTAGAATGCCTCTGTATGATGCCTAGATGAGAACGTCCCCTTTTGGGCATCATCCGTCAACCGTGATGGCTGCCCAAGCCCGAAACCCAAAAACTTTTAGCACAGTCTGCAGGTCATGTTTAATATGGTGGGATTTCATTGTAACTTGGTAGGATGACTCCTTATGATGTCTAGATGAGAATTTCCCCATTTGGGCATGATCTGCCAACCGTGACGACTGCCCGAGCCCAAAACCCTGAAACCTTTAGCACAGTCTACAGGTCATATTTATTGAGGAATTTCATTGAAACTTGGTGGGTTGACTTCATATATTGTCTGGACGAGAAGGCCCCCTTTTGGACATGATTGGGCAACTGTGACGGCTACAGGGGCCCAAAGCCCGAAAACCTTTAGCGCAGTCTACAGGTCATATTTATGAAGGGATTTCATTGTAACTTGGTAGGATGCCTCCAAATAATGTCTAGATGAGAACGTCTCATTTTGATTGCGATCATTCAGCCTTGATGGGTGCCCGAGCCCAAAAACCTTTAGCATAGGCAAAAGGTCATATTTATGGAAGGATTTCATTGTAACCTGTTAGGCTGACTCCATATAATGCCTAGATGATGACATCCCCTTTTGGTCGCGATTGGTCAACTGTGATGGCTACAGGTGCCCGAAGCCCGAAAACCTTGAGCACAGTTTACAGGTCATATTTATGAAGGGATTTTATTGTAACTTCATAGGATCACTGCAGATGATGCCCAGATGAGATTTCCCCTTTGGTTACGATGATTCAACCATGATGGCTGCCCGAAGCCCAAAAACCTTTAGCACAGTCTACAGGTCATATTTATGAAGGGATTTCAGTGTAACTTGGTAGGTTGACTCCATATAATGTCTAGATGAGAACGTCCTCTTTTCGACATGATTGGGCAACTGTGATGGTTACAGGGGCCCGAAGCCCAAAAACCTTTAGAACATTCCACAGGTCATAATTATGAAGGGATTTCATTGTAGCTTGGTAGGATGACTCCAAATAATGTCTAGATGAGAATATCCCCTTTTGGTTGTGATCATTTAGCCTTTATGGCTGCCCGAGCCCAAAGACCTTTAGCATAGTTTATAGGTCATATTTATGGAAGGATTTCATTGTAACCTGTTAGGTTGACTCCATAGAATGCCTAGATGATGACATCCCCTTTTGGTCGTGATTGGCCAACTGTGATGGCTACAGGTGCCCGGAAATCTTGAGCACCGTCTACAAGTCATATTTATGAAGAGATTTCATTGTAAGTTTGTAGGATCACTCCAGATGATGCCGAGATGAGAATGTCCCCTTTTGGTTGCGATCATTCAACCATTATGGCTGCCCGAGCCCGAAGCCCGAATACCTTTAGCACAGTCTACAGGTCATATTTATGAAAGGATTTCATTGTAACTTGGTAGGTTGACTTCATATAATGTCTAGATGAGAACGTCCCCTTTTGGACACGATTGGGCAACTGTGATGGCTACAGGGGCCCGAAGCTCGAAAACCTTTAGAACAGTCTACTGGTCATAATTATGAAGGGATTTCATTGTAGCTTGGTAGGATGACTCCAAATAATGTCTAGATGAGAACGTCCCCTTTCGGGCGCGATCATTCAGCCTTGATGGCTGCCTGAGCCCAAGACCCCAAAACCTTTAGCATAGTCTATAGGTCATATTTATGGAAGGATTTCATTGTAACCTGTTAGTTTGACTCCATATAATGCCAAGATGATGACATTCCCTTTTGGTCGTGATTGGTCAACTGTGACGGCTTCAGGGGACCGAAGCCCAAAAACCTTGAGCACAGTCTGCAGGTCATATTTATGAAGGAATTTCATTGTAACTTCGTAGGATCACTCCAGATGATGCCCAGATGAGAATGTCCCCTTTTGGTTGTGATCATTCAACCATGATGGCTGCCCAAGCCCCAAAACCTTTAGCACTGTCTACAGGTCATATTTATGAAGGGATTTCATTGTAACTTGGTAGGTTGACTTCATATAATGTCTAGATGAGAATGTCCCCTTTGGACGCAATTGGGAAACTGACGGCTACAGGGGCCTGAAGCCCGAAAACCTTTAGCACAGTCTACAGGCCATATTTATGAAGGAATTTCAATGTAACTTGATGGGATGGCTCATTTTGGAATAATTTCACTGTAACTTGGTAACTTTCCTTAATATACGTTAACTGTGAGGGTCACATAGATTAACTGTGAGGTCATATTAACCCACCCCTCAGCTCTTTATTACAGTGTACACCTCATAGCATACAGGGACCAAAAATGAACATATTCACAATTATCACAAGTCTTGCCTTATTTCATAATCATTTCATAAACATTGAACATTATCCTTTTCATCAAATACAACACACAAGTTAAGCTACAGTGTCATTGACACTTTCATTAACTTTGGGCAATATGGGGAATGATCTTTAAAAATCTTCATCTTCAGATCCACAAGTCATTTTGCTTTGATATTTGGTATGCAACATCTTTAAGGGGGTCAGATTCAAGTTTGTTCAAATCGAGTGCCTGGGTTAATATTTGGGTGCACTGCAATACGAGTGAATTTCTTTAAAAATCTTCTTCTGCAGATCCACCAGTCAGAATGCTTGCATATTTGATATACAACATTTCTAGGAGGGTCTGTTACAACCAGTAGTGTATAAATTTACCACTAATGTCGAAATCGACCAGTAATGTCGAAAAAATTAACCAGTAATGTTGAAAAAATCGACCAGTAATGTAAAAATCTGTAATGTCGAAAAATTAACCAGTAGTGTCAAAAAGTGACGACCAAAATGAGGAGCACTAACACTTGCCGAAGGGGGTGGGGGTATAGCCCCCCCCCCCTATGACACCCCTGGTTGTGTGCTTTAATGACTGACTATTATAATGTCAATCAATCAGTCAACCAACCAATCAATCTTTGTATGTAGGTCTGCCTCTCTTTCCGTCATTCAGTTGTCTATCCACGTCTAGGGGTTATTTTTTACACACCACATTGCTATCTTTCTGTCTGGATTTCTGTCCTTCTGCCTGGATGCTGCTAACCTGCCTGCCTACACACTTGCCAGCCTACATGTGTGACTGGACTGTATGTCTGTCTGTGCGAGCGCTAAATACTAGACTAAATATTTCAGCGTCGTATCAATTCATTATCTATCCAGAGAGAGAGGGGGAAGGAGAGAGAGAGAGAGAGAGGGAGAGAGAGAGAGAGAGGGAGGGGGAGACAGAGAGAGAGAGAGTTTGACAAAGACAGAGGGAAAAGGGGATAGGGAGAGAGCGATAGAGAGAGAAAGAAGGGGAGAGAGAGAAGGAGAGATAGAGGTAGGGGCAAAGGCAGAGGGACAGGGGATAGATAGATAGATAGATAGATAGATAGATAGATAGATAGATAGATAGATAGATAGATAGATAGATAGATAGATAGATAGATAGATAGATAGATAGATAGATAGATAGATAGATAAGATAGATAGATAGATAGATAGATAGATAGATAGATAGATAGATAGATAGATAGATAGATAGATAGATAGATAGATAGATAGATCGATAGACAGATAGATAGATAGATAGATTAGATAGATAGATAGATAGATAGATAGATAGATAGATAGATAGATATTTTTCAAAACAAAGAAGCACGGGCGCAGGTCGGTAAATCGATTTCTGTTGTAAATTATTTCTATGGAATTCAATGTTGTTTTAATATTTTTGAAGTTATATGACTTTATGACAAAATGAACTCATCTCAGAAGTGCTTTCACAAGAATGTTTCGAAGACTGGGATTTTTCTTATAAGCTATGATGCATCGTTTGTTAATGGCTGCTGGCAGTTTTGTGTTTAATTCTGTAAAGTTGTTTTTGAAAATTTTTGCAATTTCGACATTGCGTCGATTATAAACCAAAGGAAAACAAATAATTTTATTTGGCAACCCAGAGTACTCTCTATTGAGTCCGTATGGGAGATAGGTCCTGAGCTTACCAATCCAATAGTTTTCACGCTCAAGTCGTTTGTCTGTTGTGGTTTCCTTATCGTCCAAAAACGGAATTTGCTCAATGGGTTGAAAACTGAAATGTGACTTAATGTCATGACCCGGGAGGTTAAAGTGGTCTGAGACTGCCTTTCCTGAATCTAAACGGATATTTGATAAATGGTTTTGCATTCTGACGCGCAGAGGGTTTTTCGTCTGGCCGACATATTGGATATGGCATAATTTACATGTGATTAAATAAATAATGTTTTCAGAATCACAGTTGAAGCTGTTTCTAACTTGGTAAAACATACGAGTTTGTTCGCTAAAAAATGTTTTACCGGTATTCATGTAGTTCATACGATGTATGTAACAAATTTTGCGTTGACAAAGATTTACTGATCCATTTCCCAGAACTGGGCGGTTATGCCGAATTTTCGTGGGGTGCGTTGGCTCAGAGTCCCGAATGGGTGTCTCTATCTCACGGATTGTATCAGATTTAATTTTTCGCAAAAGTCGTTTTGAGTAACCGCGTTTAACCAGTGTTTGGAAAAGAATTGAACATGCGTGATGGAGGTCGCTTCTGTTCGTACAATTTCTATGGAATCGAATGATTTGAGATTTTACCAACCCATTGAATAGTTTGGGTGGGTGGTAAGAAGCTCTATGGAGAAGTTGGTGAGAATCGGTCGGTTTAAAAAAGACTTTTGTGTCTAGAACGTTGCTATGCCGGAACTGAGGGCCCTTGAATACAGTCACATCCAGAAAATCAATGGTATTTTCTGAAATGCAGGGCTGTAATTTAATGGATTCATCGTGGTTGTTCAGGATTTCCAAGAATTCGTTGAAGTCATCACGGCCATGGGGCCATATGATGAAAATGTCGTCTTGGAACCTGTGATAACATAGTGGCTGTTTTCTTGCTTTAGCAAGAGCACCTCTCTCCCATTCTGCAACAAAAATATTAGCAAAATTTGGACTGAATTTTTTACCCATACTACATCCACTTACTTGGAGGTAAAATTTATTGTTAAATTCAAAGTCGTTACCTTTCAATGATAATTCTAACAATTGCAGGATTTCTTCCGATGGCCTGTTTGGATCATCGTACCTTTTGAATGATTTTTTTATTGCCTCTAGACCAGCGTCAATACCAATGTTAGTATACATACTTTCAATGTCTAGGGTAATGAGGAGACTGTCGGAAGGAACCTGCAATTTGTTAATTTTCATTAAAAAGTCCTCAGTGTCTTTGAGGAAGCTCGGATGGCGGCAAGCAATTGGTTTTAAATAAAAATCAATATACTGTGAAATGTGGTAAGATTCCGAGCCACAGTCGCTGACAATAGGCCGACCAGGAGGGGTAAATTCGTCACTCCAACTGCTGAGTGGTTTATGTATTTTAGGCAAGAGGTAAAACTTACGATTGTTTGAATCCCTCTCTGCAGTTAAATACTCGACATGTTTTTTCTCAATGAAGTCGTGGTCCAGCAAGCTTTTTAGAATTCCATTAAATTTTAAACAATTTTCTTGCCAAATTGGTGCTTCTAAAGGTTTGTAATATTTTGGGTTATTTAACTGGCGTTCAGCTTCTTTAATATAATTATCTTTTGACATCAGAACTGTAGCAGATCCTTTGTCACAAGGCTTGATGATAATTTGTTTGTTGTTTTTCAGCGTCTTCAGGGCGTTTCTTTCGATTTGGTTCAAATTTTGTTTGTCTTTCAAAAATGATTCCGGGATTTGGCTTACTTGTTCTTTAACTTTTTGAGAAATCTCATTAATTTCAGGTTTAACTTTCCGAGGTGATGGGAACCACCCGGTTGGATTGGCAAAGAGGTCTTTTGAGCCTGTTGAATTTCGAAATTTATCTGCCAATGCTGTTGCCCTAAAAAATTGTTGGCTTGCTGGACCACCGTTCATTTCGTTAATGTAACTGTAATCATCCATGACAACTGCACCTGTCCCAAAATCTACGGTTTTGGGCTTAGGTTTTAATGGGGCTGGGGCGGGAACGAAAGTTAAACCATACCTGAGTAGATCTTTCTCACCTTCAGTTAATTTTAGATCAGGAACCAAGTTTACTATTTCGGTTCCTAGTCCTACTTTCTCTCCATGGCTGATGCCTTCTTCTGTAATTAGTTTAAAGGCTGCTCTTTGATGTATGGTTCTATGCGTGGCAGCCATCCTTGGTAGATTTTATTCGCTGTTTCCGTCGACCAGTGGATGGGATCACCTGGGCAACATTTAAACTGGCTTGCTGGAATTGCCGGGATTATCTCCAAATTCTTTGTTGACTTCGCAGCCTCGTTGATGACCGTCAAATTTTGTTGGTCCCTAGAACATAAACTAGAAGAAAAATTATGTTCCTGAAAAAGAAGTTTTGTATTAGGGTAACATTTGCGGAAATTGCTTACCATATTACCTAGTCTACCTGTTGATGTGTGACCAATCTTTTTTCTGTTCTGCACGTCTATGCGCCAGTCTTCTCTATTGTTGACCCCAACGTTGAATAGAATTGCTTTGGGATGTTGTCGATCTTTTTCCTTTTCCATGTTCTTAGCCATCTGCCGAATGTGGTTTAAGGTTCCACCAGAGTATGATGCGATGAACGTGTTGGGTGGAGGGTTTGCATCAATCCTCGAGATGTTCGATGATCCGATGATCCAAACAGGTTTGTTTGGCTTGACTGGCAGGGTCCAGCTGTTCTTGTTTTCACCAGATTTCCAGAATCGGTAGAATGACGACTTGCCGTTTGTAGATGGTTTCTTTTGAGGTGGTGTTTTGACTATGCTGGCGTACGATGGCGATTCCGGTGTTGTGGAACAACGTGCTGTAAATGATGGTTTTTTGGTCGCTGGTGCTGTTGGAGAGATGGTTTCTCGTCTTTTTCTTTTCGATGGAGTTTCTCTGGAAGTAGAAAATGAAATCTGCTGGCGGGCCACCGGCGATTTAGAACGAGCACGTTGATTGAAAGAGGTCTGACTAATGACCGCTGGTTTTTTGAACTGGGACAGAAGTTGATCCGAAAGAGAATAAAATTTGTCAATAGTACTTTCTTGTAGTCGATTACCGAAATTCTTCTGTCCCCATTTAACTGCCGTATTCCGTGCTCGTGGAAAGTCCTGGGGTTTTAGAAAAGGAGCCGAAAGAACCAGGTCTTGTTTTTCTTTTAGAGTTTTTTTGTAATAATCTACCAAAGTTTGTATAACTTCAAAAGCCCATTTTTTTGTAAGATTATTGAGCGCGTCCGAAATCTGAATGGTTGGCAAAGCCGGCCGAAAGGTTTTGTTGCGCTCGTCCACTGTTTTTTGGAATGTTTTTGGGAGGACTTTCTGTGCCAAACAGTCCTCGAGAAAAGCCAAATGATGAAAAAGTTGAAGAATTTGGTAAAGGGATTTTACCAATTTTGCATGTGCCGAATATGCCGGGTCTTTTTGCCGCTCTTGGCGGTTAACAAATTTGGATTTTGTGGAATTATTATTAGCCATTTTTCCCGGTCTTAATTTAGGCTGAAATAAATTATTATTAATACAAGCAAAGCAAAAATGATGAAAAAGTAATGAAAAAATGATGCAAAAATGAAAATGAACGAATAAATGAAATGTGAATACCTAATAAAAATGTTGATGAAATAAATAGAGCGCACTGTCGTTGCCTCGACGTTTCGGGTTAAATGCCCTTCTTCAGGAAGCAGGTGAATTCGATTTTCCAATTATCCCAAAGCGTTTAAATACCTTTATTTCATCTGTTGATGAGGCCAAACTGGCCAATCACTGTGACTGAGTTGGATTCACTCAGTGATTAGTGGAAAACAACCATTCAAATGTCATCAAACTTTAGCGGTATTTCTACTGTTAATGTTTGATGGCATTTAAATGACTTGTGTTCACTGGCTGAAGACTGTTGGAAATCAAACTCATGACAATGCGCAAAACTAATCGACAGATAATTAATGTTTTTATAATAGAAATAATTCAAAGGTCTGGCACTGGCGGATAGATATTTTTCAAAACAAAGAAGCACGGGCGCAGGTCGGTAAATCGATTTCTGTTGTAAATTATTTCTATGGAATTCAATGTTGTTTTAATATTTTTGAAGTTATATGACTTTATGACAAAATGAACTCATCTCAGAAGTGCTTTCACAAGAATGTTTCGAAGACTGGGATTTTTCTTATAAGCTATGATGCATCGTTTGTTAATGGCTGCTGGCAGTTTTGTGTTTAATTCTGTAAAGTTGTTTTTGAAAATTTTTGCAATTTCGACATTGCGTCGATTATAAACCAAAGGAAAACAAATAATTTTATTTGGCAACCCAGAGTACTCTCTATTGAGTCCGTATGGGAGATAGGTCCTGAGCTTACCAATCCAATAGTTTTCACGCTCAAGTCGTTTGTCTGTTGTGGTTTCCTTATCGTCCAAAAACGGAATTTGCTCAATGGGTTGAAAACTGAAATGTGACTTAATGTCATGACCCGGGAGGTTAAAGTGGTCTGAGACTGCCTTTCCTGAATCTAAACGGATATTTGATAAATGGTTTTGCATTCTGACGCGCAGAGGGTTTTTCGTCTGGCCGACATATTGGATATGGCATAATTTACATGTGATTAAATAAATAATGTTTTCAGAATCACAGTTGAAGCTGTTTCTAACTTGGTAAAACATACGAGTTTGTTCGCTAAAAAATGTTTTACCGGTATTCATGTAGTTCATACGATGTATGTAACAAATTTTGCGTTGACAAAGATTTACTGATCCATTTCCCAGAACTGGGCGGTTATGCCGAATTTTCGTGGGGTGCGTTGGCTCAGAGTCCTGAATGGGTGTCTCTATCTCACGGATTGTATCAGATTTAATTTTTCGCAAAAGTCGTTTTGAGTAACCGCGTTTAACCAGTGTTTGGAAAAGAATTGAACATGCGTGATGGAGGTCGCTTCTGTTCGTACAATTTCTATGGAATCGAATGATTTGAGATTTTACCAACCCATTGAATAGTTTGGGTGGGTGGTAAGAAGCTCTATGGAGAAGTTGGTGAGAATCGGTCGGTTTAAAAAAGACTTTTGTGTCTAGAACGTTGCTATGCCGGAACTGAGGGCCCTTGAATACAGTCACATCCAGAAAATCAATGGTATTTTCTGAAATGCAGGGCTGTAATTTAATGGATTCATCGTGGTTGTTCAGGATTTCCAAGAATTCGTTGAAGTCATCACGGCCATGGGGCCATATGATGAAAATGTCGTCTTGGAACCTGTGATAACATAGTGGCTGTTTTCTTGCTTTAGCAAGAGCACCTCTCTCCCATTCTGCAACAAAAATATTAGCAAAATTTGGACTGAATTTTTTACCCATACTACATCCACTTACTTGGAGGTAAAATTTATTGTTAAATTCAAAGTCGTTACCTTTCAATGATAATTCTAACAATTGCAGGATTTCTTCCGATGGCCTGTTTGGATCATCGTACCTTTTGAATGATTTTTTTATTGCCTCTAGACCAGCGTCAATACCAATGTTAGTATACATACTTTCAATGTCTAGGGTAATGAGGAGACTGTCGGAAGGAACCTGCAATTTGTTAATTTTCATTAAAAAGTCCTCAGTGTCTTTGAGGAAGCTCGGATGGCGGCAAGCAATTGGTTTTAAATAAAAATCAATATACTGTGAAATGTGGTAAGATTCCGAGCCACAGTCGCTGACAATAGGCCGACCAGGAGGGGTAAATTCGTCACTCCAACTGCTGAGTGGTTTATGTATTTTAGGCAAGAGGTAAAACTTACGATTGTTTGAATCCCTCTCTGCAGTTAAATACTCGACATGTTTTTTCTCAATGAAGTCGTGGTCCAGCAAGCTTTTTAGAATTCCATTAAATTTTAAACAATTTTCTTGCCAAATTGGTGCTTCTAAAGGTTTGTAATATTTTGGGTTATTTAACTGGCGTTCAGCTTCTTTAATATAATTATCTTTTGACATCAGAACTGTAGCAGATCCTTTGTCACAAGGCTTGATGATAATTTGTTTGTTGTTTTTCAGCGTCTTCAGGGCGTTTCTTTCGATTTGGTTCAAATTTTGTTTGTCTTTCAAAAATGATTCCGGGATTTGGCTTACTTGTTCTTTAACTTTTTGAGAAATCTCATTAATTTCAGGTTTAACTTTCCGAGGTGATTGGCACCACCCGGTTGGATTGGCAAAGAGGTCTTTTGAGCCTGTTGAATTTCGAAATTTATCTGCCAATGCTGTTGCCCTAAAAAATTGTTGGCTTGCTGGACCACCGTTCATTTCGTTAATGTAACTGTAATCATCCATGACAACTGCACCTGTCCCAAAATCTACGGTTTTGGGCTTAGGTTTTAATGGGGCTGGGGCGGGAACGAAAGTTAAACCATACCTGAGTAGATCTTTCTCACCTTCAGTTAATTTTAGATCAGGAACCAAGTTTACTATTTCGGTTCCTAGTCCTACTTTCTCTCCATGGCTGATGCCTTCTTCTGTAATTAGTTTAAAGGCTGCTCTTTGATGTATGGTTCTATGCGTGGCAGCCATCCTTGGTAGATTTTATTCGCTGTTTCCGTCGACCAGTGGATGGGATCACCTGGGCAACATTTAAACTGGCTTGCTGGAATTGCCGGGATTATCTCCAAATTCTTTGTTGACTTCGCAGCCTCGTTGATGACCGTCAAATTTTGTTGGTCCCTAGAACATAAACTAGAAGAAAAATTATGTTCCTGAAAAAGAAGTTTTGTATTAGGGTAACATTTGCGGAAATTGCTTACCATATTACCTAGTCTACCTGTTGATGTGTGACCAATCTTTTTTCTGTTCTGCACGTCTATGCGCCAGTCTTCTCTATTGTTGACCCCAACGTTGAATAGAATTGCTTTGGGATGTTGTCGATCTTTTTCCTTTTCCATGTTCTTAGCCATCTGCCGAATGTGGTTTAAGGTTCCACCAGAGTATGATGCGATGAACGTGTTGGGTGGAGGGTTTGCATCAATCCTCGAGATGTTCGATGATCCGATGATCCAAACAGGTTTGTTTGGCTTGACTGGCAGGGTCCAGCTGTTCTTGTTTTCACCAGATTTCCAGAATCGGTAGAATGACGACTTGCCGTTTGTAGATGGTTTCTTTTGAGGTGGTGTTTTGACTATGCTGGCGTACGATGGCGATTCCGGTGTTGTGGAGCAACGTGCTGTAAATGATGGTTTTTTGGTCGCTGGTGCTGTTGGAGAGATGGTTTCTCGTCTTTTTCTTTTCGATGGAGTTTCTCTGGAAGTAGAAAATGAAATCTGCTGGCGGGCCACCGGCGATTTAGAACGAGCACGTTGATTGAAAGAGGTCTGACTAATGACCGCTGGTTTTTTGAACTGGGACAGAAGTTGATCCGAAAGAGAATAAAATTTGTCAATAGTACTTTCTTGTAGTCGATTACCGAAATTCTTCTGTCACCATTTAACTACCGTATTCCGTGCTCGTGGAAAGTCCTGGGGTTTTAGAAAAGGAGCCGAAAGAACCAGGTCTTGTTTTTCTTTTAGAGTTTTTTTGTAATAATCTACCAAAGTTTGTATAACTTCAAAAGCCCATTTTTTTGTAAGATTATTGAGCGCGTCCGAAATCTGAATGGTTGGCAAAGCCGGCCGAAAGGTTTTGTTGCGCTCGTCCACTGTTTTTTGGAATGTTTTTGGGAGGACTTTCTGTGCCAAACAGTCCTCGAGAAAAGCCAAATGATGAAAAAGTTGAAGAATTTGGTAAAGGGATTTTACCAATTTTGCATGTGCCGAATATGCCGGGTCTTTTTGCCGCTCTTGGCGGTTAACAAATTTGGATTTTGTGGAATTATTATTAGCCATTTTTCCCGGTCTTAATTTAGGCTGAAATAAATTATTATTAATACAAGCAAAGCAAAAATGATGAAAAAGTAATGAAAAAATGATGCAAAAATGAAAATGAACGAATAAATGAAATGTGAATACCTAATAAAAATGTTGATGAAATAAATAGAGCGCACTGTCGTTGCCTCGACGTTTCGGGTTAAATGCCCTTCTTCAGGAAGCAGGTGAATTCGATTTTCCAATTATCCCAAAGCGTTTAAATACCTTTATTTCATCTGTTGATGAGGCCAAACTGGCCAATCACTGTGACTGAGTTGGATTCACTCAGTGATTAGTGGAAAACAACCATTCAAATGTCATCAAACTTTAGCGGTATTTCTACTGTTAATGTTTGATGGCATTTGAATGACTTGTGTTCACTGGCTGAAGACTGTTGGAAATCAAACTCATGACAATGCGCAAAACTAATCGACAGATAATTAATGTTTTTATAATAGAAATAATTCAAAGGTCTGGCACTGGCGGATAGATATTTTTCAAAACAAAGAAGCACGGGCGCAGGTCGGTAAATCGATTTCTGTTGTAAATTATTTCTATGGAATTCAATGTTGTTTTAATATTTTTGAAGTTATATGACTTTATGACAAAATGAACTCATCTCAGAAGTGCTTTCACAAGAATGTTTCGAAGACTGGGATTTTTCTTATAAGCTATGATGCATCGTTTGTTAATGGCTTCTGGCAGTTTTGTGTTTAATTCCGTAAAGTTGTTTTTGAAAATTTTTGCAATTTCCACATTGCGTCGATTATAAACCAAAGGAAAACAAATAATTTTATTTGGCAACCCAGAGTACTCTCTATTGAGTCCGTATGGGAGATAGGTCCTGAGCTTACCAATCCAATAGTTTTCACGCTCAAGTCGTTTGTCTGTTGTGGTTTCATCATCGTCCAAAAACGGAATTTGCTCAATGGGTTGGAAACTAAAATGTGACTTAATGTCATGACCCGGGAGGTTAAAGTGGTCTGAGACTGCCTTTCCTGAATCTAAACGGATATTTGATAAATGGTTTTGCATTCTGACGCGCAGAGGGTTTTTCGTCTGGCCGACATATTGGATATGGTAACTTTCCTTAATATACGTTAACTGTGAGGGTCACATAGATTGCTATCTTTCTGTCTGGATTTCTGTCCTTCTGCCTGGAATGCTGCTAACCTGCCTGCCTACACACTTGCCAGCCTACATGTGTGACTGGACTGTATGTCTGTCTGTGCGAGCGCTAAATACTAGACTAAATATTTCAGCGTCGTATCAATTCATTATCTATCCAGAGAGAGAGGGGGAAGGAGAGAGAGAGAGAGAGAGGGAGAGAGAGAGAGAGAGGGAGGGGGGAGACAGAGAGAGAGAGAGTTTGACAAAGACAGAGGGAAAAGGGGATAGGGAGAGAGCGATAGAGAGAGAAAGAAGGGGAGAGAGAGAAGGAGAGATAGAGGTAGGGGCAAAGGCAGAGGGACAGGGGATAGATAGATAGATAGATAGATAGATAGATAGATAGATAGATCGATAGATAGATAGATAGATAGATAGATAGATAGATAGATAGATAGATAAGATAGATAGATAGATAGATAGATAGATAGATAGATAGATAGATAGATAAGATAGATAGATAGATAGATAGATAGATAGATAGATAGATAGATAGATAGATAGATAGATAGATAGATAGATAGATAGATAGATAGATAGATAGAAGATAGATAGATAGATAGATAGATAGATAGATAGATAGATAGATAGATAGATAGATAGATAAAGAGGGGAGATAGATAGAGAGAAAGAGGAGAGAGAGAAAGAGAGAGAGAGGGGGAGAGAGAAAGAGGGAGAGAGAGAGGGGGATGGATGGATGGATGGGGAAAGAGCTGGGCAAAGACAGAGAGAGGGGGATAGAGAGAGAGAATGATGGAGAGAAAGAGAGGGGGCAAAGGCAGAGGGACATGGGATAGAAAGAGGGGAGATAGATAGAGAGAAAGAGGAGAGAGAGAAAGAGAGATAGGGAGAGAGAGAGGGGAGGGAGAGAGAGAGAGTGAGAGAGAGAGAGAGAGAGAGAGAGAGAGAGCAAATAGGATGGGATATGTTGTGCATATGAACGAGGGAAATAATTGTTAAACACAAAATTCCATATTTACTGGGGTAAATGTGTTTAAACTTGCGCGAAAATGGTTAAAAGTCGATAAATATAGGCAAAAGTACAATTTGAGCAACCCTAAAAAATATTGAAATTTTTGCGAAAAATCGTCATTTTGGTCGTCACTTTTTGACACTACTGGTTAATTTTTCGACATTACGGATTTTTACATTACTGGTCGATTTTTTCGACATTACCGGTTGATTTCGACATTACTGGTTAATTTTTTCGACATTACTGGTCGATTTCGACATTACTGGTAAATTTATGCACTACTGGTTGTAACAGGGTCACATTCTAATTTGTTAAAATCAAGTCCCTGGGTGTATATTTGGGCTTCCTATGTGAGCCCAAATTTTAACTTGGTGCAATATGAGGGAATTTCTTTAAAAATATTCTTCTTCAGATTCATCAGTTAGAATCCTTTCATATTTGGTATACAACATCTCTAGGTGGGTAAGATTCAAGTTTGTTCAAATCGGGTCCCTGGGTTAATATTTGGGCTCCCTATGGGAGCCCGAATTTTAACTTAGTGCAATATGAGGGTATTTCTTTAAAACTCTTCTTCTCCAGAACCATTTCTTAGAATGTTTTGATATTTGGTATACAACATCTCTAGGCGGGGTTAGATTCAAGCTGGTTCAAATTGAGTCCCTGAGTTAATAATTGGACTTTTTGTAAGAGTCTGTCTCTAAATTATAACTTAGTGGAATATGAGGGAATTTCTTTAAAAATCATCTTCTCCAGATCCACCAGTCAAATGCTTTTGTATTTTGTATACAACATTTCTAAAGGGTTGAGATTCAAGTTTGTTCAGATCGTATCCCAGGGTTAATATGTGGGCCCCCTATAGTAGCCTGAATTTCAACTTAGTGCAATATGTGGAAATTTCTTTAAAAATCTTCTCCTTCAGATCTCCCAGTCAGACTGTTTTCTCATTTGGTATACAGCATACTGGTGGTGGAAGGGAAGGGCTCAGACGCAAGTTTGCTCAAGTTAAGTTCCTAGGTTGATATTTGGACACCCCAACTTTTGCATTACTGGAAATCGGGGCATTATTTCTGTGGTACAATCCCGGTACTAGAAAAATATCATCTGGCATGGACAACAGAGTTGTAAATAATTAAATAACTTAATTCCTCTGTAGTGTTAACTAGCTGTAGATGTTAATTAAATCCTTCTTTAAACAACTATTGTCAGGTGAGTGCCTTGTTCAAGAAAGTATAAGAACTTGTAAATGTTCAGCTTATAGACCACTTGCACCCGTGGGGGTTTTGTGCTGTAACTTTTCTTGTGTATTCTGAGTTCTGTTCTGAAAAAGTGTGCATAATTGTTGTAAACGGTTTGTGATTTTATGGTGATCCACTCTTTTCAGGCTGTGTCTCGTCTCCAACTTCATGCTTTAATTCCCAACTGTTTAAACCCTCAAAACTTGAATAAGGCTTCAGCTTGTGAGTAGTATCTTTTTTAACCCCTTTTTATTTTAATGTGAAAATAAGTGATGTCTGGTTAAGTAAATGGTGGACAAAGATGCAGAGGGCCACAGTTGTGGAAAAGCATGAAATCAGAATCAAGTCAAATTGTAGTTGATTCTTTGATTACAAACATACCCCAAAAATATTTCACAGGATCAATTTGTTGTCAGTCATTTGGCTGAAAATGTTGTTGAATGTGGATGACTGTTTTTACCAGTCTGGTTTGAAACTGCCATTTGTTTTGATTTTTGGAATGACGTAATGAAAGTGCCCAGAAACCAGCATCAATAACTTTTGACAGTCTATGAGTGGGTAACCTTATTTGCACAGCTTTCTTTTTGGTAATGCATTTTCCAGGGCAATTGTGTATCGTATGATTAAAAGTGTGCTCAAAACAGGTGATTTTATACTTATTTTGAAACCAGTAATTGGTGTACCACTGAATTATGCCCCTATCATCTTCTGCAAGTTTGCCCATAACGTCCTGACCCAAATCATCTGCTACAAATTCTTTTTCTTTTTTTTTTTTTTTTAGGTAATCATCTTGTGCAAGTTTGCCCATAACGTCCGATACAGTTTGACCCAAATCATCTGCTACAAATTCTTTTTTTTTTTTTTTTTTTAGGTAATCTGACTGAAAGTCAGGGTGAGGTATTGTCATCACTTTTTGTCCGTCATCAAGCATTAAGATGTGTTTGAGTCTTCTCCTCCAAAACCACTTGGCCAATTCAAGTGAAAGTTTGCGTGGGTGATTGTCCCGAAGGGGCATTGCGTTTTTGTTCAAACCAATGTGCTGCCCCCGATGGGGAGGGGGTGGAGGAAAAATACCCCAAATTTTAAAAAAATCTTCTTCTCATGAACCAGTGGGTACAATGACTTGATATTTGGTATGGAGTTTCCTTTTGAGGTGTAGAATCAAGTTTGTTCAAACAATGTTCGTGGAGGAATATTTGCCTTCGTAATGGGAGAGGCAAGATTTTTGGCCCTGCCCAAAATTTCTATTTCCTGAACCGATAGTCCGATTTGAACCAACTGTGGTTTGTGGTATTATTGAGTCATAAGTACTTGATTCATGCAAAAAAAAATTTCCTGTGTCCCTGTGGGAACCCCAGGAGCTAAAAATAGAAATATTTTCAATCCCAAACCACAGGGAACAGAGAACTGTTATCTGGTATGAAGTATCCTTAGAACCTGTAGAATGAAATGGGATACCAAAAATTTGTCATCAGTTGTGGCAGGGTGTTCTGTAGGGGGGGGGGGGGGGGGAGTGGGGTGGGCATCGAAAAAATGCTGAGTTGGCATATTTGCAAAAATTAAAAAAAAAACATTTTTCTCCAGAACTGCTTATCAGAATCTTTTTGATATTTGGTATACAACATACGAGTTTGTTAAAAAAAATAAAATTAAGCCCCTTGGTTCATATTTGGTCTCGATACAGGTGCCCAAATTATAACTTTGGTCAAAATGGGGAATAATGTTTAAAAATCTTCTTCAGAACCACCAGTCAGAATCTTTTAATGTTTGGTATACATCATTGTTATGAGGGTCAGATTCAAGATTGTTCAAATCAAGTCCCATGGTTAATATTTGGGTTTCCAATGGGGTGGGGGGAGGGGGGGGGGGGGCTGAATTTTAACTTGGTGCAATATGAGGGATAATCTTCAACAATTTTCTTCTTCAGATCCATCAGTCAGAATCTTTTAAAATTTGGTTTGCAGCATCCTTAGAGGGGTTAGATCTCACTTTTTCAAAGCAAGTCCATGGGTTAATATTTGGGCTCCCTATTGGAGCCTGAATATTAACTTAGTCCAATATGAGGAATAATCTTTAAAACTCTTCTTTTCCAGGAACACCAGTCAAAATCATGTAAGATATGGCATACAGAATCCATACAGGGGTTGGATTCAATTTGTTCCACTTGAGTCCATCGAATGATAATTGGGCTCTCTAAGGGAGCCCAGATTTTAACTTCTAAGTGCAATTTGAGGAATAATCTTGGAAAATCTTCTTCAGATGATGAGATCCACCAGTCAGAATCTTTCGTTATTTGGTATACAGCATCCTTAGGGAAGTCAGATCAAAGTTTGTTCGAATCAAGTCTTTGGGTTGATATTTGGGCTTCCTATTGGGGCTTAGTCCTATATGAGGAATAATCTTTAAAAATCTGATTCTTGCGACACAATCAGAATCTTTTGATATTTGGTATACAGCATCCTTAGAGGATTCAAATTCAGTTTGTTCGAATAAAGTCCCTGGGTTGATATTTGGGTTCCCTATGGTTGGGGGGGGGGGGGGGGGGGGGGGGTGCAAATTTTAACATAGTGCAAACTTTGTAATATTCTCATAATCTTCTTCTCCAGAACCACCAGTCAGAATCTTTTGATATTTGGTATACAACATCCTTCAAGTTTGTTCAATCAAGTCCCAAGGTTGATATTTGGACTCCCTAGTTTTGCATTACTGAAAATCTTGGCATTATTTTTGTGGTAGCATCCCAATACTAGAGAAAAATCATCTGGCATGGACAACAGAGTTATAAATAATTAAATAACTTAATTCCTCTATCATGTTAAGTAGCCTTAGATGCTAATTAAATCCTTCTTTAAACAACCACATGTATGGTCAGGTGAGTGCCTCAGGCCCCATGCAACCTCTTTTTTTTTGTGAGACCTTATTTGCAACATATCCGAAGAAGAGAAAAAGTATTATTACTGTACTCTCACCTGCCTAATAATAGTGTCGACACCATTATTAATTTAAAAAAAAGTCCCAGCAATCTCTATTATTTGGCATTGAGGAATAGAGGCAAAATGCCATCACTTATTTCCAATCAAATACCCTGACAATCATTATTATTCAGCCATCACTGTTATTAGGATAGTAGGAGTAAATAAAAAATAAATTTTCATGCTTTATACATGTGTATGCGACTGTACTTACTTTTAATTAGAAAATGTGTATAATCCTGTGCATATTCCAAATGAATTGCAAAGGAACTAACTTTATAATGAATCCTCATAAGAATTTAATCCATTGAAACTTTATATATTCCTGCACATTAGTTTACACCTGCATAGTACAACAGTGTGCTATTATCAACTTATATGATTTTCTGAAATTTAGAAAATCATCTTTGATTTGATTGTGACGGCAAACACTTCAGAATTGACTGGCTAATCGGGTGAAACCAATTGCCATTGTGACAGTCATAATTAATTCCAGGTTCATCTGGCTTTGTTTGTGCAAGCCTAATTTTTAAGTAACCCACAATGTAACAATGAAAAAACAATAAATTTTAAAAGTATTAAATTCTCCTAGTAAATCATATTTCAAGTTTCCCTAACTATTTCGAAATTATGAATTTTTCATTCAATCAAGCCATAGCTGCTTTACAGTAGTCATGGTTTGATTGAATGAAAAATTCAAGAAAATATTCCTCAGGGTCAGAGTTATTCTCACTTTGGCCCAAGTTTACCTGGCATTCTGGCATTATTTGAAATGTGATATGGCTGGACTGCATTTAATCTCTGAATATTATAATGTTTTTCACAGCTCACTGCTTGATGTATCACAGATAACATTGGTAATAACAGTTTTTACTGTTATGAGTTGATAATTCATAAAACACAAGTTAATCCATAAAATGTCTCATGAGAACAATCATCGTGTGTGGACCAAATGATCATTTTCCTCAAATTTGCAGTCTTACTTACATGTATGGATATTGGAATTTTAGTTGTCACCAAACTAAGTGTACCAATTCTTCAACTAAATGTGCATGTAAACATCATGGAAATTCAGAAAAATGATGATGTAAAAATATTAAAAAGTCAATGTTTTCCATGATTGGAAGTGTACAATCAGAATATAACTTTTGATTTTTTTAGGCACATGTAAAAGATGTGAAGGCTGTGTGTGGACAAAAACATGTGAATTCGAAAATCATATCAAATATCAACAACAGGTTAGTGGATTTTTTAAAAAGTATTTCAGTACTTTTCTTTTAGATTTCTTCATGAGCTTGATTAGTTCTGAACTCCCCCCCCCCCCCCCCCCCCCCCTTTACATGTGAGTGCATGTACATGGAGGAGATGAAATCTTCACTCTTAGCAAATCTTCATTTCTGAGGGGTCCTTTCACACTTGTGCACCCGTGATGCACCGATTTTCAACTGAGGTACACTTTTTTTTGTGCTCCTAAAATATAAGTGGTAGGATATAATAATTTCTATGCCACAGATATATTGTACTGCTGATATCTTATGAGGGCCAAGGGAGATAGACCTGACGTGAGGCCATGTGTTATGTACAGGGACTACTTGTACAATACAGACAGCGAGGTTGCTGCTTTGAACTGGATACAACATTTTGTTCTCATTCATTAATTTCAGCTTTCTGACTATGTGTATCTTTTCTCCAAATGCACACAGGCATGGTGTGCAGCATAAATTTGCGATTATCACACAAGTTATTTCATCACTGTACATTGCGTTGAAGCATTTACTGGGTGCTTACACATACGCTTATCAGTACACTTCTTGATAATATTACTTGTACAGTGGAACCCTGTTAATTGAATAGCCACTTTTCAAGAGAAAAATATGCAACTAACAGGAGTATACAGTTGACAGCAGTGTTCATGCTGGCTCAATATTTTACTTTGCCATAGCAGATTACTTTTTGTGCCAAATGAGATTTTTTGTGCTATGGGTATTCCATGAGGGAGAACTATAATACATTTTTTTCATATTTTATTCAATAAAGATCAAAAACATAAAATTACATAAAACCAAATTTAACATGAAACAGAACATAATATAATAAAATATTGTGAAACATAAATAGTCCTACATATTGTCAGGCCTGAAAATAAGCAGCCTGACATTTGCAGAATAAGGTCCCCAGAGGGTCAGCTGGATGATGCATCACTAAATTCACCCTCTGGGGACCTCATTTTGCAGATGGCATGACAGTCTGCTTGTTTTCTGGCTTGCATATAGCAGGTCAATAGAAATTGGCACCTCCACGAAATATATATGGTAACTGATTAATATGTGGATTTAAACCATTGCCATTTTATTATTGTATTAATCGTTGATTTTTGTCAATGGGGAAAGTACCATCAACAATTAAAAACAATTGATAGTCTGGTCTATTGTTCACTGGTGAAGAAACAAAGTATGCGTTGTTTACACAATGCTCGACTTCTTTATCCGAGGTCACCAGTGATGACAGTTGGAGAGTGACTGGTCATTGTGTACACAGTTGTATGAGATTATTGTTTTGAAATTAATGATGTGGGCATTCATATTGATATATAACTTATTTGTTCGCTTTACTTTGAGAAAATGTAATATTATATACCCGGTTTTGCAAAGCTGGAAATGACTGCCATAAGGTCAAAGGTTGGACGAAGATCAAGAATATTTTTTTTTTCCGTGATTTTGAATTTATGTGCCAAATTGTTGTGCCAAATGCTCACATTTATGCACCAAACTTTTAAAAATTGTGCTTTTGGCACTTGCCAGCTTGAACTCTGGTTGACAGGAATATGGACAATTTCTTACCTTCTAGTTGTAAACAGTGCATTTATTTGTAAATGGATTTGGTAACAGCTTTTGAAAAATAATATACAATAAAAGTTCTAAATTACTCTGTTATAATTCGTCTGTTTATAACAGATGTTTAATTCTGTTTTTGTTGGCTTGTAGTCATTTCCATGTTTAAAATGGACCAATGTAACTTATTGGTTCACGCCGTAGTGCATTGTGCTGTTGTTTCATTCATCAAGGTGAAAGGGTGGGATCAATCAGATTCCAGTATTCGAAATCTTTCCTCATGAAATTTTCCTATATAAGAGCGGTCTTGCTCATAATTCATGGTCTGCTTTGTGTTTGGCATTAAAGCTTTGAACTTGCTGGCCAAACTCAAGCCTATACACTAGGTTAGTTATGGGGACACTCTGTGACCCGTAAAAAGGTTAACTGTAATGGATACTGCCATTTTTGGACCCATTCAACTCGGCCCTGGTGAAAATCAACATTTCTGACACTGATTCTCTCCAGGTCCAAGTTCTGGGGGAACCATTTCATATCCTACTATTTTTTGGGCTTCTTAATAAACCACATATAAACTGTTTTCCTATTTTATTGTGTATTCATCCAGACCACAACACATAACTTAATGATTATTCTACCTCTAGAGTTGAGTGATATTTAGGCTTTTCCCCCTGGAAAAGACCATTGTTTTTCTACGGATTATTATTTTTATTTTTTTTTTTTTTTTTTTTTTAGGCTTTTCCCTCTGGAAAAGACTATTGTTTTTCTACGGATTATTATTTTTTGGGTTTTTTTTTTTTTTTTTTTTTTTTTTTCCACACATTTTGTCTGTTCAATTCCGAAGCCATTTTCGAACCGATTTTCACGAAAATTTTGCACATGCATAGAGGGGCACAAAATCTAAAAATGTACCGAAGCGGAATTTTCGATTTAACCCTTATTTCGTCAGAATTGGCAAAAAACTTCCAAAATTGGGGTTTATCGGCACTTTCTCGAAACACGTCCTGTAGATTTTTTTTATACATTCGTCATTGTGAGACCTGTCTGTGACACACCCTTTGATACACACGACATATCAGGCGATGCATATGGTAACCCTCCACAGGCTGCCAAACATCAAAATTTTGATGAAATAGGCCCATTTCAGGCCCCCACTCCACCCAAACAATACACGAGAGATAAACATAACTTCCTTTATTGGGAGTAGAATTCGCCGAGGATCATTTTTGTCAGTAATAAGGGTTTTCAGAAAACCAAGCGTTAACCCATTTTGAGCTGGTTAAACAGCAATACCCCCCATAAAGCTAAAAAATTTGTGTTTTCCGTGGATTTCTCTAAATGAGTCTTGTAGATTTTCAAGAAAAATTTGTCACTCCCAGGCCTTGGTGTGACAATAGAAATTGCATTGACAAAATACTGCGGTGAGCATTTGTTAACCCTTCACGGGCTGCTAAAAGTCAAAATTGTGATAAAATGGGCTGTTTTTGGACGCCAGCAGCACCCAATGGGTACGCCACAAAGAAAAATGCCTTCCTTTATCGAGCGCACAATCTATACGCAAACATTTTTGTAAGTAGTAAGGGTATTCAAAAGTCGAAGTCTTAACCCATTTTGGACAGTCTAAAGAGAGAGACCCCTTAAAATCTTAAAATTCCCATTTTCTGTGGATTTCTCTAAATACATCCTGTAGGTTCTCAAGAGAAATTGACTACTCGCAGGTCTTTCTGTGACATTATAAGTTGCATGGACAAAATATTCCGGTGAGCATTTATTAACCCTCTACAGACTGCCAAGCATCGTACTTTTGTTGAAATGGGCTGCATTCAGACAAGTACAGCACCCAACGTGTACCTGAGAGATACACATAATCTCCTTTGTTGGAAGTGGAATTCACCGAGGACCATTTTTATAAGTAATAAGGGTATTCAAAAAACCAAGCGTTAACCCCTTTTGTGCTTGTTAATAGTGATACCCACCAAAGGCTCCAAATTTATGTTTTCCCTGGATTTCTTTACAAACATCTGGTAGCGTTTTCAGGAGAAAATGGCCATTGATAGGTCATTGTGTCACATTACCAGTTGATTGGATAAATTATTCCGGTAAGCATTTGTTAACCCTCCATGGGCTGCTAAATGTAAAAATTTTGAAAAAATAGTCTGTTTTTGAACAACAACAACATCAAAAGGGAATGCAACAGAGAAACGTAACTTCTTTTACCGGACGCAAAACTGATAGGGAAACATTTTTGTAAGTAGTAAATGTATTCAAAAATCGAGGTCTTAACCCATTTTTGACTGGTTAAGGAGATATACCCTTTAAAAGCTTAAAATTCCAGTTTTCTGTGGATTTCTCAAAAAAAAATTCCAGAACAATTGACTATTCACAGGTCTTCGAGTGGCATTACAAGCATGAACAAAATGTTTCAGTAAAGATTTGTTAACCCTCCAGAGTCTGCCAGGCATAGACATTTGGCGAAAATGGGCTGTGCTTGAGCAACCATAACACCAAATGTGTACCTACGAGATAAACATAACCTCCTTCATTGGAAATGGAATTCACCGTCAATCATTTTTGTAAGTAATGAAGGTATTCTCAAAACCAAGCATTAACCCTTTAGAGCTGGTTAAAGAGAGATACCCCTCAAAAGGTTAAAAAATTGTGTTATCTGAGGATTTCTTTTAAAAACATCCCGTAGATTTTCAAGAAAAAATGGCCATTCTCAGATCTTAGTGTGGCATTACAAGTTGCATGTACAAAATATTCCTGTAAGCATTTGTTAACCCTATGCAGGTTCTCAAATATCAAAATGTTGATAAAATGGGCTGTGTTTGCGTACCCACAGCACCCGAAGTTGGGAGGAGAGATCAAAATAAGTGGGAGTAGAATTCACTGAGAATTATTTTGGGAAGTAATAAGAGTATTCAAAAAACAACACTTAACCCATTTTGGGCTGGACAAACAATGATACCCATCAAAAGCTTAAAATTCATGTTCTCCCTGGATTTCTCTGAAAACATCTTATATATTTTAAAGAAAAAAATGGCCATTCACAGTTCTTGGTGTGACATTACAAGTTGCATGAATAAATATTCCTGTTAGCACTTGTTAACCCTCTACAATGTGTCAGACATCAATATTTGGGAAACATTTGAGATAAAATGAACCATTTTTAAATTGACACCTCACTCAGTGGGTATGTTTCAAACAAACATAACTCCTTTTGTCAGTCATTGACTTGTTGGACGACGATATTGACATTAAACCCTCCACCGTTAATGATGGTTTTTACCTAAACAATTTTTTATCAAACTCTGTCATTTGAGATTACTATCTTCATCTTTCTCATAACATCAATGAAGGGACTTCACTGAGACAGTTAAAAACAATTCATCAGACACTGTGGGGTCATGAAAAATCATGGAATCTCATCGGGAAAAGCCATGATTCTCCAGAATCATAAAGTCTAGTTTTTTGGGTTTATTTTTTTATTTTTTTTTCCACACATTTTGTCTGTACGATTCAGAAGCCATTTTCGAACCGATTTTCACGAAATTTTGCACACGCATAGAGGGACACAAAATCTAAAAATTCACTGAAGCGGAATTTTCGATTTAACCCTTATTTCGTCAGAATTGGCAAAAAACTGTCAAAATTGGGGTTTATCGGCACTTTCTCGAAACACGTCTTGTAGATTTTTTTTTATACATTCATCATTGCTAGACCTGTCTGTGACACGCCCTTTGATACACACGACATATCAGGCGATGCATATGGTAACCCTCCACAGGCTGCCAAACATCGAAATTTTGATGAAATAGGCCAGTTTCTGGCCAACACTGCACCCAAACAATACACGAGAGATAAACATAACTTCCTTTATTGGGAGTGGAATTCACCGAGGATCATTTTTGTCAGTAATAAGGGTGTTCAAAAAACCAAGTGTTAACCCGTTTTGGGCTGGTTAAACAGCAATACCCCCATAAAGCTCAAAAATTCGTATTTTTGGATTTCTCTAAACGAGACTTGTAGATTTTCAAGAAAAATTTGTCACTCCCAGGCCTTGGTGTGACAATAGAATTTGCATGGACAAAATACTGCGGTGAGCATTTGTTAACCCTCCACGGGCTGCTAAAAGTCAAAACTGTAATAAAATGGGCTGTTTTTGAATGCCAACAGCACCCACTTGGTGTACCACCGAGAAAGGTTCCTTCTTTTATCAGACGCAAAATTGATAGGGAAACATTTTTGATAGTGGTAAGGGTATTCAAAAGTCGAAGTCTTAACCCATTTTGGGCTGGTTAAAGAGAGATACCCCTTAAAAGCTTAAAATTCCCATTTTCTGTGGATTTCTCTAAAAGTAACTTGTAGGTTTTCAGGAAAAATTGACTATTCGCAGGTCCTTGTGTGACATTACAAGTTGCATGGACAAAATATTCCGGTGAGCATTTATTAACCCTCTACAGGCTGCTAAGCATCGTAATTTTGTTGAAACAGGCTGTTTTCAGACGCGCACAACACCCAATGCATACCGGAGAGATAAACATAATCTACTTTGTTGGAAGTAGAATTCACCGAGGACCAAATTTGTTAGTAATAAGGGTATTCAAAAAACCAAGCATTAACCCCTTTTTGATGGTTAATAGCAATACCCATCAAAAGCTTAAAAAATCATGTTTCCCTGAATTTCTTAAGAAATGTCTTGTAGGGTTTCAAGAGAAAATGGTCGTTGATAGGTCTTAGAGTCACATTACCAGTTGCATGGATAAAATATTCAGATAAGCATTTGTTAACCCTCCATGGGCTGCTAAATGTCAAAATTTCGAAAAAAATAGTCTGTTTTTGGACACCAACAACATGAAATGGGAATGCTGCAGAGAAACATAACTTCTTTTACCGGACGCAAAACTGATAGGGAAAATTTTTAATAAGTAGTAAGGGTATTCAAAAATTGAGGTCTTAACCCATTTTCGCCCGGTTAAGGAGATGTACCCCTTAAAAGCTTAAAATTCCCATTTTCTGTAGATTTCTCAAAAAAATCTTGTAAGTATTCAAGAGAAATTGACCATTTGCAGTTCTTGGAGTGACATTATAAGTTGCATGAACAAAAGATTCCGGTAAGCGTTTGTTAACCCTCCAGAGGCAGCAAATTTTGAGAAAATGTGCTGTACTTGGCCACCCATTACACCCAATGTGTACCTGCGAGATGAACATAACCACCTTCATTGGAAGTGGGATTCACAGAGGATCATTTTTGTAAGTAATGAAGGTATTCATGAAACCAAGCATTAACCCGTTTAGAGCTGGTTACAGGGTGATACCCCTCAAAAGGTTAAAAATTCATGTTATCCGAGGATTTCTCTAAAAACATCACATAGATTTTCAAGAAAAATTGGCCATTCTCAGATCTTAGTGTGAATTACAAGTTGCATGTACAAAATATTCCAGTAAGCATTTGTTAACCCTTTGCTGGTTCTCAAACATCAAAATGTTGAAAAAGTGGGCTGTGCTTGCATACCCGCAGCACCCAAAGTTAAGAGGAGAAATCAACATAAGTGGAAGAAGAATTCACTGAGAATTATTTTTATAAGTAATAAGTGTATTAAAAAAACAACCCTTAACCCGTTTTGGGCTGGATAAACAATTATGCCCATCAACAGCTTAAAATTCATGTTCTCCCTGGATTTCTCTGAAAACATCTTGTAGATTTTTAAGAAAAAATGGCCATTCACAGTTTTTGGTGTGAAATTACAAGTTGCATGAATAAATATTCCTGTTAGCACTTGTTAACCCTTAACAAGCTGCAGACATCAATATTTTGGATACATTTGAGATAAAACGGACCATTTTCAAATAGATACAGCACTCAGTGGGTATGTGTCAAACAAACATAACTCCTTTTGTCGGTCATTAACTTGTTGGACGACGATATTGATATTACCCCTCTCCACCGTTAATGATGGTTTTTACCTTAACAATTTTTTTTTATCAAACTGAGTCATTTGAGACTTCTAATACTCACCTTTTTCATGACATCAATGAAGGAACTTCAGTGAGACAGTCAAAAGCAATTCATCATACACTGTGGGGTCATGACAAATCATGGAATCTCATCGGGAAAAGCCATGATTCTCCAGAATCATAAAGTCTAGTTTATCCATGGTTTGCTAGTTGACCCAGATCCTCATGAATCTGAAGAACAACAGGGAGATTTTGGCCAGGGTTCCAGCCACTGGGGAGTCGTTCACCCTACCCCTGTTACATATTCTATTTTATCTTATTTGAACAGCTCATTGATATAATAGATGAAATGTCTGTATTGGATGTGCTTGGCCAAAAAATGTCTATAAATATGGAGAATTCAGTGCATGTCAGAGTAATTCTTTTACAGATTGCGAGATTATTTATTATACCCCCCACAATGAGTTTGGAGGGGTATACTGGAATCACCTTCTCTGCCTGTCCATCAATCTGTCTGTCCATCCATCTGTCCATCCATAGACATAATTTTGTCTGGGGATTTTCTCAGACGTTTATGGACCATTGGCATCAAAATTTGGTGTAAATGTTCTCCACCATGGGAACGTGTGAACTGGCAATTACAGTTCTGGTCGGACTATTTTTGCCAGAGTTATGCCCCTTTTTCACATGTCTTAGACTGCTAGAATTTTGTCCAGGGATTTTATCAGATGTTTATGGCTCGATTCCTTTGAAACATTGTATGGGTATTCACGACCATGGGAACCTGTGCACCAGCGATTATAGTTTTGATTGGACTTTTTTCCAGAGTTATGCCCCTTTTGTCTTAGAATAATTAATTTTGTCTGGAGATTTTCTTAGTTGTTTATGGGTCATTTCCTTTGAAACTTGGTATGGATGTTCACTATCATAGGAACCTGTGCACCAGTGATTATAATTGTAATCAGACTTTTTTGCCAGACTTGTGTCCCTTTTCTATGAATGCTCGAATTTTGTCGGGAGATTTTCTCGGATGTTTATGGGTCGATTCCTTTGAAACTTGGTATGAATTTTCACTACCGTGGGAACCTGTGCATCTGCGATTATAGTTTTGATCAGACTTTTTTTTATCAGAGTTGTGCCCCTCATCATCTTAGAATAGTCCTAGCAGTGGGGCCGGCGGGGGATATCGACAGGCCATCTGGGGCAGTCACATCCCTAGTTTAGTTAACAGGAGTTTACTCTAAAAGCTGTATGCAATTAACCAGTCGAATTTGTACTGAAGGTACATTGTATGGTATGTAAAATGGTTTGGTGTTTGTATGTTACATTTAAACAACAGGGTTATTCAATTAACAGATTTGCAACAAGATGTGTGTGTAATAGAATAAATCCAGTTTATAACTGGATGATCTTAAAATGACCCACTTTCTGTTAACTTTATGCTTCCATTAACTCTTAAGGAACTGGAGATTTTGTATACATTTTCTTTACACTTTGAAAGTCTACCTCCTGTGGCTTTGCAGTTGTTTTTAGCCAAGTATTGACTGCCTGCAGAGGCATCCAAGACTTGCTTATAAACAGCTGACAAGGTACTTAGAAAACAAGTTTTGAGTGTACCCAAACAATGCATATTGGGGCACCTGTTTCTTTGCATTAAAAGTTATCAAAGTTGGAATTAGGCCTTTATGGTTTAATTGAATATTTTTCTCTGACAGAGGGGCTATTCAGTTAATAGGGTTCCACTGTACTAGAATTTGATTCTCAGATATCAGTGGGATGCTAGTACAATATTAACAGGCAGCCAAGACTTGTCTAGAAATCACTGTCCAAGTTCTTTGTCTATTGTCAGGAGACCTCTTGAAAAGGGCAGGGTCAGGGCACTTGCTCTGAGATTACATATGCCTGAAATAGTCTTTAAGGGTTACAGCATGTTTAGAACAAGTTACATAATAACTGTACATATGATTTGTTGTTGTAAAAGAAGTCCACTGTTGAGCTCATTGGCAGTGGCATTTGTGGTGCTGTGGTACAACAACTTATTCTGTATTTTCCTGATGTGAATTCCTGTTTAGTACTATCAATAAATCTCAGTCAGAACAGATACCGAATACCGAACCGATACCAAGGTATGCCCCCTTAAAATCCCCAAACCAATACTGAACTCAAAATTTCAATACAGCCCAACTCTGGATACCAGCCCCTGGTATGGATTTTAGCAATACATATGTACTAGCCATGACTGTTTTTTTTAGAAAATTGATCTTAAAGGATACTATTGGCTGTTTGTGCCTCTGTAGCATTACACTATTCAGCAGTAGACCATATGTGTGGTAGGTTTTGGTTGATTCATTGAAACCTGCTAGTTATTTGTAATAATACATTATTTTATAGCACTTTTCAATAAATAATAAGTTGTCAAGAATTTAGCGGAGCCAACTAAAATTGGACATGTTATTAAATTACAAGTAGTTAAGAATAGTTTTAATATTGGAAAGGGTTTCAGATTGTCCCTTGAGTGGAACAAGGTGCCATCTGCAATGCATTAACATTGCAGATGTTAGGCCCTGTGAGTCGCATATTTTAGTTCGAGTCGATTCAATTCTAATTTAAAACTTGCGAGTCGAGTCATTTTTCAAGTCGATTCTTATAAAACCAACGGCCTGATTTCTTCTCAACAGAGAGGGATTTAACATTCTTTCATTGCGTAAATGCGACTTCAGTTGGCTAACTATTCCATGCATACATATTTTGGTACAAGCTACCGACCTTTCTTGGCTGTTAGAACATCCAAGTAACAATTTTCACAAGTTTTAACATGTTTGTTTTCCAAATTAGGCACAGCATATTGGGTTGTACATACAGTCATAACACCAGTAACGGAGTAAGTGCACTCTGAGGACTCAAGTCTGTATACTTCCGTCGAACGGAAATATATGGACCTGAGTGCTCGGAGTGCACTTCATTCTACACAAATAGAGTTATCTACTATCCATTGGGCATTTCACCTTGAGAGCAAAGCCTTATCTTCAGGTGTTGAATCCCATTAAGACTTATGTATAATGCTGACTTTACTAAGGCTGCGATGAGGCATCAGTAAAACATATTATCATTTAACGGTTATACAAATAGGGTTTTGTACCATATTTTCCTATTTCTTTTGTGGCCAAACTGGATTATTGCATCGTTTACAAAAAGAACTGACAATGAAATCTCTGTTGTTTATCGGGACTGAATCGTCTTGACAAAAAGGACATCTGCGAATCTCAGATGAGTCGAGTCGATTTTACATTCTGACTCGAGATTTGACATGAAATTTGAGTAATCGCAGGGCCCTATGCAGATGGTGCCTTGTTCAACTCAGGGGATGATATAAATTTATATTCAGTTTAAAGAAAGTGTATTGGTCATCATGTCTGGTATTGGTTCCTGTCAAACATGTAAATTGTGTATGTTCACGACCATGACAGACTGCTTTTCTGCAGGCTTGTTTACATTTGGTTAATAATTTGCATATTGCAAAGCTCAGCTTTCTCTTCAGGATTGTTCGACAAGTCATTTTTAGCTCAACTTTGGCGAAGCCAAATTTGAGCTTATGCCATGGCCTGTCATCCGCCTGTCCGTCTGTCCGTCAACAATTGGATACGGCTTGGGCTAGAGGCTGTATTTATGAACCGATCTTTACGAAACTTCTTGGGTACCTTTGTTATGACCGTGGGACGAGAACGAGTGTTTTTGGGTGCGTCAGAAATTCCAGATGGCTGCCAGCCGCCATTTTGTACCGACGATGCAGAAATCTGTTTTTTGTACAGAACTTCCATATGAAAGCTCTGATTTAAATAATTTTTTGTATGAATGTTTAGTACCATGGGATACATCACCTATAATACAGGTTTTTTTCTTGTATGTAAATTATTCAAATTAGACTAACTTTGATGTTTTTTGGTGTTATTTTCAGCACTGTAAGTGCAAATGCCAATACAGCTCGGGCTAGAGGCCGTATTTATGAACCGATCTTTACGAAACTCCTTGGGTACCTTTGTTATCACCGAGGGACGAGAACAAGTGTTTTGGGGTCCGGTCCGAAATTCAAGATGGCCGATGGCAGCAATTTTGTACAAAATTTGGTGCAATCAGATTTTTGCACAGAACTTCCATATGAAAGCGCTGATTTGAATAATTTTTTGTGTGAATGTTTAGTACCATGGGATACATCACATATAATACAGGTTTTTTTCTCGTGCAGAAATTATGCAAATTAGATGAACTTTGATTTTTTCAGTGCTACTTACACACAGTAAGTACACATGTCAATACGGCTCGGGCTAGAGTCTGTATTTATGAACCGATCTTTACGAAACGTCTTGGGTACCTTTGTTATCACCTTGGGAAGAGAACGAGTGTTTCTGGGTGCGGCCCAAAATTCAAGATGGCTGCCAGTGGCCATTTTGTACCAAAATTAGGTCTAATCATTTTTTTGTACACAACTTCTATACGGCTCAGGCTAGAGGCTGTATTTATGAACCGATCTTTATGAAACTTCTTGGGTACCTTTGTTATCACCGTGGGATGAGAACGAGTGTTTTTGGGTGTGGTCCGAAATTCAAGATGGCCACCAGCAGCCATTTTGTACCAAAATTAGTGCAATCAGTCTTTTTGTACAGAACTTCTGTATGAAAGTTCTGATTTGAATAAATTTTTGTGTGAATGTTTAGTAACATGGAATACATCACATATAGTACGGGTTTTTTTCTCGTGCAGAAATTATGCAAATTAGATGAACTTTGATTTATTCAGTGCTACTTATACACTGTAAGTGCACATGTCAATACGGCTTGGGCTAGAGGCTGTATTTATGAACCGATCTTCACAAAACTTCTTGGGTACCTTTGTTATCACCTTGGGACGAGAACAAGTGTTTCTGGGTGCGGCCCAAAATTCAAGATGGCTGCCAGTGGCCATTTTGTACCGAAATTAGGTCCAATCAGTTTTTTGTCACAACTTCTACACAGCTCATATTTGTGAACTGATCTTCACGAAACTTCTTGGGTACCTTTGTTTTCACCTTGGGACAGGAATGAGTGTGTTTTGGGGTGCCTTTGTTATCACTGTGCTATGAGAACAAATATTTTGGGGTTCAGTCAGACCCACTCTGGGACTCAAAGATTTTTTTCTAGTTTAGCATCAGACTGTCACCCACCTTTAAAATACTTTACCTATACATTTGTTACAGGCAACAGTCAGTATTTATGTACAGACTGTAACAATACTTTATATGTACCTTTGTAATCAGGTTATTACCTAGATGTTTGTCATTGCTGTGTCACATACTATACATGTACATGTCTTTGTCTTGACAAGTTGAACTACAGTGGCATTGACACTTTCATTAGCTTAACTTGACAAAGTCAAGATAAGCTATTGCCATCACACATGCAGAAGTCTGTGATGTCTGTGAGTCTGTTAGTCTGTTCACATTTTCTTTAGCACTGGCTACACCCCGTAGTTCTTGTCTGATCATCACCAAATTTCATATGCAGGTTCGAGGTCATGTCTAGATGAGAATGTTCCCTTTTGGTTTTGATCGGTCAACTGTTACCGCCACCTGGTCACATGACCTAGATTCCATTAGCACTGTCTACAGGTTGATTTTATGAAGGGATTTCATTGTAACTTGGTATGATATCTAAATGAGACTGTCCTATTTTTGTCACGATTAGTCAACCATGACTGGCGGACTGGCACATGACCTAGATTCCTTTAGCAAAGTCTGTGAGTCATATTTTTCCACAGTAACCAATGGCCCAGACATAGCTGGTTCTAACTCTAAATTATAGAGGGCCAAACACAAATTTTGCCCCCCAAAATTTGCATCAAAAACCGAAAATGCAATGTCCTATGTGGCCCTCCATACATTTGACAACTGCGCATGCACAGTGTCCAGGAAGTGTCGAAATTACCGCCAAATATCATTCCTTGTTTGTCCCTCTGTCAGATAACAACAGACTGACTTTTGTGCTTTTAAATCTCTGTTTTGAAGATGCCAGACACAGATCAAAGATAATTATGGTGGATCAGAGGATAGAATAGAACCATGGAAGGAACAGTGCTTTTTTTATGTTCAGGGCTGTAACTTTATAATTTTTGAACGAAATTATTTCTATTTACCCATTTTCGTGGTATCGCCTGAATTATCATTCTTCCTAATGATTAAACTACTGTTTGTTAAGTGTTCCTTCCCTATCCTTCTCTGAAGCCCTCCTGATAAACTCCCAGGCTTTTTGGTGTTTTTATTGAAATTTTTTTGTATGAAAATTTCTTGGGAGTTTAACTTTTACAGAATGCTTATCACCATGGTTACGTCCTCACCCTAGGGGTGTTTAGGTGTTTGTGGTCATGCATCATCCATCCGATGTATTACGTTCTCTTCTAGACCTTTCTTTGCATCGGATAGTGTCAAATCTGTTACTGACTTCAGGCCTTAATTTTTGGAAGCCTGGAGTCTTGTTTCTGTTTTTTTGTGGCATTGTTTACATTGACGACGCTTCCATTACATGTAATTTTCCTATGAATAATTCATGTTAAGATTAATGTAAGATACATTTCTTATTCTGATAGTGTAGCCTTAACTTTTGGCAGTGGAAAATTTTTTTGGTCCACACTTGGGCTCTGTCGGGATCCATTTGGGCTCGGGGTTCCCATTAGGAACTTGGGCTCAAATCAAAATTTTTCCAGAAATCTTTTTTTTGAAAAATGTTTTCAAATCATTACTTTATTGATTGTTAATGTACCTTTCTCAGTATATTGGGTGTTAAGTGCGAGTACTCTTGACTTTCATATTTTTCTATAATGAAAGCTTATTGTTCAGATTGTAATTTGAGGAAGCCTTCCTCAGATTCACATGAATTCTGTGTGTCTTGTAGTCATTGTACTCGCACTAATTCCTGTGCTGCTTGTATCAACTGGGATGCCAAATGTTGGCGACGTGTGTCATGGTATGTTGTTAGCGGTGAGAGGACTATGCCTGTCCTCTCGCCGCACAGTCACTCAAGTCTTTCAGTTTCCATTTCAGAGGAACAAGAACATGGTGGTGGTTTCGTGACTCCGTCCATTAGTGTGCGTCCGTCGTCACAAAATGATAGTCAATCAGAGCTAGTGGCTAAAGTGCTCTCAAATATTAGACAGGGCAATAAACCATGCCCCGTGGTCATAAGAGCCTGTCGCCAGCTAGCTCATCCGGTGAAGCGATGGGCACTGCAAAACCAGCTGTGTCTGTAGAGGTCGAGGATAAAAATATGGGTAGAGCAAGCACTATAATCTCTTATCAGGCTCACCCAGCAACGACGGAAAGGAGGAAGCAAGCAAGTCGTAAGTCGGCTCGGCGAGGTCTAGCAAGACTGCAATCAAGAGAGCCCCTTCTCTCTACCAACAACATCTGGGGCCAGATGTTGTAGTTAGAAACTTGCTTCAGTCGGAGCTTACGTCTACGCAATCGGTCTGGGACACTCCGTCATTTAGTCAGCCAGGAACGGCTGACAGTAGAGCTTCCTTCAAGTCAGTTCAGCACACAAGACCGCACCTTGGCTATGTGACGTCCGATATCCTACCGGAATCGCCGAGCAAGGACCGCTCGTCTATTAAAAAGTCACAGCATCCAGTAGCCAAGGAGACGAGGCCTCGTTCGATGAGACATCCGCAGAAGAGAGCCATTGCGGACACACAGTCCCAGGAGCAGCCGGCGGCCAAGCAACAGAAGACCGCTGCTCCTCAGGCCTCGGTTACAGACCTGCTATCGCAGATTGCGCAGCTCATTGCTGCATCCCAGCATAGTCAGGAGCAAGTTCCGGCAGTCTCGGAGCACGAGCTGTCCGAAGATGCTGGGTCGGTCCAGTCATCTGCCCACTCAGAGGCAGAGGACCGTGAGGAAATTCTGATTCAATTGGATGCAGAAAGGGATTTGGAGGATATGGACCCATCCCTTTCGGAACAACACATCGTAGCGATGGATTTTATCCATCAATACTTTCCGGAGATTGTTCCAGCAAATCAGACTGCTTCATCTACTCATAAAAAGTTGCTTGCGTCGTTAGACGCGGACTAGATCTGGTCAAGGGAGGATGTCCTTTTCTTCCCGGTACAGTCGAAACTAGTGTTGAACACATTTGCTCTCCTAAATGACGCTATATTCAGTCTTTCCAGTGGGAAGCGAAAAGGCAGCTTTCTTTCCTCATCTTCCGTTCGGATACCGTCTGTTGGACCACGTCCATTTAAAACGGTAGGGGAAGGTGTCCAGAGAATACCTCTGCGTTTAAATGAGCAGGCTGAGGACCTAGATTTGGCCTTACCTCCTTCATTTACTATTTGCTCGGAAACAATTGAGATGGCAATTTCTATAAATAGAGCAAATTTAGATGCAATGTCGTACGCAGATCACCTGACGAGAGCTATGGCGCAACGTCTCAATGGAAAGGAGTTTGAGGACGTTCGTTCTTCCTTGAGGGTTCTTTCCAGGGCTATACTCTTTACCACGTATAACTCTGCTCTTACAGTGGCTAATTTGGAGTTAGACGTGATGGAGCCCTTGCGTCGTCATCTTTAATAGATGACAAGGTGAAAAACTCTCTTACAGTCGCTCCTGTATCAAAACATGATATGTTCGACGATAAGCTTTCTTTGGTCTATGGCCAAGCTACAAAGAAAGTGTCAAATACTCTGCTTTTAAAGTCGGCGTCGAATAAACCCGCACAGGCAGAGAAGAGTAAAGCAGGAGGCTCTGGACAAAAATCGTTCAGAGGAAACTCCTCACGAGGATATAAGAAATCCTCTTACAATTACTCGCAAAATCATCAATTCAGCAACTCTGGTAGGGGGCGTGGGTCTGGCTGAAACAACCGGTCAGACGCCCCTAAGCCGGCGGGCAGAGGCTCTTCACGGGGAGGACGTAGTTTCTCTTCCCGCAAGCCTCGCAGGTCCTACAGGTGAAGGTCAGGACCTCTGTTGTGTTCCAGTTGGCTGGAGGTTATCAAGATTCGTGACAAACGGGATAACCATTACGGAAGATCGATGTTTGAGAAATGCAGTCTCGGAAGGACTAAGATTGTCGTTCCGAGCCAAAACACGATGTCCACGGTGGACTCAACTTCCGTCAAAACCATCAAAAAGAGAGTCTCTCCTTTCAGAGGTAAGCTCTTTTCTACAAAAGAATGCAATAGAGGTTGTAGAAAACCACAAATCTTTAGGTTTCTACAGTCATCTGTTCCTTGTACCGAAGCCATACGGCTCGTTCCGACCAGTAATAGACTTGAGCTGGATAAACAAACTTATCGTAGCTCCAAAGTTCTATATGGAAACCATTTGGTCGGTAAAAGCGAGCATACGAGTGAACGACTATGCGGCAAGTTTTGATCTAAAAGATGCGTACTTTCATGTCATGGTACATCCGGCATTCAGAAAGTACCTATGGTTCGCCATTCAGGGGACGGTGTATCAGTTCCGAGCAATGTGTTTCGGTCTGAATCTAGCTCCCTGGGTGTCCACTCAAATAATGAACTCGGTAATGTATTATTTCCAAGCTCATTTATGTGTGGGAACGTTGGCTTACTTGGACAACATTCGTCAGAGATACGGCAACAAAGATATTCTTCAGAACGATGTTCAGAGTCTGCTTCTACTGCTCCGACGTCTCAGTTTCATAGTAAACGAGAAGAAGTCGGATCTAGCTCCGTCCAAGTCGTTCATCCACTTGGGTATGAGATTCGAGACTCACAACAATCTGGTTTGTCTGCCGTTACCCAGAGCGAAATTAGTCATTTGTTCCGCTCACTTTTGTCTACACTCTGACGCAGTAACAGTGAGGGATTTCATGCAACTGATGGGTCTGTGCAGTGTGGCCGCGGAACTTATTCCGATGGGCCACTTGCACACACATCCTCTCCAGATATTCTTTACTCAGAACTGGAGTGTGAAGACGCATGCGCTCGAAACGAATATTGTTTTAACGGACCAGGTAAAACAAAAAGATCAGATTTGGGCAGATATTCAGTGGTTAATTCAAGGAGTTCCGCTGCATTTGCCGGATCTGGCTTTCACGATTATGACGAATGCGAGTCAGATCGGTTGGGGCACGACCCTGACTCGGACAGACTCGAAATGCCAGGGTCTTTGGGACCCGGAGTTCCTAGTCAAACACATAATCATCAAAGAAATGATTCAATATGACTAGCGCTACAACAATGGATTCACATTATAGAGAACGCTCATGTTCAGATATTGTCGGATAACTCGACAGTGGTTGCGTACATAAGGAACCAGGGTGGCACGCGTTCGATTCTGTTATGTCAGTTAACGGAAAGAATCCTTCTGTTCAGGGACCAGCCGTGAGGGCGACTAGGGCGATTATATCGCCCTTCTAAGCTCAAAGTCGCCTAGAAAAATAGTCGGGGTGATTACAAGTCGCCCTCTAAAAATTGGCCGAAATGAGGAAAGGCTGAACTGAGTGATGCGAGCTTTGCATGAAAACGATTATTTTAAAAAATCGAATGTGCTCGAGTGTGATAAATGGGCATTTTAATTCGTCAAATAACCGTCCATTTAATGAAATCACACGACAATCAATTGTCCATTGTCTCTTTTGGCAGATTTTTTTATTTCTATTTTGTTGCGTTTCAGTCGGAGCTTCAAATGTCGAAACGAAAATAGGTGACTTACGCGACTCAACAAAATAACTCAGTTTGAAAGTAGGTTACGTCGCTTAGGATGCTGAAAATGTATACACACTGGATGTATTTTATAACACTGTATTTTTATTTCGTTTTGCTGATGACTGTTAACTGTTGGGCCGTCTATTCCCTCAAAAACACGAATGGAATTGAAACACATGAAAAAAGCTTTAGTGATGACAAGAAAAGCTTTGTACAGGACACAAGAGTGCATGTGGACGATCTTGAAAAAGGGTCCTCCTAAACAACGGAATGACACGAAATGACGCGGAATGACACCAGAATGCCATAAAAATGATGCGGAATGACATTTCTTTTACAAAATACTCGACCCCAGAATGTATTTTGTTTCTTTACTAACAAAGTACCTCCCAAGCAACCTTCTTACATCTGGTCCTGTTCACACTTTCAGATTTTGGAAATTATTAGCTTAGTAGACTTTGGCGAAAGGCAACCACAGGAGGGTGCTGGGGGACTGGCATGAAGAAGAGGGGAGGGGATCATGAAGGAGAGGGTAGCAGTGGGGGATTTTCAGTCAATAATTACTTTGTGATTTTTTAACCTTGCATAGATGCCTCATAGACAACTGGACCTGGATTATTGGGACATTAATGGAGGACCACAAATTGAAAATATGAAGGGGCGGCGGGGGTGGTACATGAATATTCTTAATTTTCCCCACTTGCCTATGAATTCTCCCTACATGACTCTGCAGTCTCCCTATTTTTTCTGGAGGGAGACATGGAGTCTCCCTAAAATTTCCTCCTAGGCTGGTCCCTGCTTCTGTTTGTCTTGAATCATCAAGTTCAACTATCTATCCATCATTTTCTGGGTCGTCTGAACATGTTGGCAGACTCGCTCTCTCGGAAGGGCCGCATGTTGCCGTCAGAATGGACTCTCAACAAGCGAGTGTTCAGACAGATTTGCTACCAATGATAGACTTGTTTGTGACACATCTCAACAATCAGTTGCAGACTTACTACGTGTCACTATGTCCAGATCCCCGAGCGTATGCAGTAGACGCTCGCTCGATTTCATGGGATGGAATGATAGGATACCCATATCCTCCAACTCCGTTAATTCAACATATCTTGCTAAAGATCAAGCAATCTGATTGCAAGATTCTGTTAGTAGCATCTCTGTCGGCACAGAAACCTTGGATCAATCTTCTCAGGTGTCTGTTATGGGACATTCCCGAGAAGCTTCCTCCGTGGGAGGACCTTCTTTATTGGGGGAAGTCACGCACACTGCATCACAACCTGCAAGCTCTCAGCCTTCACATATTTCTGTTGTGCGGTCCTTCTTGCACGGGAATTGCTTTACAGGATGAGCAGTGGACACAATTTCTAACTGTAAGAGGACCTCCTCTTAGCTGAATTATGCAGCAAAGTGGAGGGTTTTCTTCCGTTGGTTTAAGGATTAGTCAATAGACGATTATGATCCTTCCATACCAGACATTGCAAATTTTTGGGTCTACTTGTTTGACGTTATCAAACTACAGCCCGTCACTATTAAAGGCTATAGGTCTATGCTATCAGACACTTACGCTCATCACAATAGCTTGGATATCGGGTCAAATGTTTCTCTATCCAAATTGGTTAGAAATTTCTTGATTAATAGACCTGGAACTCGCAGGTTAATTCCAAAATGTAGAGTTCAAATTTTTGACCTATAAAACTGCATTTCTCTTAGCCTTTGCGTCCGCTAAAAGAGTTAGTGAACTCCATGCGTTATCTGTGGATGAATCTCATTATCGCAGTATCGGAAATACCGTCACTTTAACTACACAAGTTGTTTTTTTGGCTAAGAATCAAGTTGCTGGTGTATTAGGGCTCTGCCTTCTGTGGACAATTGTAGACCATTGCTGTGTCCAGTCAGGGCTATGCGTATTTATAAATGCCGATCTGATTTTATTAGGAAAGGAAGGAAACTCTTCTTTCTATCATGAGTTCCTAACAGAAAGGATATTTCTGTTCAATCTATAGCTAGATGGATCCAGTTAGCAATATGTATTGCTTATGATGATCTTTCTTCAGATCAGCATTCTGTCAAAAAGATTTCAGCGCACGAAGTCATGGCGCTGTCAACTTCTTGGGCTTACTCTCACTGTATAGCCATATCTGATCTCATGAAAGCTGCATACTGGACACAGCCTTCTACATTTACTAGGTTTTACCTTAGAGATATAGAGTCAATCTCTGGTGACCTTAGAAATTTAGGTCCTCTTTCTGTTGCTCGGAATGTCGTCCATTAAAATGTTAACAGCTATAGTTATTTAGGTTTTCTGTTCCGCTGCCCTCTTCGTTCTGTGGTTGTGTGACCCAGAACAAGGGGAAGGGGAGGGGGAGACGGTTTTCCCTTATCAACACCTGGCTTTATAGTGAAAATCAAGAGAAAACCTCCAATGTCAGTAGCTCCGAGTGGGTACTGGGATGGTTTTAATGTGTAGCTCAGTGGAAGCAATTATGATGACAATTATGTAATATTTTTAAAGTGTAGCTCGGTGTGAAGCATTTGTATATGTCACATGTCAAACTAGCATTTATATACAATCCTTGGACACTTTTAATTTAATATAAAGAGTCTCATTCTCGGGACTTTCTTTATATTTTGGCTTCCCTTATCCGAATTAGCCTAATGGGTTATGCTGGATATTAATAGAGTATTATATATGGAGTTATACTCAATTACTTTGTTGGTGTTATGTCCTTATTATACCCCCGCTTCGAAGAAGTGGGGGCAATATAGGAATCGCCCTGTACGTCCGTATGTCCATCTGTACGTCCATCCTTCCATCCGTACGTCTTTCCGTCCGGACAAATTCTTGTGTGCGCAACTCTTCCTACATTAATGAGCCGATTTTGATGAAACCTTCATCTCTACTAAGTGAACATGTGCATATTCCAAACTTTTTGATCTACGACAATTTTAACCAGGTTATCTCTCTTGAACTTTGATTTAATATGGGTTTCTATATGAAATTCTTGTGTGCGCAACTCCTCCTACATTTATCAATCAATTTGGACAAAACTTTTCAGACATCATCACTACTAAGTGAACATGCGCATATTCCAAGATTTTTGATCTGCGACAATTTTAACCAGGTTATCTCCCTTTGACTTAGATTTATTGTGTCTTTCCATCCGAACAAATTCTTGTGTGCGCAACTCCTCCTACATTAATGAACCGATTTTGATGAAACCTTTCAAACATCATCTCTACTAAGTGAACATGTGCATATTCCAAACCTTTTGATCTGCGACAATTTTAACCAGGTTATCTCTCTTGAACTTTGATTTAATATGGGTTTCTGCATGAAATTATTGTGTGCGCAACTCCTCCTGCATTTATTAATCAATTTGGACGAAAGTTTACAGACATCATCACTACTAAGTGAACATGCGCATATTCCAAAATTTTTGAGCTGTGGCAATTTTAACTAGGTTATCTCCCTTTAACTTAGATTTATTATGGGTTTCTACATGAAATTCTTGTGCGTGCAACTCCTCCTACATTTATCAATCAATTTGGACAAAACTTTTCAGACATCATCACTACTAAGTGAACATGCGCATATTCGAAGATTTTTGATCTGCGACAATTTTAACCAGGTTATCTCCCTTTGACTTAGATTTATTATGTCTTTCCGTTCGAACAAATTCTTGTGTGCGCAACTCCTCCTACATTAATGAACCGATTTTGATGAAACCTTTCAAACATCATCTCTACTAAGTGAACATGTGCATATTCCAAACTTTTTGATCTGCGACAATTTTAACCAGGTTATCTCTCTTGAACTTTGATTTAATATGGGTTTCTGCATGAAATTCTTGTGTGCGCAACTCCTCCTACATTTATCAATCAATTTGGACGAAAGTTTACAGACATCATGACTACTAAGTGAACATGCGCATATTCCAAAATTTTTGAGCTGTGGCAATTTTAACTAGGTTATCTCCCTTTAACTTAGATTTATTATGGGTTTCTACATGAAATTCTTGTGCGTGCAACTCCTCCTACATTTATCAATCAATTTTGACGAAACCTTTCAAACATTATCACAACTAAGTGAACATACGCATATTCCCAGATTTTTGATCTGCGACAATTTTAACCAGGTTATCTCCCTTTAACTTGGATTTATTATGGGTTTTCAAATGGGATTCTTGTGTGTGCAACTCCTCCTACATTAATGAACCGATTTTGACTACATGTTGCACATTGTAAATGTGTTTTTCCAAATGTAAACCATATATGTGTGGGCTCTTTAAGTATTCAGTGCTGTTCTGTGGAAGGCCACATGCAAATACAAATTTCAACAACAAAAAATGATCTTTATGTATACATTTCCTTATGGCCTTCGCCTACATGATCAGACGTGCATTCCTCTAAAAACCCAAAGCGGGGGTATTAATCACCTTCAGTGATAGTTCTAGTTTTATTAAATATGAAGGACATATGTAATTCTGTGTTCTCCTGTTCTCCTGTAAGAGATAATCTATTTGTAGTAGTTGAGTTATTGGATTTTCCTTTATGTCCTAGTCCCTCCAACCTATTTACCATTCAGCTATGTCTGGGCCATTGGTTACTGTGTAAAAATATGATAAATTCATACTAATTTGTATATTTTTGTACTTACCAATTGCCCAGACGGGGACAGCTCTTCCATGAGTGAGCACTCATACCTCCCCGCTGACTTTAAGTTTTAGCAGACAATCTAGAAGGAATGATATTTGGCAGCAATTTCGGCACTTCCTGGACACTATGCATGTGCAGTTGTCAAATGTGTGGAGGGCCACATAGGACATTGAATTTTCGGTTTTTGATGCAAAGTTTGGGGATTGGGGGGCAAAATTTGTGTTTGGCCCTGGATAATTTAGAGTTAGCACCATCTATGTCTGGGCCATTGGTAAGTATAAAAATATACAAATTACTATGAATTTATCATATTTATGAAAGGATTTCATTGTAACTTGGTAGGATGACTCATTTTGGAATGATTTTACTGTAACTTGGTAACTTTGGTTGACATATGTTAACTGTGAGGACCACATTAACCCAGCCTCAGTTCTTTAGTACAGTTAACACCTAAAATTATTCTACACTTAACACCTAAAATTATTCTTATTGAAAACATTGCAGGTAGAGAACAGAAATTAACATATTCTCAATTATCACAATTCTTGTCTTTTTTCATAATCCTTTAATAAACACTGAACATTATCTTTTTCATCAAACACTACACACAGTCAAGTTAAGCTACAGTGATATGGACACTTTCGTTTATTTTGCAGCGAGTTCAATAAATACTACTGCAGTAGTCCTGAAACAGCAACACAGACAGTAAGTATTAATTTTTGTAATATTTCTGTTTTATTTGAACAATTTACAACAAGATCTTGCCATTGAATGACACCCTTTGTCATTTATTTCTTCTGAATCATCCTTACCTATTATTCACATCTTAATAAATTGGTAGGTCAGTATGGACACAACTTGACTGGAATGCCTGCAATCTGATTTAGTATTTGTAAGCACCCTAACTCCTCTCTTGGATTAAAGATGGTTGTTTTTTTATCCCTTCAAAGTAATTTGGGGGTGGGTGTTGTGGGCTAGGTGTAGTAGTGGTGCTGACCATACATCTGCCTTTGCATCTGTGGACAGAGTTTGTGTCTGCTCTTTATTTATACAGTACTGTGATCACAAAAGTGGTCACTACATATTGATCGGATTACGAACGAATCGCGATCCGATCGATGACACAAAATAAAAATGCTTCGATAAAAATGCTTGAAAATCGGTACAAAAACGCGATTTTTGCGATGAGCTGAATGCCAACAATCAACGGAGTCACGACTTTGGCGAAGACACAAATTTTCTGATTTCATATATGAATGAAAATAGGGGACTCATCAATCACACGAGTAACACTACACAATCTTTTTCATTTCACAACACACACACACACCTACTCATTGGATCTACAGAATATGGCGGTTCAGATTGTCTCAACTGATTTACGCCAGGCGAGAAGTTGTCTTAGAGCTCACTAAGAAATGGTTATGAGGCCTGGAATTATCTTTAAAAATTAATAGAATTTGAGTTGTAGGCATGTCGAAGAGCAGTAAATTTGTGAAAACAACGACCCCGAAGATTTTTGACATTTCGCAGAAGTTTTTAGGGAGGATAGTTTGAACCTTTTCACACTCGCTCATTATCGCAGAATGTTTGGATATTTTTTCCTGCCTTTATGTCAGGTTCACACCTAAAATAACCAAAAACGTTTTACACATTTAAAAAACACAAGAAGGATTCACTGTACTTACTTTTGGAGCGAGTTTAACTGGAGTGGAGTTGGGGGGTGGGAGCCAATAGGTCGGCGCTGCCTACTCAAAACAGGAGCACAAGGAACTCTGCCCATCGCAAACTCGTCCCCCGTTGGGAATTATTGTCCGAAAAACACCTATTGGTACGTCTCCGTAAAAAATTGCGAAATAGTATAAATATTTTAGGATTTTTATTTTAACGCGGCCGACTATATCACTCATTTTTTGCACTTCAATGAGGTTTGGCATTCAAAAGAAATGATCTAAGACTTTAAGACTCTTTTAAAAGCATTTTTCTATGAATGGAAATGTTCAGCCAGTATACTCATATACTTTGTAATTTCAATTTAAATCGAAAATAAAAATACCCCGACAGACATGCAGAGGTTTGACATATAGGCCTGCCTGTTCCCCATGCATGTTCCAAATCATCGACGTGGTTTAATGCTATGATCGTTTTTCAGACTAAAACACTCTTTCGACAACAAGTAGAAAAGGAAATTTAAAATAGTATACTCGGAACAAAAAGGTATAAAAAGTATACCTCATGTAGAGATTTGAATGGGTGTTCATGTATGAAGAGACTAAAGGTCAACATGGGTAAAATATTATGTCCCCCCCCCCCCCCCCCCACACACACACACACACAGCATCAACAAACAAGAAATGAAATATATTAAGTTAACAGTCTCAATTCTATATCTCTTTTCATTCATAGAAAATTATATACTCTGTTTGTAATTGATATACAATGAGCAAAAAGTTAACTCTCACCCCCCCCACCTCCCCCCCCACTCCTCCTCCTCCCTTAAAGTACTCAAATAGGTTCTTTTGGTTGGAGTTTCAGTTGAAAGTAAGCATGAAATCATGCGAAATTCTGAGAATGATATGGCCTGTGGGACTATTCACATTCAATACGATTCATTTACACTTTAAGTTTGCCTGCATCTACCATAAAAGTAACCATAGGTGAACAGATACACCAGATACACCGTCAGTTACTGCCCTCTAAATTTAATTATTTTCCACTTCTTCCCTGAAGGAATATGGGCTGTGACTCCTTAATGGAGCAAGTTATAGTTCCAAAGAGGATCCATAAGCTATGTTTTTGTGGTCCAAAAATGATTTTTTTTTCCAGTAAGCCTAAATGTAGGCTCTAGTGCAGAAATTTATCTACCGGTGAGTGCACAGTTATCCACCGGTTGTGGGGTTAAAATAATTAAATATTGATTAAAAAGAAAACCTATCATTTTTTAGCTCACCTGAGCGAAGCTCAAGGGGAGCTTTACTAATCACTTTCTGTCCGGTGTCCGTCGTCCGTCGTCCGTCCGGCGTTAACTTTACATTATCGACTTCTCCTCCTAAACCACTAGCCCAATTTTATTCAAATGTTGGCTAAATGTTTATTACCTAATGCCAATTCAGATTTGTTCAAATGAAGTTGCCCCTCCTCCTGGGTGGTGCCACACCCCCAAGGGGCACCAAAATCTTTGTAAATCTTCTTCTCATGAACCAGCAGTAGCAGAGACTTGATATTTGGTGTGCAGCTTCCTTTTGAGGTGTAGACTCAGATTTGTTCAAGAGAAGTTTGTGGGGCTATACTTGGCGTCGTTATGGGAGGGGCAAAATTTTTTGCCCCGCCCAAAATTTCTATTTTCCAAACCGAGAGGCTGATTTGAACGAAATTTTATGTGAGGGCTTATTGGGTCATGAGTACTTGATTTATGCAAAAAAAAATTTTCCCGCAGCCCCGTGGGAACCGCAGGAGCTAAAAATAGAAAAAATTTAAAACGCCCATATCTCCAAAACTGCACGGCACTGAGAATTTTTATTTGGTGTGCAGCTTCCTTAGGACCAACAGAAAGGATTGGTAAAAAAAAATTGCCATCGGTTTTATCATAGGGTACAGTTTCGGGACTTTGAAAAAGTGCTGAGTCAGCACTTTTTAACACTGTAGGCAATGGGAAAAACATTAAAAAATCTTCTTCTCCAGATCCAGCAGGCAGAATCTTTTGATATTTGGTATGCAACATTGTAGGGTGGATCTGATTCAAGTTTGTTCAAATCGGCCCCCTGGGTTCATATTTGGGCTCAGTATAGGAGCCCGATTTCGAACTTAGTGCATTTCAGGCAAATTTCTTAAAAAATCTTCTTCTCCAGATCCAGCAGGCAGAATCTTTTGATATTTGGTATGCTACATTGTGGGGTGGATCTGATTCAAGTTTGTTCAAATCGGCCCTCTGGGTTTATATTTGGGCTCAGTATAGGAGCCCAAATTTGAACTTACTGCATTTCAGGCAAATTTCTTTGAAAATCTTCTTCTCCAGATCCAGCAGGCAGAATCTTTTGATATTTGGCATGCAACATTGTAGGGTGGATCTGATTCAAGTTTGTTCAAATCGGCTCCCTAGATTCATATTTGGGCTCACTATAGGAGCTTGAATTCGAACTTAGTGCATTTCAGGCACATTTCTTCAAAAATCTTCTTCTCCAGATCCAGCAGGCAGAATCTTTTGATATTTGGTATGCAACGTTGCGGGGTAGATCTGATTCAAGTTTGTTCAAATCGGCCCCCTGGATTCATATTTGGGCTTACTATAGAAGCCCGAATTCGAACTTAGTGCATTTCAGGCAAATTTCTTAAAAAATGTTCTTCTCCAGATCCAGCAGGCAGAATCTTTTGATATTTGGTATGCAACATTGTGGGGTGGATCTGATTCAAGTTTGTTCAAATCGGATCCCTGGGTTAATATTTGGGCTCAGTATAGGAGCCCAATTTCGAACTTAGTGCATTTCAGGCAAATTTCTTAAAAAATCTTCTTCTCCAGATCCAGCAGGCAGAATCTTTTCATATTTGGTATGCAACATTGTAGGGTGGATCTGATTCAAGTTTGTTCAAATCGGCCCCCCTGGGTTCATATTTGGGCTCAGTATAGAAGCCCGATTTCGAACTTAGTGCATTTAGGCAAATTTCTTAAAAAATCTTCTTCTCCAGATCCAGCAGGCAGAATCTTTTGATATTTGGTATGCAACATTGTGGGGTGGATCTGATTCAAGTTTGTTCAAATCGGCTTCCTAGATTCATATTTGGGCTCACTATAGAAGCTCGAATTTGAACTTAGTGCATTTCATGCAAATTTCTTAAAAAATCTTCTTCTCCAGATCCAGCAGGCAGAATCTTTTCATATTTGGTAAGCAACATTGTGGGGTGGATCTGATTCAAGTTTGTTCAAATCGGCCCCCTGGGTTTATATTTGGGCTCAGTATAGGAGCCCAAATTTGAACTTAGTGCATTTCAAGCAAATTTATTAAAAATCTTCTTCTCCAGATCCAGCAGGCAGAATCTTTTGATATTTGGTATGCAACATTGTGGGATGAATCTGAGTCAAGTTTGTTCAAATCGGCTTCCTAGATTCATATTTGGGCTCACTATAGAAGCTCGAATTCGAACTTAGTGCATTTCAGGCAAATTTCTTAAAAAATTTTCTTCTCCAGATCCAGCAGGCAGAATCTTTTGATATTTGGTATGCAACATTGTTGGATGGATCTGATGCAAATTTGTTCAAATCGGCTCCTTAGATTCATATCTGGGCTTACTATAGAAGCTCGAATTCGAACTTAGTGCATTTCAGGCAAATTTCTTAAAAAATCATCTTCTCCAGATCCAGCAGGCAGAATCTTTTGATATTTGGTATGCAACATTGCGGGGTGGATCTGATTCAAGTTTGTTCAAATCGGCCCCCTGGATTCATATTTGGGCTCACTATCGAAGCTCGAATTCAAACTTACTGCATTTCGGGCAAATTTCTTCAAAAATCTTCTTCTCCAGATCCAGCAGGCAGAATCTTTTCATATTTGGTATGCAACATTGCGGGGTGGATCTGATTCAAGTTTGTTCAAATCGGCCCCCTGGATTCATATTTGGGCTTAATATAGAAGCCTGAATTCGCACTTAGTGCATTTCGGGCAAATTTATTAAAAAATCTTCTTCTCCAGATTCAGCAGGCAGAATCTTTTGATATTTGGTATGCAACATTGTGGGGTGGATCTGATTCAAGTTTGTTCAAATCGGCTTCCTAGTTTCATATTTGGGCTCACTATAGAAGCTCGAATTCGAACTTAGTGCATTTCAGGCAAATTTCTTAAAAAATCTTCTTCTCCAGATCCAGCTTCAGAATCTTTTCATATTTGGTAAGCAACATTGTGGGGTGGATCTGATTCAAGTTTGTTCAAATCGGCCCCCTGGGTTTATATTTGGGCTCCGTATAGGAGCCCAAATTTTAACTTAGTGCATTTCACGCATATTTCTTAAAAAATCTTTTTCTCCAGATCCAGCAGGCGGAATCTTTTGATATTTGGTATGCAACATTGTGGGGTGGATCTGATTGTGATTCATGAACGTATTTATTTGTAAAGTTGATAGAATCTTAGACAAAATTTGCAGAAAAGATCTACTATAGAAGGGGTGGTATCCAGGGTGAACCGTTTACCCAAATCTAGCAGTACTAATGCATTATTCACTCAAATCTCCGTTCAAATTTTATGACCCCTCATTGGAACACACGCATTCAGCTCATTCCAACAAAGGTCATATGCCATGTTTTCGAGACAAAAGAATAAAAATTTTAGTTATTCATGAAATTTTTAGGCAACTGTTGTCTGTTATTCACATTGCTTCATGAAATTTCAGTACTTTTAGAAGTTACCTCAGTAATCAAGGGTTAATTCCCCTTAATTAAATGTCGCCTTTAAAAAACAACCACTTTGCATATCTTACCTTTTTACCAGCATAACTGCCAAAACTTGTCAGCATTCTTCGCAAAAATCGCTATTCAAATTTTAATTTTTGTCTCTTAAACATACATGTACTTATCGCTTGTAAATACCCCATTGGAATGAGCTTTTTGAGCTCATTCCAATGAGAGGTCGCACACCATGCTTTTTGAGTCAAAAAAGCAATTTTTTAGTTATTCCAGAATTTCGTACGTAAAACACAGCTTTATGACTTCACATTAAAATGAGCTCTCTAAGCTTGTTCCAATCAACATTCACGCACTATGTCTTTCACACAAAAAATAAAATTTTCCATTTATTCAGGAATTTTGTTTGCAAGAACACTCTTACCCCCCCCCCCCCCCCCCCCTCCACACACACACACACACACACACACACACACAAACACAGACACACACATCTAAAAGTTCGGGCAGCAAAAAAACAGTTACTTCAATTTTTAAATGCATTATAGGAACAACTTGCCTAATCAAATTTAAATACTTTTGCATCATTCTGTATCTAGAACAAACCATTTACCATATCTTTACGCAAAATTCTCCAGCATCATTCACAAAAAAACACCATTATTTATATATTCACATTTCTGTCTCAAAAATATACCTGATCTTCCCATACCCCTATTGGAATAAGCTATTTGAGCTTGTTCCAATGATGATAAAAAAAACTAATATTTTGGAAAATTTGTGAAAATTTTTGTTTTCTTGCATGCAAATATGTACATGTAGCACATGGAAGATATCCACAGTTGGGGAGAGATGTCCAAGGCTATCTCTTCACATTCCTTGTTTGTGCTTCAAGCTAAACCAGTTTGGCTGCAGAGACACACACCAATGATTTTAAATAAAACTAATTTTAGGTAACAAATGTTGAACTTCAAACAAAATCTATCACTCAACCAGTTAATGTTGATGAGGCATGACATGGTGAAGGTGACCTAAAATACTTCTTAGAGTCACTTTGTCAGGTGAGCGATTAAGGCCACGTGGGGCCTCTTGTTTTATAAAGTGTGTGCGTGTGTGTGTGTGTGCAGGTATAGAAATATAGGATCCGTTGATGAGCACACACTCCCCCCCCCCCCCTCATTCTCCTTGTAACCACCAGTGATAAGTAAAAATGATTGGTGTTGTTTGAGAAGTAATAAATAAAAAATTACGGAAGAAAAAGTATATATATATCTCAATAAGAGCATTCTCTACCAGTGATGTACTGCTGTTTAACCACGGGCATACAAAAAAAAAATAGGCTGTTTGTCTGTGGAGCAGTCAAAGGGCAGTATTGTTGTTTGTGCATCCAGAAAGGCGGCCATTTGGTTGAATCGATATTTTGCACTTATCATGTTAAATGGATAAAGGAAAGCGCACTCAAGTAACAGAAAACAATGAAAGTGTGTTTCAACTATTTATTCCACAATAACGCTTGAAAGAACACGTCAGGAAGCGTGTGTGTTTTTTACGAGCGTCATATTTCAAACACGTGCATGGGCAGTAATATATTCTTTTTGTTTCTCAAAATTTCACTATCCATGCATATCAACCCATACTGATAAATTGAATCCAACATGATGTTATATGCGTGGTCAACTTATATATTGCTTGAGGTTGTCAAGTAGCCTGGTGCAAACTCAGAAACAGTAATTGGATATTGTACAGATTTGTAAATTCCACTCAGATATCTCAGTTCAGCAAAACTATGCAAAAAACCATAAAACATTGGCAAGATGGTTTCCCGATGAAATCAGATGCGTGTGAGTACAGTAGTTTGTGCACGAAACCAGTGGCAATAATCTTTCAATGACACATCAATACAGGGGATTAGTGCCAAAATCAAGCAGCTATCAATTATTCTATAAACATTCTGATGTTTTCAGTAGCCTATTGTTGTGGATTATTTATTTATTTATTATTTATTAATTGGTGTTTAAGGTCACATATTTCTGAACAATGACTAATCATGACCATGACGGTTTTATGGATGGAGGAAGCTGGAGAGAACCAACAGGCAATGGCACGCAACTGTCAGCCCCCAACATACTAATTCCACACAAGCAGGGTTAGCATTGGTTGATTACAGGTCAACCATCGACGTGCAGTATGCCTTAGTACACAATGCCACCGTGCCCCCATGGGCAATGTGGGTGAAGTGTCTTGCCCAAGGACACAATGCAGTTGCCGCAGGTGGAATTCGAACCGAGGACCTCTTGGCTTGTAGTCTGCACCTCTACCTACCGAGCCACCATGCCCCCATTGTTGTGGCTGTATTAACTTGAAATTATCATTCCAGTATAATCACTCTTCACCCACTTAACACAGAAAATTAGTTTTTAGCTTTACTTGACAAAGTCAAGATAAGCTGTTGCCATCACGTGTGCGGATGTCTGTTAGTCTATGAGTCTGTTCACATTTTCCTTTAGCACGGGCTACACCCCGCAGTTCTTGTCTGATCGTCACGAAATTTCATATGCAGGTTTGGGGTCATGTCTAGATGAGAACGTCCCCTTTTGGTCGCGATTGGTCAACTGGTATGGCTGCCCAAGCCCAAAACCCGAAAACCATTAGCACAGTTTACAGGTCGTATTTATGAAGGGATTTCATTGTAACTTGGTAGGATGCCTCTGTATAATGCCTAGATGAGTAAGTCCCCTTTTGAGCATGATCTGTCAACCGTGATGGCTGCCCAAGCCTGAAACCCAAAAACTTTTAGCACAGTCTGCAATTCATGTTTAATATGGAGGGATTTCATTGTAACTTGGTAGGATGACTCCTTATGATGTCTAGATGAGAATTTCCCCATTTGGGCGTGAGCTGCCAACCTTGACGACTGCCCGAGCCCAAAACCCGAAAAAGTTTAGCACAGTCTACAGGTCATATTTATTGAGGAATTTTATTGTAACTTGTTGGGTTGACTTCATATAATGTCTAGATGAGAAAGTCCCCTTTTGGACGTGATTGGGCAACTGTTACGGCTACAGTGGCCCGAAGCCCGAAAACCTTTAACACAGTCTACAGGTCATATTTATGAAGGGATTTCATTGTAAATTCGTAGGATCACTCCAGATGATGCCCAGATGAGATTTCCCCTTTGGTTGAGATCATTCAACGATGATGGCTGCCCGAGCCCACAGTCCGAAAACCTTTAGCACAGTTTACAGGTCATATTTATGAAGGGATTTCATTGTAACTGGTAGGTTGACTTCATATAATATCTAGATGAGAACATCCCCTTTTGGACACGATTGGGCAACTGTGACGGCAACAGGAGCCCGAAGCCTGAAAACCTTTAGAACAGTCTACAGGTCATAATTATGAAGGGATTTCATTGTAGCTTGGTAAAATGACTCCAAATAATGTCTAGATGAGAATATCCCCTTTTGGTTGCGATCATTCAGCCTTTATGGCTGCCCGAGCCCAAAGACCTTTAGGATAGTCTATAGGTCGTATTTATGGAATGATTTCATTGTAACTTGTTACGTTGACTCCATATAATGCCTAGATGATGTCATCCCATTTTGGTTGTGATTGGTCAACTGTGATGGCTACAGGTGCCCGAAGCCCGAAAATCTTGAGCACAGTCTACAGGTCATATTTATGAAGGGATTTCATTGTAACTTCGTAGGATCACTCCAGATGATACCCAGATGAGAATGTCCCCTTTTGGTTGTGATCATTCAACCATGATGGCTGCCCGAGCCTGAAGCCCGAATACCTTTAGCACAGTCTACAGGTCATATTTATGAAGGGATTTCATTGTAACCTGGTAGGCTGACTTCATATAATGTCTAGATGAGAACGTCCCCTTTTGGACACGATTGGGCAACTGTGACGGCTAGAGGGGTCCAAAGCCCGAAAACCTTTAGAACAGTCTACAGGTGATATTTATGAAGAGATTTCATTGTAGCTTGGTAGGATGACTCCAAATAATGTCTATATGAGAACATTCCCTTTTGGTCGCGATCATTCAGCCTTGATGGCTGCCCGAGCCCAAAACCTTCAGCATAGTCAATAGGTCATATTTATGGAAGGATTTCATTGTAACCTGTTAGGTTGACTCCATATAATGCCTAGATGATGACATCCCCTTTTGGTCGTGATTGGTCAACTTTGATGGCTACAGGTGCCCGAAGCCCGAAAATCTTGAGGACAGTCTACTGGTCATATTTATGAAGGGATTTCATTGTAACATCGTAGGAACACTCCAGATGATGCCCAGATGAGAATGTCCCCTTTTGGTTGCGATCATTCAACCATGATGGCTGCCCGAGCCCAAAGCCCAAAAACCTTTAGCACAGTCTTCAGGTCATATTTATAAAGGGATTTCATTGTAACTTGGTAGGTTGACTTCATATAATATCTAGATGAGAACGTCCCCTTTGAACGCAATTGGGAAATTGACGGCTACAGGGGCCCAAAGCCTGAAAACCTTTAACACAGTCTACAGACCATATTTATGAAGGGATATCAGTGTAACTTGATAGGATGACTCGTTTTTGGAATAATTTCACTGTAACTTGTTAACTTTCTTTGTTATACGTTAACTTTGAGGGCCACATACATTAACTGTGAGGTCATATTAACCCACCCCTCAGTTCTTTAGTACAGTGTACACCTCATATTATTTTTATCAAAAATATAGCATACAGGGAACAGAAATGAACATATTCCCAATTATCACAATTCTTGTCTTATTTCATAATCCTTTCATAAACATTGAACATTATCCTTTTCATCAAACACAACACACAAGTTATTCTACAGTGTCATTGACACTTTCATTTTTAAAACTAACTCTATCTCTCATAGGCGTCGCCTAGATTTTTCAAAAGTGTTTCGACTTTGACGAAAAAGGTGCACCAGGGATACGCCTGGCACTGGCCACGTGCCCTCAAGGCAAAAGCATACCAGGGGGTCGGGGGGGGGGGGGGGGGGGATTTTAATTTTCAGCTCATCTTGACAAAGTCAAGCTGAGCTAATCTCATCACTCTCCGTCCATCGTCCGTCAACACCATGTTTTGGTCTTCTCCTCCAAAGCCACGGCCAATTCAAGTGAAAGTTTGTGTGAGTGATGGTCCCAAAGGGGCATTTCATTTTTGTTCAACTCAACATGCCCAGCCCCATAGGGAGGGAGTCAAGGGGAAATGCTCCAAAATATTTTTAAAATCTTCTTCTCAAGAACCAGTGTGTACAATGACTTGATATTTGCTATGGAGCCTCCATATAAGGTGTAGAATCAAGTTTGTTCAAACGAAGTTCGTAAAGTAATATTTGGCTTTGTAATAGGAGGGGTAAGATTTTTGGCCCCGCCCAAAATTTCTGTATTTTTATACTGTACCAATGACCCAGACATAGCTGGTGCTAACTCTTAAAATATAGGGCCAAACCCAAATTTTGCCCCCCAATCCCCAAAATTTGCATCTAAAACCAAAGAAAACATGTCCTGAATGGCCCTCCACACTTCACCTCCACTGCACATGCGCAGTGTCAAGGACGTTCCGAAATTGGCGCCATTAATCATTCTAAGTTTGGCCCTTCATCAGTTAACATCTGACTGATCTTTGTGCTTGTAAATCTCAGTTTAAATGATGCCAGAGACATAAATATTAGTGAAATGGTGATTCTAAGGAGGATAGAGAAGGAGGAGAGGAAAAATGTGTGACAGAATATTATCAGGGCTGTAACTTAAAATTTTTTAATAAAATTATGTTAAGTTACCTATTTTCGAGGCAGCAGCCATTTTCTTGTCATTCTGGTTATTTAGTTACACTGATTTTTCAGTGTTTTCCTCTCTCCCTTTCCTTTAAGTCCCCTCTTGCTATTCTCCCATGCTTTTTGCATAGTTTCTGTAATTATTATTACTAAAATTTCTTGGGAGTTTTAGCTGAATAACAGAATGAATTCTGTTCTTTTCCCCATGTTTACGTCTTCACCTATGGGTGGTTAGGCGTTGTGTTCTGCATCTACCATCTGATGTTCTGCAGTTTCTTCCCTGGAAGTCTCTGTTTTGCATCAGATAGTGTATTTTTGGTAACTGATTCCGGGCCTGGGTGCCTGGAGTCTTATTTTAGTGTTTTTACACTCATTGTTTACATTTACAACAGCCCTCTGTGTGAGGGGGGGAGTTCTTGAAAATAATATCTTGATGTTATTTTAATCATAACTAGATACATTATTATTGTTCGTAAGTGTTGAATAAATTGTTTAAAATATTTTTAAAATTTTTGTCCACACTTAGGCTTGGGATCCATTGGGGCTTAACGTTACTTTTCAGAAACTTGGGCTATTCTGAAAAAATATTTTTTCAAAATATTTTGATTTCAATTATTTTTTCTATATTAATGGATCATATTATTATTATGTATTTTGATTGCCAGGGGTTGGTGCGAGTACCAGGACTTTGTTTTCTTTTCACATTGAAAGGATTTTGATCAATTGTAATAAGAGGAAGTCTTCCTCTGACTTTTATAATCATTCTATATGTGGTCAGTGTACTCGCATTAACTCTTGTTCTGTATCGTATGATTTCGATGACAACGTGGGAAGCGTATGTCACGGTATGTTAGTGGGGAATTGGACACTCCGGTCCTTTCCCCGCAGGGTCACTCTACTTTATCAATTTCTATTTCAGACGATCAAGATTAGGGTGATGTATCTGTGATGTCTTCCAACAGTGTGCCTCCGTCGTCACAATTAATGAAGAGCTAGCGGAAAAGTGCTCATGTAAATACGCCAATTGCCTAAGAGGACCCTAGTAGGTTCGACGGCCTTTGACGTCCGCTAGCTCGTCCGGTGTAGCGTCCATTCATCGAATGGTTCGGCAGCCGGGTTCGTCCGTTGCGGTCTAGAAGGAGTTTTGGGGTGATGCGAGCACTATAAATCAACCAAATGCACACCCAGTCACGGCGGATTAGAGGGAGAACGGAGGAAGCCTTTTAGTCCGGTTCATAGCTCGTTCTGGTCCATCCGGACGACGAGCGAGAGAGGCCCCTCTCTCGTACAACAACATCTGGCCCCAGATGTTGTGGTACAAAATGTTTCGCATTCGGAGCATACGTCCGTCGCTCGGGACTCTCCGACATATAGGCAGTCCGGAGTAGACTGTCAATAAGGCTTCCTCATTCTCATGGTAGCGCACACGACCGCTCTTGGCTACGTGACCTCGGATATCCAGTCAGCTTCGCCAGTCAGAGAATCATCGGCTACCAGGTCACACCATCCGGTAGCCAGGGACACGAGGCCTGCAGACTCCGGACGTTCGCATAGGAGAGTGTGCGGGAGTCAACGTACACGGAGCTTCCGGCGGCAATGCATCGTAAGACTGCTACTGCACAGGCCTCGGGAACGGACATGCTTTCCTAAATAGCACAGCTTATCGCAGCATCCCAGCATCAACTGAATCTGTCGTATATTTTTTATCCGACGATGCTGTGTCGGGACGCTCCGCGGAAGCGGGTACGGACGTCCGAAAACTTCATCTGGTCTGACGGGATACCGAAAGGGATTCGGAGGATTTCGAGCTTTCCCTTTCGGAACAACATATGCTGTTGTGTATGTCATCTGACTTGATCTTCTACAGCTTCTTTCGTCGGACCAGAATGCTGCGATGCCGGATAAGAAACTGATAGCGTCGGTGGACTTAGAAATTTTTGGTTCGGTTCAGGGACATCGTCCCTCAGTTCCGACATAGTCCAATAATGTCACACAAACTTTCGAATTATTGAACGACGCTATATATATATTATTATTATATGCTTGCTATTACCAAGCATTTCGGGTTTCTTGTTCGCAAAGTTACGGAGATGTCTTTCAAAAGTGTGCCTCTGTCGTCATAGTTGATGAAGAGCTAGCGGCAATAAGTGCTCATGGAATATGTCTATCGCCTAAGAGGTCCCTTGTAGGATCGACGGAGTGACATTCGCTAGCTCACCCGGTGTAGCGTACATTCATTGAATGCTTCGGCTGCCGGGTTCGTCCGTTGCGGTCTAGGAAGGAGATTTGGGTGATGCGAGCACTATAATTACTTTAGTACTCACCCAGTGACGACGGATTGAGGACAGATTGGAGGAAGCCTGTTAGTCCGGTTCCTGGCTTGTCCAGGTCCGTCCGGGCTGTGAGCGAGAGTGGTCCCTCTCTCGTCCAACAACATAGGGGACCGCATGTTGTTCAGATATTTTACATTCGGAGCATATGTCTGTCGGTCAGGACGCTCCGTTATATTGACAGTCCGAGAGACTGTCTATAATGCTTCCTCATCCTCACGGCAGGGCACACGACCGCACATTGGCTACGTGACCTCGAGTATCCGATCAGTTTCGTCATTCAGTGATTCCACGGCGAATAGGTCACGCCATCCGGTAGCCAAGGGACACGAGGCCTATACACTCCGTTCGCTCGCATATTAGTAGTATGCACGGGGGTAACGATCACGGAGCTTCCAGCGGCAATGCATTGTAGGACCGCTTCTCCACAGGCCTCAGTGACGGACGTGCTATCCGAGTTAGCACAGTTTTTTCGCAGCATCCCAGCAATCGACAGTTTCTTAGTCGAATCAGGAATTATCTGATGGCGCTGGGTCAGTGCGTTCCGCGCTTGCATCAGGTACGGACGACCGAACGCTTTATAGGGTCCGACAGGATGGCGAAAGGGATTCGAAAGATTTCGAGTTTTCCCTTTCGTAGCATCGGAAGCTGCCATTCATATCTTCTGGCATTATCTTCCAGTGATTGTTATTTCGGACTACATTGCTGCGATGTTGGATAAGAGACTTATAGCGTCATTGGACACGGAATTTTGGATCGGTTCAGGGACATTGTCCCTGACTTACCGACTCAGTCCAATAATGTCATTAGAACATGTGTATTATTTATCGACACTATATATGCATATAAGCCTGCTACCAAGCATGATAGTTTAGTTTCTTGTCCGCAATGCTCATTTCTGCCTTTTTATCATTTATACGAATAATTTATTTTGGCAGAGCAGGGCATACCGAGAGTTCATATGTGTCTAGACGGCGTGGTTAAAGACTGGAAATATTCTTTTTTGCCGTCTATGTCTTTTCCAACCACAATGTTGGAAACGACAATGATGTCTAGTAGACTTAACTTAAACGCTTTATCATACGTAATCCACCTTACTGAGGCGTTATCATTACGTCTTCAAGAAAAGAATTACGGGATATTATCCTCAATGTGATTTCTTTTGAGGGCAGTAGTTTGTTCACGTATAACTCCGCCCTTCAGTGGCTGATTGGAGTTGGTTAGACGTGACGCAGCCCTAGCTACATCCACGCGCGTGGATAGTAAGGTGAAGAACTCTCTCAGAGTCGCTTCGTTCTCGGAGAAGCTTCTCTTCGACGGCAACTTTTCAGCAATCCATGAATTGCTCGATTTACACGTTCTCTTGTCTATCTAGTGTTGCAAGAGATTCAGACTGGGGCAAACATTCGGTGGTTGACTCAGAGAGTGCCACTGCAGTTGCCGGATCCGAGTGTTATAATTATGACGGTTGCCAGTCAAACAGGTTGGGATATAATATTGATCCCAACGGATTCGAAGTGCCAGGGTCTTTGGGTTCCGCAGTCTCTAAGCAAGCACTTATCTTCCGCAGAATAATGTTTTTTAGGCTTGCTTTATGTCATTGGATGAACATTATTCAGAAACGCATGTCCAAATCATGTCCGTTAATTCGACAGTAGTGGCGTATCTCCGGAACCAGGGAGGCACTCATTCGTTTCCGTTATTCAATTTAATGGAAAGAATCCTTCTGTTTGTTATAGTACACCAAGTTCTGTTTCGGTCCGTCATATACCGGGTCGTCTGATTGTTTTACCGGACTCCCGTTCACTTATGGGTTGCTTGTTGCCGTCAGAATGGACTCTCAACAAACAAGTATTCAATCAGATTTGCTATCGATGGGAGCGCCCAATGATAATTTATTTACGACACAGCTTGCTAATCAATTGCAGACGTATGTGTTTGCTTGTCCGGATCTCTGAGCTAATGTTGTTAACGCTCTATTGATCTAATAGGACGGAATGATAGGATATGCGTATCCTCTGGCGCTGTTGTTTCAGCAGGTATTGCTAAGATAAACAACCACAATACATTTCTGTTGATAGCATCTCTGTCTTCACAGAGACCGTGGGTAAATTTACTCTGATGTCTACTGTGGGACTTAACGCGAAATCTTCCTCAATGAGAGGATCTTTTTTCGCTGGGTAAAATCGTGTCATCTTTATCACAACCCGCAAGGTCGCAACCTTCACGTATTCCGTTGTGTGGTCCTTATTGCATTGTAAGCATTGTACTGGACGAGCTTTGGACGCGATTTCTTACTATAGGAGATCCTCTTCTTCGCTATTCTATGTGGCTAAAGTGGAGGCTCTTCCGTCGTTGGTGTAGGGATCACTATGTTCATATTGTTGATCCCTCCATAATACTCATTGCAACTTTTTAGTATACTTGTTTGACAAGATCTACTGCAGCCTGTTATTAATAAGGTTATAGGTTTATGTTACCTCATACCTATGCACTCTGTGATAGTTTACAATTGAGTCTTATGTCTCTTTATCTAAGTCAGTTAGTAACTTTTCGATAAATAGACTTAGAATCATTAGATTAAATTCCTATATGGAATTTAACTTCGGTTTTTATTTAGCTAAGTAATCATTTGAGCCTCTGGAAACAGTAGTTTTCAAATTCTGACCTTTTAGACAGTAATTCTGTTGGCTTCTCTTTTACTGAAGAGTCAGTGAGTTTCATGCACTATCGGTGGATGAATTTCACTTTCGTAGTTTCGGAATCACTACTTCCTTTACTATTTAGGTTGGATTTTTGCATAAGAGTTAGGCTCCTAATATCCGGATCCTATTGTTATTAAGGTCCTTCCGTCTTCGTACGGGCATAGGCCTTTACTCTGTCCGGTTAGAGTTTATGTATTTATAAACAGATATCTGTTTATTACTACGGGCGTAAACTTCTAATGTCTTTGATGCCTATTAGAAGGACGTTAACGCTCCATTCTATTGCTAATGGATTCAATTAACTATCGATACTGCTTATGGTATATCTTTGACTCAGCAGTTGAGATTTCGGCTCATGAAGTAAGAGTTCTACATCTTGGGCTTACATTAATAGTGTCGCTATTATAGATTTTTGAAGGCTGCTCATTGCGCTCAGCCATCCACATTCATGAATTTTTTATCTCAGAAATATTGAGTCCATTTCTGGAGGCCTCTATTGTTAGGTCTATTATCTACTGCTCAGAATGTCATTCACTTAACAGTTGCTACTATAGCTAGGTAGGCTGTCTGTTTCGGCGGTGACTCTGTTTTGCTGCCCTCTTCGCTCTGGGCTATTTTACCCAGGGCAAGAAAAAAGGGGGGGGGGGGGAGGGTGTTCCCTTGGGTCACCTGTTTTACTATGAAAACAAGGGGATACCTCCTCCGGAGTTAGTAATTCTGAGCTGTTATTGGGATGGTTGTTTAGTGAGAAGTTTATGTTTTAAAAATTCATTCAAGTCTTAGTTTTTAAAGTATAGCTTTTGAATATAGCACGTGTCAACGGACATGATTATGCAATCCTCAGACACTTTTAAGGAGTATAAAGGGTCTCTATTCTCTAGACTTACTTTATTTATTGGCTTACTTTAAAAATTATTAGTATAAGGATTATACCAGATATTAATAGAGTACATGGATGTATGATGCTCAATTTTGGAAGGTGTTGTATCTTTCTAATTTATCATAAATAAGAAAGATACATGTAAGGCCTAATACTTCTTTTTCCCTAGAGGGGATGACTCTATTTTATATTATTGAGCATATTCCATCTTGCTCTATGTCCTTGGCCCTCCAGCCTTTTTACTATTCAGCTATGTCTGGGTCATTGGTACAGTATAAAAATGTTAAAAAATTTATGGTAATTTATATATTTTTTATACTTACCAATGACCCAGATGGGGATGGCCCTCCCAGGAGTTGGGAACTCTTACCTCCCCACTGAGTACATAGCGCTTACCAGGCACTGGTTATTAGAATGATTAATGGCACCAATTTCAGAACGTCCTTGACACTGCACATGCGCAGTGGAGGTGAAGTGTGGAGGGCCATTCAGGACATGTTTTCTTTGGTTTTAGATGCAAATTTTGGGGATTGGGGGGCAAAATTTGTGTTTGGCCCTATATTTTAAGAGTTAGCACCAGCTATGTCTGGGTCATTGGTAAGTATAAAAAAAATATAAATTACTATAAATTTTTTAACTTTCTGAACCGATTGTCCGGTATGAACCAAATTTGGTTTGTGGTATTATTGGGTCATAAGTACTTGACCCATGCAAAAAAAAATTCCTGCATCCCCATGGGAACCCTGGGAGGTAAAAATAGAAATATTTTCAAACGCCCATATTTCCCAAACCACGCGGAACAGAGAGCTGCTATTTGGTGTGAAGTATCCTTAGGACCAGTAGAATTGAATGGTAAAAAAAAATTGCCATCGGTTATGTTAGGGTGTTCTGTCATGGGCATCGGAAAAACGCTGAGTCAGCATATTTGCAAAAATTTTTTAAAATCTTTTCTCCAGAACCAATCATCAGAATCTTTTGATATTTGGTATACAGCATTCATAGGGGGGTCAGATAAAAGTATGTTGTAATAAAGCTCATTGGTTCATATTTGGGATCTCTACAGGAGCCCGAAGTTTTAACATAGAGTAATATGGGGAATATTCTTTAAAAAACTTCTTCTTCAGAACCACCAGTCAGAATCTTTTAATGTTTGGTATACATCATTGTTATAAGGGTCAGATTCAAAATTGTTCAAAACAAGTCCCTAGGTTAATATTTGGGCTTCCTATGGAAGCCCAAATTTGATGTTTGTTCAATATGGAGGGTAATTTAAAAAAATCTTCTTCTTCAGATCCACCAGTCAGAATGCTTTGATATTTGGTATGCAACATCTCTAAGGGGGTCAGATTCAAGTTTGTTCAAATCAGATCCCTAGGTATATATTTGGGCTCACTATGGTAGCCCATATCTTTACTGGGTGCAGTATATGGAAATTTCTTTAAAAATCTTCTTACGATCCACCAGTCGGAATGCTTTTATATTTGGTATACAACATCTCTGGGGGGTGGGGGGGGGGGGGGGGGTGGGGGGGGGCAGATTCCAGGTTGTTCAATTCGAGTGCCTAGGTTAATATTTGGGCTCCATATGGGAACATGAAATTTAACTTTGTACAATATGAGGGAATTTCTTCAAAAATCTTCTTCTTCAGATCCACCTGTCAGAATTGGTATACAACATCTCTAGGGGGGTCAGATTCAAGTTTGTTCAAATTGGATCCATAGGTTAATATTTGGGCTCGCTATGGTAGCACAAATTTGAACTTAGTCCAATTCGAAGAAATTTCTTTACAAATTCTCTTCTTCAGATCCGACAGTCAGAATGCTTTCATATTTGGTACACATCTCTAGGGAAGTCAGATTCAACTGTGTTCAAATCAAGAGCCTGGGTTAATTTTTGGGCTCTCTATGGGAGCCAGAATTGGCCATTTTGCTGAAGAATTAAAAATTTTGTATTCAGTACTCTCTAGAGGTGTGTAACTAAGATTAATCCACACAGGTTGTGTCAAGGGGCTTCATAGGGGAGCCCTACATTTTACTTTATGATCAACTGAAGAAAAGGCATGATGCCCAGATTATTTTTGTCACTCCTGAGGGACTCAAGGATTGACAGTGTAGCCTATGGAGATGGCTTGCTTAATGTAGACTCATTCTTGGACTCTGTTTAAATTGTATTCTGTTCAAGATGAGAGCTTCAGGCCCAGTGGGGCCTCTTGTTTTAATTTGCTATCAAATGGAGCTCTTTAGAGGCATTTTGTGGATTTTTTGCATTCTACATTCTTGAAAAAAGGGGTTCGTCCAGTCGTCCACACCAGACCCTCCCCCCCTCCCCCCTTCCAGATCCGACATGCTATTTGTGCACATTTCATGACAGGACTTCTAGTTTTAACTGTATGCTGTCAATTCAGGAACATTCCTGTATTTTGGAGACACTGTTTATCGGTTTGAGTTTCGTAGAATTTGAAGGCTTGTTCACAAAGGCCTTCTTCATACCTCTATCGTGGTCAGGATGTAGCCAAAGATGCTGAAAATAACCTGAAACACCAATAAATAAATACTGAGGCCTCACCTAAACTGTACTGAATTTTTACATGTATGGTGGTTTAAGTTGGTACTAGTACTATATTCTGTCTCATTTTTCATTTCACAAGGACGATACTAAATATCAATCTTTGTGCAGAATTTAATGTCCCAGTATATATAGAGATTATTACTATTATGTGGATGTACAAAATATGTATCCGAGTCGAGCTCCAGGTTCTAAGGGCAGATCATGACGAGTCGAAGATATTGTTAGATACTGTATTGTAAGATATTGTAAGAGTATTGTAAGACACTGGGGATAAGTCAAGAATGTAGACAAATGTATAACAAACTATTTATTCGTATGGATGAACAAAAAGAAAAAAAATGGAACTCACACGAAAGGAACATGCTTGTATCTGACCCCCTGATACAAACATCTGTATCAAAGAGTCAGATACACGACAGTTGCAGAGTTAATACAGACAAAATACATGTTGATTGTAAGATAAAGAATGAATACTGACTTTCAGAATGAAGATGCAGAACAAGATGAACTATACAGACAAATCACCGTGGAAGTCAAAGGTCATGATCCAGCAGTAATGCGCAGTTATCAACAGTTCGTTAAAATGGCAGCAGATGAGTTAGAAGTAACCATTAGTAAAAGGTGAGGAAAATTGTCAGGACTTGAGTCCATATCAAGTAGATTTATAATTTTAGCTCACCTACTTCAAAGAAGTGGTGAGGTAATATCTCCTGTTGTCGGCATTGGCATGCATGTCCAAAAAGAGCTTGTGTTCAGGTTAGTTTTTTTGGAGTCAATGTTCCGGGGCTTTTGTAGTTTTGCTTTAAGTTGTTAAGTAGTATCACAACGTATCTTAACCCTTCTTTTGCATGTGTTTTATACCAAATGTTGGGTTTTTTTTTTCATTCTAAGACCTGCTTCAGTTGGACAACAGTAATTTCTTACACCTCTTGTCCTCATTAACTAGTAGAGCAATAAATTATTTTTGGTCATCAAACTTTATTCACATGTCATTGCCTTGTTATACAAAGGCACTCTCCCATAAATTATAACAATGCAAATCCTTACACACTAAATACAGTAAAACTTGTTTTGAGAGACCACTGTCTTGAGAGACCACCTGTCTTGAGAGACCACATCTGCCAGGCACCGATTGGTTTTACTCTATAATGGATCTGCTATGGGAGACCACCTGTCTTGAGAGACCACTGTGACCTTAATCCCGAATCCCGAATTGAATGGTTTTGCACACCGAAGGTGCGCAGGGACGGTTTGGGGCAAGCCCCTTTCAACCCTCTTTAGCTGTAGGATAGGTTTTGATGGTATGTCTAGGCGTGTCAAAGGAGGAAGGTGTTCGGGTTTAGTGGCGTTTGCTACGTTTGTGCTTTTTCTTCTTGGAAGGAGGTGGCTGAGATGGCGAAGGCTTGGCAGCTGTTGTTTCTAAGTTTTTGAGTTTTAGCCATCTGTGAAAGAACGGGTCACGGATCCTTGCTGCTTCCAAGTGACCTGGTTTGTTGATGAGGAAGTCGCGGGTTTCCTTAGCTCAAATCTGGGTTGATTTAAGGTATTCCAAATAATCATCCCCAGTTCCGTCAAACTTCAGCTTGAGTTCGCTGAAGCGATCAATGGCATGTCCATCCAACATTTCAATATAGGCCGTCAGGCTAGTATCGCCTTCATCAGAAGGCTCATGCTCGGACTCCGAGGTTGAAATAGATTTGAAGCCCGATTGGTTGAGGTTGATAGGAGACTCAGGTACGGATTGGGCGACTTCCATCTCCTCTGCCTCCTCTTCCTGCTTCTCCTCTCCCTCTGACCTCTTTGGTGAAGAGGTACAGCTTGGGATTGGTGATACAGGTTTTGGAGGTGAGTTGACAGTGATCACCTTTTCCATCTCCTGATTCCCGGTCTCAGTCCTCTTCCTTTCGAGCCGCGCCTCCATTCGCCAGGTGTCCTGGCGTTTGGTTGATGGCAATTTTTTTCTTCTTTCTTTGTTTCTTTATCTCTGCTTCTTTTGTTGTTTCAGTGGTGGTTGGAGAACTCAATCCCTTACCCTTCCTCTAGTGTGGACCAGTATGAGCAGGCCCGCAAAAGGTGCTACCACTCCCAGAGGTGTGTTTCATCTTATACATAATTCTGAGCTGAACGCAGCCACTCTCAACATGGACATACCAGTTAAGGAGCGAGTTAGCATCCAGCACCGTCAATGTGTCCTTAATTTTCTTTGGCAGGTAATCCATGGCTAATTAGGTATGCCCGCTCTGAAGTCAGAAGTGTGATGATGATGATGGAGAAAAATCACTGTGACCTAACGAAACGAAAGGAATGGTTTCGCTTGCCGAAGTCGCGCAGGGACGGTATGGGGGACAAGCCCCTTTCGACCCTCAGTGCCTGTAGATGATTAGTTCTCACATGTCTAGGCGTGTTGAAGGAGGAACGGCTTCAGGTACTTGGCAGGTGTCACCAATTGCGTTGTGATGGTCTCTTGGCTGATGTCGGTTGAACCCTCGGGTGAGGACCAGTGTGAGAGGTTGGGTCCTCTCACAAAGGTACTACCTCTCCCCGAGGGTGCAGTCGATCTGGATTTTTGGGCAAGTATAGTCTGCCACTTCGAGGATGATTTTGAGTGATGTTGGGTGATAGCCATCACTGGCAAGTATAATCTGCCTCAGGCTGTCTCTGTTTGGTTGGACTCTTTGAAGGAAAACAACAACGACCCCTTTCGGGGACCACCAAGAAGAAGACCCAAACTTCCCTGGTTCGGGGGCAGGCCTGCATTTGTAATCCTATTGGGGTGGGACAAAAAGATGTGCATTGCGCTTACAAAAAGGGGCAGAGGCGGGATGCAGGACCAACGCTCGCCTCCCCTAAAGTGGTCAACCACTTTTAGGGATGGAGCGGAGGATGTACAGGAACCATGGGGGTTACCGTTTCTGTAACGGTTGGACTGTCCGTAGCGGTTATTGGAGTGCTGGTCAAAAAGCATCTTCTGTGTACCTGCTTAAAAGAAGAAGGCAGAATTAGTTTTCATTAGAATAATAGATAAAAGTAGCACATTGTGTTTTAATTATGATCACAGTTAAGCTGCTGATCAGCCTGTTAGATCACCTTCATAGGGTGATAGTGAGTTTATAGCGGGAGGGTAACAGGTTTAGACACTAAACCACACCGAGGGTGTTTCTGTTATGCCCTTTGCTGGTTTCGACCATATTTAGATTAGTTTTAGTTTATTTAGGATCACGAGTTTGGGCAGGGTAGTTTGGTTCCGCGCATTGTAGCATGCCTGGAGCAGGACATGTCGGACCGTGGGGTCGCAGTAGATTTGCTTGACTGTGGCTTGGCCTACCTACCCTTTTCCTATGTTGTTATTGGACGTAGATTTGCTGAGATTGTGGGGGCAGGGTAGTTTGGTTCCGCGCATTGTAGCATGCCTGGAGCAGGACATGTCGTACTGTGGGGTCGCAGTAGATTTACTGACAGTGGCTTGGCCTACCTACCCTTCTCCTTTGTTCCCCGTGTTGTTTTTGCACGCTGATTGTTTTTCAAGCGGTCTTAGTTTTGATTGCAATTTTGGGGCTTTTGTCGGCTTTCGCAAATGGCTCCAAGTTCAGAGATTAGTTCGCTGTCGGCTAACCAGACATGATTTTTCGCGGCCAGGGTGGCTAGGCGGTCTTTAATGTTGGGGATATCGGCCCTGTCGTGGAGTGTTTTGATGGGTGTGTCCCATGGGGCACGGAGGGCAACTCTAAGCGCGTGATTTTGGACCTTCTGGAATTTCCCCATATTAGTTTGGTTGAGGTCATTTAGTATGATTGCACCGTATTCGAGTACTGGGCGCACAAAGGCTTTGTATAGTTTGAGTAGGGTGGACTGGTTGGCCCCCCACAAAGTTCCCTTAAGCATTTTCAATAAGTTAATGCGTTTGGTGGCTTTTTTCGCCATGTCATCGGTATGTTTGTTGAAGGACAGTTTTTGATCAATGGTAATGCCCAGGAATTTCACTTCTTTGCATTCTGGGAGGGTGTTATCCATAAGTTTTAGGTCAAAATCCTGTTTACTTATCTTGCGAGTAAAGGTGACCTGGTTCCAACTTGTATTTTTATGCCTTAATGGACCTGTCTTGAGAGACCGCCCCTTTGAAGACTGAAACCATGACAAAAACTTTTTACCTGTTCTAGAATTGGAAAATCCATTGTGGTTATACTAACATAATTAAAAGTATTAAAAGCTCTTAATTGGGTTTCAGTTGCTATTCAGTTACATAACTCATGAAAGATTGAGATGTTTTTATAAGACCCCTGTGAAAAGATTAGGTTTATTCCTGAATAAACAATTTCGTACATACCTGAAATGTGACAGATAGGATTATAAAAAAAAATTTGTGTTAAAAATCTTCAATGAAGATTTTCAACACTAATTTATTTTTTTAATTTTTATAACAGTCCATTTCAATTTGTTACAAAAACTTCATAAAAAAGAACAACTACAAAGTAATTACAAAAATCCATTCTTCTCCATTTCTGAATTTTGTGGTTGGTTATTCACTGACTTGAGAAAACCTGAAACATGTTATGAGAGACCACCTGTCTTGAGAGACCACTTTTGTGTGGCCCAAAGGGTGGTCTCTCAAGACAGGTTCTACTGTAATTTAACTTCAAAGATAATATGAAACATATCCACAGAATGTGGAGCCTAGAAGTCTTGGTACTTGCACTTCCGAACAGAGCCCCAAAAGGGCTTTCAGCACTCTACCAGTTAACCCTTTATCCAACGTAACGGCCAAAACTGGACAGCACTGTTCTAAAAAATCACCAATTAATTTTAATTTTTTGTCTCAAAAACATAGGTTATGAACCCTCTTTCGAACGCTCTTGTCAATCTCGTTCCAATGAGGGGTCATAACCTATGGTTTTGAGACAAAAAATGGAAAAAGTTATTCAAGAATATATTTTGTAAGTGTCGTTTGCTTTTCATGTTAGGTAAAGGGTTAAAAGAAAAAGGGCACCAAGTTTTCATTCTCCAACATCAAAAGACCCCAGGTGGATAATGAGAAAATTAACTCAAATTTACTTTAGTATTCATATGTTATCTCTCCCAGCAACAGATTTTAGTTTGGAAGTATTGACGAATAAATGCTGTGATGAAATACTCTGTTGAAAAAGGCTCTCAGAGTATATTACAACACAGCATTTCACCCTTTATGAAAGGATTTCATGAAATAAGCTACATTTGGTTTTCTTGAATTATCTAAAATATAATACCCACGGGTTACCTGAAAATTCTAAAAGGTAATTGTTTTTTGGATTGCCTTATTTCTCATGTACAGGCCTGCATCTTGAACTTAGTTTAGTGTTTTAAGAATTTAGGCCAACTTTGAAAATGATGGTAATGTAGAATAAAGATTTTAATGTTTAGCTCACCTTGACAAAGTCAACTGAGCTAATCCCATCGCTCTCCGTCTCGTCTGTCCATCCGTCCATTGTCTGTCAACACCATGTTTTGGTCTTCTCCTTCAAAACCACTGGGCCAATTCAAGTAAAAGTTCATGTGAGTGATGGTCCTGAAGGGGCATTGCATTTTTGTTCAACTCAGCATGCCCAACCCCATAGAGAGGGGGTGGGGGAAAATGCTCCAAAATATTTTTAAAATCTTCTTCTCATGAACCAGTGGGTACAATGACTTGATATTTGTTATGGAGCTTCCTTTTGAGGTGTAGATTCAAGTTTGTTCAAACGAAGTTCATGCAGCAATATTTGGATTTGCAATGGGAGGAGTAAGATTTTTGGACCTGCCCAAAATTTCTATTTTCTGAACCGATGGTCCAATTTGAACGAAATTCGTCAGATTCAAGTTTGTTCAAATCAGGTCCCTAGATATATATTTAGGCTCGCTATGGTAGCCCACATTTTTAATATAGTGCATGGAATCTTAAAACATCTCCTTCTTCTTCTTCAGATCCACCAGTTGGAGTGCTTTCATATTTGGTGTACAACATCTCTGTGGGGAGTGGGGATGGGGTTGGGAAGGGAAGGGTCAGATTCAAGTTTGTTCAATTCGAGGGCCTGGATTAATATTTGGACTCCATGTGGAAACTTGAAATTTAACTTAGTACAATATGAGGCAGTTTCTTCAAAAATCGTCTGCTTCAGATTCACCTGTCAGAATCCTTTCATATTTGGTTTACAACATGTCAAGGGAAGTCAGATTCAAGTTTGTTCAAATTGGTTCCCTGGGTTAATAATTGGGGTCCCTATGGTAGCCAAAATTTTAACTTAGTGCAATATGTATGAGGAAATTTCTTTAAAAATCTTCTTCAGATCCACTAGTCAGAATGCTTTCATATTTGGTATACATCATCTCTAGGAGGGGGGAGCAGAATCAAGTTTGTTCAATTCAGGTCCATAGGTTAATATTTGGGCTTGCAGTGGTGGATGTGCAATATGAGGACATTTCTTTAAAAATCTTCTTCTTCAGATCCACTTGTCAGAATGCTTTCATATTTGGTATGCAACTTCTCTAGGGGAGTCTTGTTCAAATTGGTTCCCTGGGATAATATTTGGGCTCCCTATGGTAGCCCAAAATTTAACTTAGTGCAATATGAGGAAATTTCTTAAAAAGTTTTCATCTTCAGATCCATCAGTCAAATGCTTTCATATTTGGTATACAACATAGCTAGGGAGGTCAGATTTAATTTTGTTCAAATCGAGAGCCTAGGTTAATATTTGGGCTCTCTATGGGAGCCGGAATTGGCCATGTAGCTGGAGAATTAGAAATTTTTTATTAGCTCAACTTGACAAAGTCAAGCTGAGCTATTGCCATCACTTCTCGTCCGTCGGCGTACGTACGTACATATGTACGTTAGTACGTACGTCCACAATTTCCTTTGGCACACCTCACAGGTCGCATTTATGATCAGATTACTTTGAAACTTGGTATGCTTGTTTGGGGTGACCTCTAGATGGGAGCTATCAATTTTCTTCAATTTCCGTCAAAAAATGTTGCCGCAGCCAACGTTCTTAGAACTTAGTTTAGTCAAACCACAATATTTCCCTTTGGCACACCCTACAGGGCACATTTATGATTTGATTGCTTTGAAACCTGGTACACTTATTTAGGGTCACCTCTAGATGGGAGCTATCGATTTTCTTCTATTTCCGACAAAAAATGTTGCCGCGGCCAATGTTCGTAGAACTTAGTTTAGTCAGACCTCAATATTTCCCTTTGGCACACCCTACAGGACACATTTATGATCAGATTGCTTTGAAACCTGGTATGCTTGTTTAGGAAGACCTCTAGATGGGAGCTATCGATTTTCTTCAATTTCTGTCAAAAAATGTTGCCGCGGCCAACGTTCTTAGAACTTAGTTTAGTCAGAAGTCTCAATATTTCCCTTTGGCACACCCTACAGGATACATTTATGATCGGATTGCTTTGAAACCTGGCATGCTTGTTTAGGGTGACCTCTAAATGGGAGCTATCGACTTTCTTCAATATTTTTATACTGTACCAATGACCCAGACATAGCTGGTGCTAACTCTTAAAATATAGGGCCAAACACAAATTTTGCCCCCCAATCCCCAAAATTTGCATCTAAAACTAAAGAAAACATGTCCTGAAAGGCCCTCCACACTTCGCCCCTACTGCGCATGCGCAGTGTCAAGGACGTTCCGAAATTGGCGCCATTAATCATTCTAAGTTTGGCCCTTCTTCAGTTAACATCTGACTGATCTTTGTGCTTTTAAATCTCAGTTTAAATGATGCCAGACACATAAATATTAGTGAAATGGTGATTCTAAGGAGGATAGAAAAGGAGGAGAGGAAAAGAATGTGTGACAGAATATTATCAGGGCTGTAACTTAAAATTTTTTAATGAAATTATGTTAAGTTACCTATTTTCAAGGCAGCAGCCATTTTGTTGTCATTCTGATTATTTAGTTACACTGTTTTTTCAAGTGTTTTTCCTCTCTCCCTGTCCTTTAAGTTCCCCCTTGCTATTCTCCCATGCTTTTGGCATAGTTTCTGTAATTATTATTACTAAAATTTCTTGGGAGTCTTAGCTGAATAACAGAATGAATTCTGTTCTTTCCCCATGTTTACGTCTTCACCTACGGGTGGTTAGGCGTTGTGTTCTGCATCTACCATCTGATGTTCTGCAGTTTCTTCCCTGGAAGTCTCTGTTTTGCATCAGATGGTGTATTTTTGGTAACTGATTTCGGGCCTGGGTGCCTGGAGTCTTATTTTAGTGTTTTTACACTCATTGTTTACATTTACAACAGCCCTCTGTGTGAGGGGGGGATTTCTAAATAATAATATCTTTATGTTATTTTAATCATAAATAGATACATTATTATTGTTCGTAAGTGTTGAATAAATTGTTTAAAATATTTTTAAAATTTTTGTCCACACTTAGGCTTGGGATCCATTGGGGCTCAACGTTACTTTTCAGAAACTTGGGCTGTTCTGAAAAAATATTTTTTCAAAATATTTTGATTTCAATTATTTTTTCTATATTAATGGATCATATTATTATTATGTATTTTGATTGCCAGGGGTTAGTGCGAGTACCAGGACTTGTTTTCTTTTCACATTGAAAGGATATTGATCAATTGTTTTAAGAGGAAGTCTTCCTCTGACCTTATTATCATTCTATATGTGGTCAGTGTACTCGCATTATCTCCTGTTCTGTATCGTATGATTTCGATGACAATATGGGAAGCATATGTCACGGTATGTTGTTGGGGATTTGGACACTCCGGTCCTTTCCCCGCAGGGTCACTCTACTTTATCAATTTCTATTTCAGACGATCAAGATTAGGGTGATGTATCTGTGATGTCTTCCAACAGTGTGCCTCCGTCGTCACAATTATTGAAGGGCTAGCGGAAAAGTGCTCATGTAATACGCCAATTGCCTAAGAGGACCCTAGTAGGTTCGACGGCCTTTGACGTCCGCTAGCTCGCCCGGTGTAGCGTCCATTCACCGAATGGTTCGGCAGCCGGGTTCGTCCGTTGCGGTCTAGAAGGAATTTTGGGGTGATGCGAGCACTATAAAATTAACTTAATGCACACCCAGTGACGGCGGATCGGAGGGAGAACGGAGGAAGCCTTTTAGTCCGGTTCATAGCTCGTTCCGGTCCATCCGGACGGCAAGCGAGAGAGGCCCCTCTCTCGTTCAACAACATCTGGCCCCAGATGTTGTGGTACAAATGTGTCGTTAGCGGAGCATACGTCCGTCGCTCGGGACGCTCCGTTGTATAGGCAGTCCGCTGAGACTGCTAAGGCTTCCTCTTCTCGTCAGCGCACACGACCGCACCTTGGCTGCGTGACCGCCGATATATTACCAGCTTCGCCGATCAAGGATTCTTCGGCGACCAGGTCACACCATCCGACAGCCAGGGATTCGAGACCGATGGACTCCGGACGTTCGCAAGGAAGTATGCGGGAGCCATCTGATGCGGAGCTACCCTCGGCGAAGCAGCGATAGTCTGCGCCTCCGCAGGTCTCGACGCCGGACATTCTTGTGCACATAGCACAGCTTATCGCAGCATCCCAGCAGCCGACAGAAACGGTGTCGGATCGAGAATTATCCGACAGCGCTGGGTCGGTAGCCGGGGACTCGAGGCCTGCAGACTCCGGACGTTCGCATAGGAAGTGTGCGGGAGTCAACGTACACGGAGCTTCCAGCGGCAATGCATCGTAAGTCCGCTACTGCACAGGCCTCGGGAACGGACGTGCTTTCCTTAATAGCACAGTTTATCGCAGCATCCCAGCATCAACTGAATCTGTCGCATATATTTTATCCGACGATGCTGGGTCGGGACGCTCCGCGGAAGCGGGTACGGACGTCCGAAAATTTTCATCCGGTCCGACGGGATACCGAAAGGGATTCGGTGGATTTCAAGCTTTCCCTTTCGGAACAACATATGCTGCGATGCCGGATAAGAAACTGATAGCGTCGGTGGACTTAGAAATTTTTGGTTCGGTTCAGGGACATCGTCCCTCAGTTCCGACATAGTCCAATAATGTCACGCAAACTATCGAATTATTGAACGACGCTATATATATATTATTTTATGCTTGCTATCCAAGCATTTCTGGTTTCTTGTTCGAAGAGTTATGGAGATGTCTTTCAAAAGTGTGCCTCTGTCGTCATAGTTAATGAAGAGTTAGCGGCAATATGTGCTCATGGAATATGTCTATCGCTTACGGAGTGACATTCGCTAGCTCACCCGGTGTAGCGTACATTCATCGAATGGTTCGGCTGCCGGGTTCGTCCGTTGCGGTCTAGGAAGGAGATTTGGGTGATGCGAGCACTTTAATTACTTTAGTACTCACCCAGTGACGGCAGATTGAGGACAGATCGGAGGAAGCCAACAACATAGGGGACCGCATGTTGTGGTTCAGATATTTTACATTCGGAGCATATGTCCGTTGCTCGGGACGCTCCGTTATATTGACAGTCCGAGAGACTGTCTTTAATGCTTCCTCATCCTCACAGCAGGGCACACGACCGCACATTGGCTACGTGACCTAGAGTATCCGATCAGTTTCGGCATTCAGTGATTCCACAGCGAATAGGTCGCGCCATCCGGTAGCCAAGGGACACGAGGCCTATACACTCCGTTCGCTCGCATATTGGAAGTATGCACGGGGTAACGATCTCGGAGCTTCCTGCGGCAATGCATCGTAAGACCGCTGCTCCTCAGGCCTCAGTGACGGACGTGCTATCCGAGTTAGCACAGTTGTTTCGCAGCATCCCAGCAATTGATGGTTTCTCGGTCGAATCAGGAATTATCCGACGGCGCTGGGTCGGTGCGGTCCGCGGTTGCATCAAGCTACGGACAACCGAACGCTTTATAGGGTCCGACAGGATGGCGAAAGGGATTCGAAAGATTTCGAGTTTTCCCTTTAGTAGTATCGGAAGATGCCTTTCTTATCTTCTGGCATTTCTTCCAGTGATTATTTTTCGGACTTCATTGCTGCGATCTTGGATAAGAGACTTATAGCGTCATTGGACTCGGATTTTTCGATCGGTACAGGGGCTTTGTCCCTGACTTACCGACGCAGTCCAATATTGTCATTACAACATGTGTTTTATTTTTCGACGCTATATATTTATATATATATACAAGCCTGCTACTAAGCATGATAGTTTAGTTTCTTGTCCGCGTGGCTCATTTCTGCCATTTTATCTTTTTTACATATAGTTTATTTTGGCAGAGCAGGGCATACCGAGAGTTCATATGCGTCTAGACGGTGATTAAAGACTGCATATATTCTTTTTCGCCGTTTATGTCTTTTCCAATTTCAATGTTGGGAACGACATTATGTATAGTAGACTTAACTTAGACGCTTTATTATACGTAATCCGCCTTACTGAGGCGTTATCATTACGTCTTCAAGAAAAGATTTACGGGATATTATTCTCAATGTAATTTCTTTTGAGGGCAGTAGTTTCTTCACGTATAACTCCGCCCTTCAGTGGCTGATTGGAGTTGGTTAGACGTGATGCAGCCCTAGCTACATCCACGCGTGGATAGTAGGTTAAGAACTCTCTCAGAGTCGCTTCGTTCTCGGAGGAGCTTCTCTTCGACGGCAACTTCCGGCAATCCATGAATTGCTTGAATTATACATTCTCTTGTCTATCTAGTATTACAAGAGATTCAGACTGGGGCAAACATTCGGTGGTTGACTCAGAGAGTGCCGCCGCAGTTGCCGGACCCGAGTGTGGCTGTTATGACGGTTGCCAGTCAAACAGATTGGGATATATACTGATCCCTACGGATTCGAAGTGCCAGGGTCTTTGGGTTCCGCAGTCTTTTAGCTATCAGTTTAACTTCCGCGGAATAATGTTTTTTAGGCTTGCTTTATGTCATTGCATGAACATTATTCAGAAACGCATGCCCAAATTCCTGTCCTTTAATTCGACAGTAGTGGCGTATCTCCGGAACCAGGGAGGCACTCTTTCGTTTCCGTTATTCAATTTAATGGAAAGAATCCGTCTGTTGGTTATAGTACACCAAGTTCAGTTTTGGTCCGTCATATTCTGGGTCGTCTGATTGTTTTATCGCACTCCCGTTCTCTTACGGGTCGCTTGTTGCTGTCAGAATGGACTCTCAACAAACAAGTATTTAATCAGATTTGCTATCTATGGGAGCGCCCAATGATGTTTTATTTATGACACAGCTTGCTAATCAATTGCAGACGTATGTGTTGGCTTGTCCAGATCTCTGAGCTAATACTGTTAACGCTCTATTGATCTATAGGACGGAATGATAGGATACGCGTATCCTCCGGCGCTGTTGTTTTAGCAGGTATTGCTAAGATAAACAACCACTATACATTTCTGTTGATAGCATCTCTATCTTCACAGAGATCATGAGTAATTTACTCTCTTGTCTACTGTGGATCTTAACGTGAAATCTTCCTCTATGTGAGGATCTTTTTTCACTGGGTAAATCGTGTCATCTTTATCACAACCAGAAAGGTCGCAACCTTCATGTATTCCGTTGTGTGGTCCGTATTGCATTGTATGCACTGTACTGGACGAGCTTTGGACGCGATTTCTTACTATAGGAGATCCTCTTCTTCGCTATTCTATGCGACTAAAGTGGAGGCTCTTCCGTCGTGGTGTAGGGATCATTATGTTCATATGGTTGATCCCTCCATACTACTCATTGCTATTTTTTTGTATACTTGTTTCACAAGATCTACTGCAGCCTGTGTTATTTAGGTTATAGGTTTATGTTACCTCATACCTATGCACTCTACTATAGTTTACAATTGAGTCTTTTGTCTCTTTATCTAAGTCAGTTAGTAACTTTTTGATAAATAGACTTAGAATCTTTAGATTAAATTCCTATACGGATTTTAACTTCGGTTCTTATTTAGCTAAGTAATCATTTGAGCCTCTGGAAACAGTAGTTTTCAAATTCTGACCTTTTAGACAGTAATTCTGTTGGTTTCTCTTTTACTGTAGAGTCAGTGAGTTTCATGCACTATCGATGGATGATTTTCACTTTCATAGTTTCGGAATCAATACTTCCGTTACTATTTAGGTTGGATTGTTGCATAAGAGTTAGGCTCCTATTATCCGGAACCTATTATTTTAAGGTCCTTCCGTCTTCGTATGGGCATAGGCCTTTACTCTTTCCGGGTACAGTTTATGTATTTATAAACAGATATCTGTTTATTACAAGGGCGTAAGCTTCTTCTGTCTTTGATGTCTAGTAGAAGGACGTTACGCTCCATTTTATTGTTAATGGATTCTATTAACTAGCGTACTGCTTATGGTATATCATTAGCTTAGCAGTTGTGCTTAAGATTTCGGCTCATGAAGTAAGAGTTCTTCTACTTCTTGGGCTTACATTAATAGTGTTGCTATTATAGATTTTTGAAGGCTGCTCATTGCGCTCAGCCATCCATTCATGAATTTTATCTCAGAAATATCGAGTCCATTTCTGGAGGCCTCTATTGTTAGGTCTATTATCTACTGCTCAGAATGTCATTCTCTTAACAGTTGCTACTATAGCTAGGTAGGCTGTCTGTTTCGGCAGTGTCTCCGTTCGGCTGCCCTCTTCGCTCTGGGCTATTTGACCCAGGGCAAGAAAAAGGGGGGGGGGGAGGGTGTTCCCTTGGGTCACCTGTTTTTACTATGAAAACAAGGGGATACCTCCTCCGGAGTTAGTAATTCTGAGCTGTTATTGGGATGGTTGTTTAGTGAGAAGTTTAAGTTTATAAATTTCATTCAAGTCTTAGTTTTTAAAGTATAGCCTTTGAATATTGCATATGTCAACGGACATGTTTATGCAATTCTCACACACTTTTAGAAGTATAAGAGTCTCTATTCTCTAGACTTACTTTATTATTGGCTTACTTTAAAAATTATTAGTATAAGGATTATTGGATATTAATAGAGTACATGGATGTATGAAGCTCAATTTTTGGAAGGTGTTGTATCTTTCTAATTTATCATAAATAAGAAAGATACATGTAAGGCCTATTACTTCTTTTCCCTACAGGGGATGACTCTATTTTATTTTATTGAGCGTATTCCATTTTGCTCTATGTCCTTGGCCCTCCAGCCTTTTTACTATTCAGCTATGTCTGGGTCATTGGTACAGTATAAAAATGTTAAAAAATTTATAGTAATTTATATATTTTTTATACTTACCAATGACCCAGACGGGGATGGCCCTCCCAGGAGTTGGGAACTCTTGCCTCCCCGCTGAGTACATAGCGCTTACCAGGCACTGGTTATTAGAATGATTAATGGCGCCAATTTCGGAACGTCCTTGACACTGCGCATGCGCAGTAGGGGCGAAGTGTGGAGGGCCTTTCAGGACATGTTTTCTTTAGTTTTAGATGCAAATTTTGGGGATTGGGGGGCAAAATTTGTGTTTGGCCCTATATTTTAAGAGTTAGCACCAGCTATGTCTGGGTCATTGGTAAGTATAAAAAATATATAAATTACTATACTTTCTTCAATTTCCGTCAAAAAATGTTGCCGCGGCCAACGTTTTTAGAACTCGGTTTAGTTAGACCACAATATTTCCCTTTGGCACACCCTACAGGGCACATTTATGATTAGATTGCTTTGAAACCTGGTATGCTTATTTACGGTGACCTCTAGATAGGAGCTATCGATTTTCTTCCATTTCCGTCAAAAAATGTTGCCACGGCCAACGTTCTTAGAACTCAGTTTAGTCAGACCACAATATTTCCCTTTTGTACACCCTACAGGGCACATTTATGATCGGATTGTTTTGAAACCTGGCATGCTTGTTTGGGGAGGCCTCTGGATGGGAGCTATCAATTTTCTTCGGGTTTCTGTCAAAAAATGTTGCCACTGGCAAAAAAAATAACATTGGTACCAATGATCTTCAATTTTGCCATTTCATTTATAACTTACCAAGTTCAAGTTTGTCAAGTTGAGCTACAGTGTCATTGACACTTTCATTCAGTACCCTCTAGGGGTGTGTAACTAAGATTAATCCACATAGGTTGTATCAATGGGCTTCATAAGGAGCTCCACATTTTACATTATGATCAATCGAAGAAAAAGCATGATGCTCGGACTATTTTTATCACTCCTGAGGGGCTCAAGGATTGACAAAGTATCCTATGGAGATGGATTGCTTAATGTAGACTCATTCTTGGACTCTGTTTATATTGTGTTCTGTTCAAGGTGAGGGCTTCAATCCCCATGGAGCCTCTTGTTTTGTTTACTACCCCTCATACTAGCACTGTTTTATACATAACCACAACAATGAGAATATCATTTCTTTTTCAATATTTCGTTTCTTCAGGTATTGACACTGCACCATTTGCCCTTTTGTACAATTTTCTTGTGCTTGGCTGAGATTTTAGCAATTTCTGTGTTTGAAGATATTACGTTTAAGCCAGTTTATTTTTATACTATAACCCAGTGGCCCAGACTTGCTGGTGCTAACTCAAAAATATCTAGGGCCAAACACAAATTTTGCCCCCCCCCCCCCATCCCCCAAATTTGCATGCAAAACCAAAAATTAAAAGTCCTATCTGGCCCTCCATACATTTACTCTCTGCGCATGTGCAGCCGTCAGGAAGTGACCAGAATTGGCGCCAACATCATTCCTTGTTTGTCCCTTCTGTCAGTAACAACAAACTGACATCTGTGCCTGTTGCATTTGGAATGCATGCTCAACAAGCGAGTATTTGGACAGTTTTGCTATCAGAGGGATCGCCCCATGGTAGATCAGTTTGCGACGCACCTGAACATTCGGTTACCGTCATTTGTGTTGCCGAGCCTAGACCATTGAGCGCATGTAGTAGACGCTCTGCCGATCTCATGGTAATGGATGATAGGATATGTGTATCCTCCAGTTCATTTGATTCAGTAGATTATGTTTAAGATCAAACAGTCTCGTTGTAGCACCTCTGTTATCACAGAAACCTTGGATCAGTTTTCTCAACTGTCTGTCATGGGACGCTCCCAGGAAGCTTCCTCCACGAGAGGACCTTCTTTATCAGGAGAAGTTTTTGTCTTCACCCCTCTTCTCCGCCCATAGTGGCATAATGGAGTCGGTTAGACGTGAGGGAACCATTGCGGTTCTTATATTATTTGATGACTAACACAGGAACGATTAACTAATGTGGGTGAGGAGATTTCGATATGACTTTGAATCCCCCTCCCCCCCCCCCCCCCCCCCCCCCCCCCCCCCCCACTCTCACACTGCCTATGTTTTTAGAGGCTATTTCCGGGCAAGACATAGTTTTCTTCCCGCAAGCCTCGTATAGTTTAAATACATACACGCAATGCATTTCTTCACTTTTCGATTGGCGGCTGAGTTGTGTTCTATGGCGACCTCATGGGCACATCCACTTTTTTAGTTGGCTTAGTTTCCTGTGATTATTTGTCATATACAAGCGCAAATTTCATCATAATTAAATTTCTAGTCTTTGGGTACCTCAGAGGCTGCATAACCAGTTAACTGGTATTCAGATGATTACATGCATGATTTTATTTCTCACGCACATTATAATTATTAGGCTGACGCTTTATTGTGTATTATGGACCTTTTAAATTCTGAATTATTTCGTGGTGGTCCATGTCGGAGCCTGTTAATCATACCTACTTCCATTTCTAGATCCAGGTTTCTATTAATGTCCGTACTCAAATCATATATTCACATGTGTATACGGTCATAGATTTCGGATAGTACATGTCAGGGAGTGTTGTTACTGGAATTTATTGTACACCTGAATGGGGTCGCCTGTGGGTTACCTTGGAAGTGTGTTTACTCTCCAGAGATCGTTCATTTTGGTTCGATTGGACATGTGTATGTTATATATTATATCTCCGGTTATCTGCGTACGCCGTCTGTGGTGTACGTTATATAGCGGACAATATTAATTACCGGTATCGTTGCTATAGCCATAACTTCTGAAGTGGCGTTAAGCACCATTTATTAATTATAAATTAATACCCGAGTGCCTGTTTGACGAATATTTATATTGTTTTTTGGTACCCCGCTTTTACTGATTCCAGAAAGCTCCCCTCTTTCTTTTTGAAGATTCCTTCAAAAGAAAGGGGTGGGGGTGATTTTTACCTCTCCTCTGGCTTGATAGGTATGTAACTATGAAGGAAGCTGTTTTGTCCGTAATTATATCCTTCATACAGCTGTTTTATTGTGTACGGCGTATGTTTGTGGGGGATATCCTCTCTATTTCAAATATGCCATCCTAATTTTGGGGGGCTTAGTCCAGACTAGCCTTAAAAATTGGGAACTCATTACATCCAATTAGCATAGTCTTCATGCTTAGAATACGGAATTACTTAAATTGGTCTCCTTATTTAGGATATGTCTCCACTTACTATATAGAGAGACATAAATGTAATTCCTAATAATTTTATTTTCCTTTCACCTTGGATTACAGGATTGGAACTATGTTGATTTACTTATTCTGAAGTCTTGGGCCCTCCACCTTTTTACGATTCAGCTAGTCTGGGCTATTGGGTTATAGTATAAAAATATTATAAATTCAAAGTAATTTGTACATTTTTTATACTTATCAATGGCCCAGACGGAGATGGCCCTCCCATGAGTGGGCACTCACACCTCCCCTCTGAATTATTATGTAGTACTCTCCTATACAAAGAATGATGTTTGCGCCAATTCCAGTCCCTTCCTGACGGCTGCGCATGCGCAGAGAGTAAATGTATGGAGGGCCAGATAGGACTTTTAATTTTCGGTTTTGCATGCAAATTTTGGGGGTTGAGGGTGCAAAATTTGTGTTTGGCCCTAGATATTTTGAGTTAGCACCAGCTAGTTTGGGCGATTGGTAAGTATTACTTTGAATTTATAATTTTTAAGCCAATGGCCCTAGGGCTTTAATATTGTTTTTATTAACAATTTCATTATTGACACTCTGAATGGTATAATCTTAAACACTATAGTATATAGCAAAAAGGTCAATTCTGTCCTGGATTTGTGGGGAGGGTCAGTAATAATTTAATCCTACAGTCCTGTACAGGGCAGTCAGATTAGATCATCACTGTTTCTCCTGTCCAGTTAGGTGTTTCTTGTGCTGTGTACTCATGGATTGCCAACTTTTCCTAATGCAAAAATGTATGCATACCAGTTTGTTAAGGATTATTACAAAGTAGGGCCTGGCAGTTTTTAGCTCACCGAAGGGAGCTTAACTTATCACTTGCCGTCCGTTGTCGTCCGTCATGAACTTTACATTATCGACTACTCCTCACAAACTACTGGATCAAATTGAACCAAATTTAGTGTGCATGTTCCCCATCATATGTCAATTCAGACTTGTACAAATAAACTTGCCGCACCCACAGGGGGCACCACAAGGAACATAACTCTGATAGCACCCATGAATTTCTTTCCAAAATTCAAAAAAATCTTCAGATTCACCAGGCAGAATTCTTTCCAATTTGGTATACATCATCTCTAAGGGGGGCAGATTCAAGTTTGTTCAAATCGGCTCCCTGGATTCATATTTGGGCTCACTATAGAAGCCCGAATTTGGACTTAGTGCATTTCAGGCAAATTTCTTAAAAAATCTTCTTCTCCAGATCCAGCAAGCAGAATCTTTTGATATTTGGTATGCAACATTGTGGGGTTGATCTGATTCAAATTTGTACAAATCGGCCCCTTGGGTTCATATTTGGGCTCATTATAGGAGCCCGAATTCAAACTTAGTGCATTTCAGGCAAATTTCTTTAAAAATCTTCTTCTCAAGATCCAGCAGGCAGAATCTTTTGATATTTGGTATGCAACATTGTGGGGTGGATCTGATTCAAGTTTGTTAAAATCGGCCCCCTGGATTCACATTTGGGCTCAGTATAGAAGCCCAAATTTGAACTTAGTGCATTTCAGGCAAATTTTTTGAAAAATCTTCTTCTCCAGATCCAGCAAGCAGAATCTTTTGATATTTGGTATGCAACATTGTGGGGTTGATCTGATTCAAATTTGTACAAATCGGCCCCTTGGGTTCATATTTGGGCTCATTATAGGAGCCCGAATTCAAACTTAGTGCATTTCAGGCAAATTTCTTTAAAAATCTTCTTCTCAAGATCCAGCAGGCAGTATCTTTTGATATTTGGTATGCAACATTGTGGGGTGGATCTGATTCAAGTTTGTTCAAATCGGCCCCCTGGATTCATATTTGGGTTCACTATAGATTTCACTTCTTCAGATCTAGCAGTCAGAATGTTTTGATATTTGGTATGCAGCATCCTTAGGGGGGTGAGATTCAAGGTTGTTCAAGCCGTGCCCCTAGGTCCATATTTGGGCTCACTGTGGGAGCCCGAATGATAACTTTAGTTCAAAATGAGGAATTTTCTTTAAAAATCTTCTTCTTCTTCAGATCCAGCAGATGAATACTTTTGATATTTGGTATGCAGCATCCTTACGGGGGTAAGATTCAAGTTTGTTCAAGCCATGTCCCTAGTTCCATAAAATTTGTCTCTTATGACTTCATTCCTTTGTAGTGTTGATGAACCATGTCTAACTGAATGTGACCCCAAATACTTCTTTGAACCAGTTTGGCCGGTGAGCGATTAAGGCTCCTTGGGGCCTCTTGTTCTGTTTTCCTGTTTGGTTCCAGTTTTTGCGGCAAACCAGAAAATCAATCGGCAAGACCCAGTAAGAACTGGCTGAACAGTTTTACTATGCGCATAAACTGATTAAACTATCTTATTGGACAGAAACTGGACTACCGATCACTATTGACTGTCACAACTTAATCTATCTGTTAAAGGGGCGAATACAACATTTTCTCATGGTCATATTTTCTCCCTTATTGACTCATCCAGCAGTTTAGTCTATAAGGGAGAATATGTGACAATCACACATCCAGCAGTTTAGTCTATAAGGGAGAATATGTGACAATCACTCATCCAGCAGTTTAGTCTATAAAGGAGAATATGTGACAATCACTTATCCAGCAGTTTAGTCTATAAGGGAGAATATGTGACAATCATTCATCCAGCAGTTTAGTCTATAAGGGAGAATATGTGACAATCAGAACACAACATAATTTAGATGAACCTTATTCATTTGTTACCCTGATTTATGGGTTTTTTTCTGGCTGAATAAGCTTAGCAACTGATTCCTTAGAACCCAAAGGGAAATTAGGCTGAACCTAATATAGACAGGGCTTTTGAGGTGAATGGTGTTGCATTGTGGATTTCTTTTCCAAATTGAGTAGCCTGAAGTGTTATTTACTATCTGTTCTTAATACATAGAAAAAACGAACTGAAACTTAAGTTTTTTCTTCAACCTGAACCGACAGCTCACCTGACACAATTCGGAAGATACACGATGATGGGACGAATCTGTGTCTGATGATTTGGTGTCTCGCTCGCCATGCCAGTCTCTGTATTGTCATTCAGTATTTTTGACGAATCTTGGGTTGTCACCCTGCTGCACCTCCCGCCGAATTCTGGTTGCCTCTTGTGAGATGAGGCCTTCTGGCTCTTTTTCCCTTAAAGTAACTAAACAGAAAGCGATGGATACTCAGAACATTGTGAATTTATTTGGCCAATTCCACATTTCATAGAACAAGTAGTAATATTTACTAAAAGAGACAAATTATTTTTTTGTGATCTGCAGATCTCCAAGAGATAAATCCGACTTGTATTAAGGAGATGGCAGGTAGACAGCCAATCTGGCTATGCCCTCTCCTTGTAATTTTTGTACCACATAATCAATACATATTGTTTATAATTTGTATCACTATTTGTAACTCGCATATGCTTTCAAATTTATTGTATGCTATTAAGGTACATTTATTACTAAATAAATATTGAATTGAAAGCATAACAGAATCTGAAAAATCAAAACCGCCCAGCTTTGTTACAAAGTGGTCTAATCCTTAGTTTTAATATATGTTATGCCAAATTTTTTTCATCATAGCGATCCCTTACTTTACATATATTTTATGACACTTATTTATACCTTGAACTTAGTGAGTTACAAGTTCTAATAATTGACAAAAACAAAGGTTTTCTTTCTCAAAATCTGTTGCCCTGGACACGACCAAAGTCTGTTGTTTCTCAGCCTTTTTTTGCTTCAGGCATACAGGAAAGGGGTGTCAGAATTTCAGCTATCTGCCATGTATTAATTCATAAATTTACTTCCTTTTTAAAATCAATAGAATTAGTTGTAACTTTTCACTGTTTCTACATTGTTTATGCCCCTTTACTATATTACATAACCTTTTCACTATAATCTTTCTTTCCACTAAGTTTAAAGTCATTAAATACACAGTGTGACTCAGTGCTGTAAAGCCTTGAAATTTTAAACGATTTGAAATCATGATGATGATTCTATTTAATTTGCTTTGTTATTTGATTCAAGTCATTCTGAGGTCAAGTCAAGGAGGTCTGCCTCTGAATCTGCTTTGATTTCATTTCTGGAATATTCTGCATTTTTGATTCATTTGCCCAGACAGATAAGTTGCTGTAGACTACAATGGAGACTGGAAATATCGACAGTTGCCAGAATGCACAATATCAACAACTTGAAGAACAGTGAAGTTCTATTTGAGGCTTGATTAAAAAATCCTCTGCTTGATTCATTTAATTATGAAAGAGAACATATTATAATTATATATAGAATAAACGTATAGTGTTTTCAAGTAAAAAATTTATTCTTAATCCTACGAGTAGAATAAATTTTTTACTTGAAAACACTATCCGTTTATTTTGTTTATCCCCTAAATCTTTAAAGAAAACAACAATTGAACTGTTAATCATGCTACATTACAATGCATACATGTAGCATTGAGTGGGTGAGAGCAATTTCGCCACTTTCAAAGCAGGTCATGAATGTCAGTTCATTTTTGTATATTGATGTATAAAGTGTTAATGTTTATACTATTTCCGTGAAATAAACTATTCAATAATGTGCTTGGATTCGAGAGGTGAGTATGCTGCAAATGGAAGTCGTTAATATTAACACTTGTGCCACCATCTCGTTCTAATGATGAAATAGTTGTTGCAGTTACCCGAGATTCGTGTGTGGAAGCCATGGGTTCAACAGCATGTGATACAGCTGTGTTCAAATTATTTTGACAATGTGTGAATTCAGTTGTATTGGCATTGTGCAGAGTGTACTTTGTGTTACGCGTTGCTGTGCTGGGAGGAGAGGTATGGTTACTCATAATTAAAGAACATCGTTCATCGTTTCCACAGATTTCTGACACACGTAAATCAGGTCAAGATATCACAACCTTTCAAATGGAACGCCAGATGCCAACATAGTATAGTCCATTTCCAACGCCCTACTACCAATGGGGAAAATTTATCACCCCACTAGGTGAGGAAAGCAAAAATTTATCCAAGGCTTCTGTTGTTGGAATAAATTGCTACTTACAGGATAAAATATTATATATTATGTTTATTTTACTTTTGTTATTTTTATAGCTTCACACCACCCAAAGTGATCACTCGATTTACCTTATTGAAATCTGTTCATGTTCACAAGAAGCACAGAGTACAATATGAACAGAGAACTCACTATAAAGTTATTGAGGTAAGTTGCCCAGGAACAGGTACAGTACAGTCTATAACAAATTGTGCCATTAGACCGGACTTTCTCTTTAATGATGCCCAAATTTGCCTTGCTATTGCCAGATTGCTGTGAAGATAACTCATTTCAAGAATTTGAAAAGTTTGTCATGCTTCGAAAACTTGAACAACACAGCTTTACTTTGCAAGTGTGTAGCAGAATTTTAGTTCCTTCATATTTCCACATTGTGGCAACATTATGGCAATAATATGGCACTGGTAATGGAATATAGGCTGTTCTGTATTTGCTTCATGCTTTTCCAGTTGAAAAGTTTGAGGACTACTTTGGATAAGTTTATTTTTTGACCATTGGTAGTATGCCTGTAGCTTCCCTTAGAACTGAAGGGCTAACATAGCCTCATAACTTTTGCAGCCAGAAATCAAATTACTGATCAGAAAATTTTCTAAATGTAGGTAGAAATGTAGGTTTTCTAAATGTCGGTGTCCGTCGTGAACTTTACATTACCGACTACTCCTCCCAAACTACTGGATCAAATTGAACCAAATTTGGTGTGCATGTTCCCTATCATATGTCAATTCAAACTTGTTCAAATAAACTTGCCGCACCTACAGGGGGCACCACAAGGTGCATAACTCTGATAGCACCTATGAATTCCTTTCCAAAATTCAAAAAAATCTGTTGGTATGCAATATTGTAGGGGTGGATCTGATTCATGTTTGTTCAAATCGGGCTCACTATAGAAGCTCGAATTTGAACGTAGTGCATTTCAGGCAAAATTCTTGAAAAATCTTCTTCTCCAGATCCAGCAGGCAAAACCTTTTGATATTTGGTATGCAACATTGGGGGATGGATCTGATTCAAGTTTGTACAAATCGGCCCCCTGGGTTCATAATTGGGCTCAGTATAGGAGCCCGAATTTTAACTTGGTGCAGTTCAGGCAAATTTCTTGAAAAATCTTCTTCTTCAGATCCAGCAGGCAAAATCTTTTGATATTTGGTATGCAACATTGTGTGTGTGTGTGTGTGTGTGTGCGGAGGGGGGGGGGGGTCTCATTCAAGTTTGTTCAAATCGACCCCTTGGGTTCATATTTGGGCTCAGTATAGGAGCCCAAATTTGAACTTAGTGCATTTCAGGCAAATTTCTTTAAAAATCTTCTTCTCAAGAACCAGCAGGCAGAATCTTTTGATATTTTGTTATGCAGCATGCTTAGGGGGGTGAGATTCAAGTTTGTTCAAGCCAAGTCCCTGGGTTCATATTTGGGCTCACAGTGGTAGCCCAAATTATAACTTAGTTCAAAATGAGAAATTTTCTTTAAAAATCTTCTTCTTCAGATCCAGCAGTCTGAATGTTTTGATATTTAGTATGCAGCATCCTTATGGGGGTGGGATTCAAGTTTGTTCAAGCCATGTCCCTAGGTCTAAATTGGGCTCACTGTGGGAGCCCGAATGATAACTTAGTTCAAAATGAGGAATTTTGTTTAAAAATCTTCTTCTTCAGATCCAGCAGTCAGAATGTTTTGATATTTGGTATGCAGCATCCTTAGGGTGGTGAGATTCAAGTTTGTTCAAGCCATGTACCTAGGTCCATATTTGGGCTCACTGTGGGAGCTTGAATTGTAACTTTGTTCGAAATGAGGAATTTTCTTAAAAAAATCTTCTTCTTCAGATCCAGCAGTCGGAATGTTTTGATATGTGGTGTGTAGCATCCTCAGGGGGTGAGATTCAAGTTTGTTAAAGCCAAGTCCCTGGGTCCATATTTGGGCTCCCTGTGGGAGCCCTAATTATAACTTAGTCAATATGAGGAATTTTTCTTTAAAAATCTTCTTCTTCAGATGCAGCAGTCAGAATGTTTTGATATTTGGCATGCAGCATCCTTAGGGGGTGGGATTTAAGTTTTTTCAAGCCAAGTCCCTGGGTTTATATTTCGGCTCACTGTGGGAGCCCGAATGATAACTTAGTTCAAAATGAGGAATTTTCTTTAAAAATCTTCTTTAGATCCAGCAGATGAATGCTTTTAATATTTGGTATGCAGCATCCTTAGGGGGGTAAGATTCAAGTTTGTTCAAGCCATGTCCCTAGTTCCATAAAATTTGTCTCTCATGACTTCATTCCTTTGTAGTGTTGATGAACCATGTCTAACTGAATGTGGCCCCAAATACTTCTTTGAACCACTTTGGCCGGTGAGCGATTAGGGCTCCTTGGGGCCTCTTGTGAATAAAAGAAATTTAATAGAGCAGTGCCAATACCCATGTTATCCACAATAGCAAATACCAATTGTAGCAGGGTCGATATCTTGGGGTTCGATTTACCACAATACAGAAGTACAGTAACTACAGCTATTTATTACCACCAATGAACCATTCTATAAAATACCATCACATCTTATAATAAAATACCCTGAAATGTACACAAAACAGTTTGGCTATTTATAATGTAAAATAATTGAGTACTTACTCAAGAAAACTTCATAACAAGGTTCATTGCATCTTTAACTATACAAAAATATCTCACCAAGCTCTATTCTATTCACCAGTTGATATTTCATCGGTAGAACAAAACACTTTCCAGACACTAAGTCTTGGATAAGAGCCTGTATTACTAACACAGAGAGATGTTATAATAATATTGGTACAGCTTAATGAGATGTGCCAATGGACTTTGAACAAAATATATCAAGTTCAAAACCTGGACCGAAAGTTGACTTGCCAGCTATCTACAGCTTATTGGAGCTAAATCTATGTAGCAGAGTAAACTTTAATGGCTGCCGTATTGTTCCATATAAACAATTAAAATACTTATTGCATGTAATTGCATAAACTTACACAAAGAAGCCAGGTTGAATAATTATATTTCAACCTCAGACAGAAATAATTGCACTCAGATAAGTTGACATTATCTTTTATAATAACAGTCTGTTTTAGTAGAGCAGCACTATTCAGCTTTGAGAAATAATTAAACAGAGTGACTGACTAATTATTCTACCAGTAGAGAAGCACTAAAATGCTTCTCAATGCTTTTACAAGGAAAAATATAAGTAAAAGAGTACCCTATGGGTTGGACAGAGGTTTCCTCGTACTATCGCTGCATGCTGTACATGTATAACATGCGGTCACCAGTATTACATAAATCTGCAACACAAATTGAAATGTGGTCACAAAGCTATTAAAAAATATACCATGGAGCCACAGTAAATATTTAAATAAGACATTCGAGTTATAAAATAGATTTGTGTGATTAATTACATTTACTTCTGGTTGTTACTGTACCTAGGAATATTTGTCAGTTATCCACACTCAACTTTATCTATGTTAGAAACTGACCGCTTTTAAATTCAATATGTAATGCACATACAATATATAAAATGTATGTGCCTCCTTAAATTTACAAATGATTAAAAGTGGACAAGCGGCTTTAAATAAACTGAACTGAATGCAGAAGGACGAGCCTCCTTAACACAGAATAACTGAATCGGAATGACTTGCCTTAAAATATGTCTGACTGAATAAAGGAGAGCGAGTCTCCTTAATACTCTTAATTAGTATACAGCCAATCTAAGCGGCAGACCAAATGGAGTTTATCCAGCAATATCAAAGCTTTAATTTCACATTATCTCATTACTGATCTTGCTTAATTATTGAAACACAACGATTAAGAATATTTTAACTTACCAATTCAGTCAAAATAATTGCCGATCACAATTTAGTAGTCTCGAAAATATGTCATACCTGTCAAGAAACAAAGCCAAAAAATGACAACAATGGGGATCTCGTGGGAAATTCTATTTTTAATTATCGTGAATTAACAGACCTGCACTACATGTTAGGTGGCGTTGTGGATTATACTGGGATCATAGATTATTGAAGAAATCTTCTTGTACCCTCACGTACAGTTGCAATCAAAACATTCTGTCATCACACTCACACATTAGAAAGCAGTGCACACAGTGCAGTAACAGCGAACTGAACTTGATTTTTTTAGTAAAAACATGCAATTATTAATTGGCAGAAGATATAACCTAAAACCCTTTGTATATTCACATATATATTTTATACAGTTGGCATCAGCTTTCTGATCCCTCCACATCATCCTGTCTCCATGTAGGCAACCAATAATTTTGCATTCGATTATCAGCTGATATAGATACTGGTAAATCTTATGTATTTCTTCACTGTTCCAATGCCTCTGTATGGAATCCAAAGAGAGGCATTTATGAAAATGCTGCATTATAGTATACTAATACATGTGTACGGTACTAATATATTCTCCAGTTACTGAAATTTATAATATGCTACCTAAGTAAGTAAAATACAAGTAAAAAATGGTTATTGCAAAAAGATTCTCAAAATTGAGCCATCTCATTTGGGACAAATCAGGTTTACACCTCTCCAATCGGTCATCTTCACAATTCCCCCATCTTTAGTTTCTACCATACAAGCAAATAAGTACACCAGTACATGGCTGTCTGTCTTGTAGCCCACATACTGTTTATACGCAAGCAAATATAATGTCATTGGAGACAAGATTTATCAAAACTTTAATTTCCACATAATTATACCCCCACTTTTTTTTCAAAAAGTGGGGTATACTGGATTGTTCCTGTCTCTCCTTCCATCTGTCTATGCATCTGTCCATCCGCACTCCAGTGTCTGTTCACATTATAACGTGAACATTACTGCTCAGATTTCAATGAAATTTCATACAGACAGATGTTTACTATCATGAGATCTTTAAGGTGTATGAGCCATTTTGCTGTTGGAATATTTTTTCTGTGAGTTATGGCCCTTTGAATAGAAAAAATAGCCTATTTTTTGTCTGTTCGCCTCATACCTCAGGTTTGGGTCATTGGATCTCAATGAAATTTGAATGAAGTTTGTTTATTATGGGAAAGGCTTTTGAATGAGTCTCTAATGTTATTTCTTACTTTTCATATTTTAGACCTATCCCCCTTTTAAACTTTTGAAAATTGCTGTTTGCCTGGTCAAATAGCCAATTTTTGTCTGTTCGCCTCATATTTCAGGTTTGGGTCATCAGATTTCAGTCCTTCCGGGACGACCGCGTTGTGTCCTTGGGCAAGGCACTTTATCCAGGTTGCCTACATGGAGGCACGATGATGCCATGTACTAAGGCATACTGCACGTCGATCAGGGCATGGAGGTTTTTGGTTTTTAGCTTGACTTGACGATGTCAAGATAAGCTATTGCCATCACACATGTGTAAGCCTGTGAGTCTGTTCACATTTTCCTTTAGCACAGGCTACACCCCGTAGTTCTTGTCTGATCGTCACGCCATTTCATATGCAGGTTTGGAGTCATGTCTAGATGAGAGCATCCCCTCTTGGTCGCGATTCTGTCGACCGGTATGGCTGCCCGAGCCCAAAACACAAAAACCATTAGCACAGTCTACAGGTCGTATTTATGAAGGGATTTCATTGTAACTTGGTAGGATGTCTCTGTATAATGCCTAGATGAGAACATCCCCTTTTGGTCATATTCTGTCAACCGTGATGGCAGCCCAAGCCAGAAACCTAATAACTTTTAGCACAGTCTGCAGGTCATATTTAATATGGAGGGATTTCATTGTAACTTGGTAGGATGACTCCGTATGATATCTAGATGTGAACTTTCCCATTTGGTCTCAATCTGTCAACTGTGACGACTGCCCGAGCCCAAAACCCGAAAACCTTTAGCACAGTCTACAGGTCATATTTATGGAGGGATTTCATTGTAACTTGATAGGTTGACTTCATATAATGTCTAGATAAGAACGTCCCCTTTTGGATGCGATTGGGCAACTTTGACGGCTACAGGGGCCCAAAGCCCGAAAACGTTTAGCACAGTCTACAGGTCATATTTATGAAGGGATTTCATTGTAACTTGGTAGGATGACTCCAAATAATGTCTAGATGAGAACATCCCCTTTTGGTTGTGATCATTCACCCTTTACGGCTGCTAGAGTCCAAAACCCCAAAACCTTGAGCATAGTCTATAGGTCATATTTATGGAAGGATTTCATTGTAACTTGTTAGGTTGACTCCATATAATGCCTAGATGATGACATCCCTTTTGGTCGGGATTGGTCAATTGTGATGGCTACAGGGGCCCGAAGCCCGAAAACCTTGAGCACAGTCTACAGGTCATATTTATGAAGGGATTTCATTGTAGCTTCATAGGATCACTCCAGATGATGCCCAGATGAAAACATTCTCTTTTGGTTATGATCATTCAACCATAATGGCTGGCAGAGCCCAAAACTCGAAAAACTTTAGCACAGTCTACAGGTCATATTTATGGAGGGATTTCATTGTATCTTGGTAGATTGACTTCATATAATGTCTAGATGAGAAGATCCCCTTTTGGACGCAATTGGGCAACTGTGTCGGCTTCAGGGGCCCCGAAGCCCAAAAACCTTTAGCACAGTCTGCAGGTCATATTTATGAAGGGATTTCATTGTAACTTGGTAGGATGTCTCTGTATAATGCCTAGATGAGAACATCCCCTTTTGGTCATATTCTGTCAACCGTGATGGCTGCCCAAGCCAGAAACCTAAAAACTTTTAGCACAGTCTGCAGGTCATATTTAATATGGAGGGATTTCATTGTAACTTGGTAGGATGACTCCGTATGATATCTAGATGAGAACTTCCCCATTTGGTCTCAGTCTGTCAACTGTGACGACTGCCCGAGCCCAAAACCCGAAAACCTTTAGCACAGTCTACAGGTCATATTTATGGAGGGATTTCATTGTAACTTGATAGGTTGACTTCATATAATGTCTAGATAAGAACGTCCCCTTTTGGATGCGATTGGGCAACTGTGTCGGCTTCAGGGGCCCCGAAGCCCAAAACCTTTAGCACAGTCTGCAGGTCATATTTATGAAGGGATTATATTGCAACTTGGTAGGATGACACCAAATAATGTCTAGATGAGAACGCCCCCTTTTGGTCGCGATCATTCAGCCTTTATGGCTGCCCGAGCCCAAAACCCCAAAACCTTTAGCATAGTCTATACTCTATAGGTCGAATTTATGGAAGGATTTCATTGTAACTTGTTAGATTGACTCCATATAATGCCTAGACGATGACACCCCCGTTTGGTTGTGATTGGTCAACTATGACGGTTACAGGGGCCTGAAAATCTTGAGCACAGTCTTCAGGTCATATTTATGAAGGGATTTCATTGTAACTTCATAGAATCACTCCAGATGATGCCCAGATGACAACATCCCCTTTTGGTTGTGATCATTCAACCATCATGGCTGCCCGAGCCCAAAACCTGAAAAACTTTAATACAGATTACAGGTCGAATTTGCAAATGGATTTCATTGTAACTTAGTAGAATGACTCAGTATAATGTCGAGATGAGGACGTCCCCTTTTAGTTGCAATTGGTCAACCGTCATGGCTACACAGGCCTGAAGCTCAAAAACCTTTAGCACAGTCCACAGGCCATACTTATGAAGGGATTTCAATGTAACTTGATAGGATGACTCATTTTGGAATAATTTCACTGTAACTTGGTAACTTTCGTTGACATAGTTGTGAGGGCCACATACATAAACTGTGAGGTCCACATTAACCCACCCCTCAGCTCTTTAGTACAGTCTACACCTCATATTATTTTTATTAAAAACATAGTATACAGGGAACAGAAATGAACATATTCCCAATTATCACAATTCTTGTCTTATTTCATAATCCTTTCATAAACATTGAACATATCCTTTTCATCAAACACAACACACAGACAAGTTAAGCTACAGTGTCACTGACACTTTCATTTTGGTTCGGTTTCGTTTTTTGTTGCAAACCGAAAAACCTAACCGACAGGTGTAAAAAAAATGACTACATGGTTTTTGCATACTTTGACTTTTAACTTACAGTGACCCCCCCTTGTAATTTCATTTTGAAAATGACAGTGAACATCAGCAGAACGGACAAATCCAAAAGTGATTATTAGCTCACCTGACTGAAAGTCAGGGTGAGCTTTTCTGATCACTTTTTGTCCGTTGTACGTCGTGAAGGTGGTGTTTGGGTCATTTTCTCCCAAGCCACTGGCTGCAGTTCAATGAAAATTCACATGGGTAGCGGTTATATAGAGGCATTTGGGTTTTTCTTCAAATTGGGTTTCTGCTCATATTGAGGAGGGGGGTGGGGCCAAAATGCACAAAATTTTTAAAAATCTTCTCATGAACAAGCCGTAGCAGAGACTTGATATTGGGTATGCAGCTTCCATTTGAGGTGTAGACTCAAGTTTGTTCAAGAGAAGTTTGACGGGCAATATTTGCCTTTGTTCTGGGAGGGGCAAGAATTTTCGCCATGTCTAGAATTTCTATTTTCCAAACCGAGAGGCAGATTTGAACCAAATTTGATATGAGGGCTTATTGGGTCATAAGTACTTAATTTATGTCTCAATAATTTTTCCCGTCGCCCCATGGAAACTGCAGGAGCTAAAAATAGAAAAAAATTAAAATGCCCATATCTCCAAAACTACACAGCAGTGAGAATTCTTATTTGGTGTGAAGCTTCCTTAGGACCAACAGAATGGAATGGTAAAAAAAATTGCTATCGGTTTTATCATGGGGTACTTTTTGGGGACTTTGAAAAAGTGCTGAGTCAGCATGTTTTAACACTGTGGGTAATGGGAAAAATATTTAACACTACTTTTCTCCCAAACCACTGCTGCAAAAGCTTTCAAATTTCACATATATCATCTTTAGAAGATTGTTTTACATGTTTATTGAAATCAATTCCCTGGGTCCATATTTGGGCTTTCTATGGGAGCCCAAATGTTTAAATTAGTGCAGTGTGAGGAATATTCTTTAAAAATCTTCTTCTTCAGATCTACCAATAGGAATCTTTTGATATTTGGTATGCAGCATGCTTAGGGAGGTGAGATTCAAGTTTGTTCAAGCGAAATCCCTGGGTTCATATTTAGGCTGAAAATTTGGGGTCCCAGTCCGGACTTAGAAATTTTGGACCAAAATCCGGAAATTAGTCTTTTTGTTTTTTGTGCATTTTGGTCAATTTTAAGACAAAAAAATTGTTTATTTTTTTTCTACTGAAAATTTAGGGTCTGGGTTGGACTTGGAAAATTTTGGACCAAAATCCGGAAATGAGTTTTTTTTATTTTTATGCATTTTGGTCAATTTTAAGACAAAAAAAAAAATTTTTTTTACACTGAAAATTTGGGGTCCAGGTGGGACTTCGAAAATTTTGGACCAAAATCCGGAATTTAGTTTTTTGTTTTTTTTATGCGTTTTGGTCAATTTTAAGAAGAAAAAAAAAAATTTTTAGTCTGAAAATATTTTGTTTGGGACTGTTTCCAAACAAAAATTTTAAAAAATCTGTTTTTGTATGCGTTTATCTCAATTTTGGGATGTATAAGTGCAGGAACTGAAAATAGAAGGAAAATCCTGTGTATTGTGTGGGCACAATCACTTCATCTAGTTGGTATATGCTTTTCTTATGAGGGGCGTATGCAGCTTATTCAAATCAAGTCCCTGGTTTGATATTTAGACTACCATGTCAGGTGAATGCCCTAAGGCTCCCTGGGGCCTCTTGTTTCTGTATAGTTCACTCCCATGTATACCCAATATATTTTTATACTGTACCAATGACCTAGACATAGCTGGTGCTAACTCTTAAAAATCTAGGGCCAAACACAAATTTTGCCCCCCAATCCCCAAAATTTGCATCTAAAACCAAAGAAATCATGTCCTGAATGGCCCTCCATACTTCGCCACTACTGCGCATGCGCAGTGTCAAGGACGTCCCGAAATTGGCGCCGTTAATCATTCTTTGTTTGGCCCTTCATCAGTTAATATCTGACTGATCTTTGTGCTTGTAAATCTCAGTTTAAATGATGCCAGACACATAAATATTAGAGAAATGGTGATTCTAAGGAGGATATAGAAGGAGGAGAGGAAAAATGAGTGACAGAAAATAATCAGGTCTGTAACTTAAAATATTTTAATGAAATTATGTTAAGTTACCTATTTTCGAGGCAAGGGCCTGTTGTGGTCATTCTGGCTATAAAGTTACACTGCTTGTTCAGTGTTTTCCTCTCTCCCTTTCCTTTAAGTCCCCCCTTGCTATTCTCCCATGCTTTTGGCATATTTTCTGTAATTTTATTACTAAAATTTCTTGGGAGTTTTAGCTGGATAACAGAATGTATTCTGTTCTTTTCCCCATGTTTACGTCTTCACCCATGGGTGGTTAGGCGTAGTGTTCTGCATCTACCATCTGATGTTCTGCAGTTTCTTCCCTGGAAGTCGCTGTTTTGCATCAGATAGTGTATTATTGGTAACTGATTTCGGGCCAGGGTTATCAGTGCCTGGAGTCATGTTTCTGGTGTTTTTGCACTTCTTGTTTACATTGACAACAGCCTCTGTGTGAGGGGGATTTCTTCAAAATAATATCTTGATGTTAGTTTAATCATAACTAGATACATTATTATTGTTCGTAAGTGTTGCATTAATTTTTTAAAATATTTTTAAAATTTTTGTCCACACTTAGGCTTGGGATCCATTGGGGCTCAATGTTACTTTTCAGAAACTTGGGCTTTTCTGAAAAAATATTTTTTCAAAAAATTTTTTGATTTCAATTATTTTTTCTATGTTAATGGATCATGTTATTATGTATTTTGATTTTCAGGGGTTGGTGCGAGTACTAGGACTTTGTATTCTTTTCACAATGAAAGGATATTGTTCAATTGTAATAAGAGGAAATCTTCCTCTGACTTTCATAATCATTGTATAAATGTAGTCAGTGTACTCGCACTAACTTCTGTTCAGTATGTGTTAATTTTGATGACAACATGGGAAGCGTGTGTCACGGTATGTTAGCGGGGAAATGGCCATGCCGGTCCTTTCCCCGCAGGGTCACTCTAGTTTATCAATCTCTATTTCAGACGATCAAGAACAGGGTGATGTATCCGTGATGTCTTCAAAAGTGTGCCTCCGTCGTCACAATTAATGAAAAGCTAGCGGCAAAGTGCTCATGGAAATACGTCAATTGCCTAAGAGGTCCCTAGTAGGATCGACGGCCTTTGACGTCCGCTATCTCGCCCGGTGTAGCGTCCATTCATCGAATGGTTCGGCAGCCGGGTTCAGTCGTTGCGGTCCAGAAAGGAGTTTTGGGTGATGCGAGCACTATAAATCAACCAAGTGCACACCCAGTGACGGCGGATTAGAGGAGAGAACGGAGGAAGCCTATTAGTCCGGTTCCTAGCTCGTCCAGGTCCATCTGGGCTGCGAGCGAGAGAGGCCCCTCTCTCGTACAACAACATCTGGCCCCAGATGTTGTGGTACAAAATGTTTCGCATTCGGAGCATACGTCTGCCGCTCGGGACGCTCCGTTATATAGACAGTCCGGAGAGACTGTCAATAAGGCTTCCTCATCCTCATGGTAGCGCACACGACCGCACCTTGGCTACGTGACCTCGAATATCCAGTCAACTTCGCCAATCAGAGAATCCTCGGCGACCAGGTCACGCCATTCGGTAGCCAGGGACACGAGACCTGGAGACTCCGGACGTTCGCATAAGAAAAGTATGCGGGAGTCAACGTGCACGGAGCTTCCAGTGGCAAAGCATCATAAGACCGCTACTGCACAGTCCTCGGTGACGGACGTGCTATCCCAAATAGCACAACTTATCGCAGCATCCCAGCAATGACAGAATCTCTGTCGCATCATGTAATATCCGACGACGCTGGGTCGGGACGCTCCGCTGAGGCATCAGGTACGGACGTCCGAAAACTTCATACGGTCCGACAGTATGGCGAAAGGGATTCGGAGGATTTCGGGCTTTCCCTTTCGGAACAACATAAGCTGCTGTATATGTCATCCGGCTTTATCTTCTAGAGGTTGTTTCGTCGGACCAGAATGCTGCGATGTCGGATAAGAAACTGATAGCGTCGGTGGATACAAGAATTTTTGGATCAGTTCAGGGACATCGTCCCTCAGTTCCGACTCAGTCCAATAATGTCACAGGAACTTTTGTATTATTGAACGACGCTACATATATATATATGCTTGCTATTAACAAGCAAGTTTGGTTTCTTGTTCGCAAAGTTACTGAGATGTCTTTCAAAAGTGTGCCTCTGTCGTCATAGTTAAATGAAGAGCTAGCGGCAATAAGTGCTATGGAATATGTCAATCGCCTAAGAGGTCCCTAGTAGGATCGACGGCATTGACATTCGCTAGCTGACCCGGTGTAGCGTCCATTCATCGAATGGTTCGGCAGCCGGGTTCGTCCGTTGCGGTCTAGGAAGGAGATTTGGGTGATGCGAGCACTATAATAGACAATAGTACACACCCGGTGACAACGGATTAGAGGAGAGATCGGAGGAAGCCTGTTAGTCCGGTTCCTAGCTGCGAGCGAGAGAGGTCCCTCTCTCGTACAACCACATCTGGGTCCGGATGTTGTGGTACAGACGTTTCGCATTCGGAGCATATGTCCGCCGCTCGGGACGCTCCATTATATAGACAGTCCGAGAGACTGTCGATAATGCTTCCTCATCCTCACAGCAGCGCACACGACCGCACCTTGGCTATGTGACCTCGAGTATCCGGCCAGCTTCGTCATTCAGTGATCCACGGCGAACAGGTCACCCCATCCGGTAGCCAGGGGACATGAGGCCTGTACACTCCGGTCGCTCGCATAATAGAAGTATGTATGGGGTAACGAACACGGAGCTTCCAGCGGCAAGGCATCGTAAGACCGCTTCTCCACAGGCCTCAGTGACGGATGTGCTATCCAAAATAGCACAGCTTATCGCAGCTTCCCAGCAAACGACAGAATCTCTGTCGGATCAGGTATAATCCATCGGCGCTGAGTCGGTTTGCTCCACTGTTGCATCAGGTATGGATGACCGAACACTTCATAGGGTCCGACAGGATGGCGAAAGGGATTCGGACGATTTCGAGCTTTCCCTTTCGGAACAACAGAAGCTGCCATACATTTCTTCCGGCATTATCTTCCAGAGGTTGTTCCGTCGGACTAGAATGCTGCGATGCTGGATAAAGACTAATAGCGTCATTGGACACAGAGTTTTTGATCGGTTCAGGGACATCGTCCCTGAGTTGCCGACACAGTCCAATAATGTCATTAGAACATTCGAATTATTGAACGACGCTATATATATAAGCTTGCTACCAAAACATACTAGTCTAGTTTCTTGTCCGCAAATGCTCTAAATCTGCCTTTCACCAATTCTAGGAATAATTTGTAATGGCAGGACAGGGCATACTGAGAGTTACTCTGAGTCTAGACGACGAGACTGAAGACTGGGAATTGTCTTTTTCGCCGTCTATGTCAATTCCAACCACGACGTTGGAAACGACAATGATGTCTAATAGACTTAACTTAGACGCTTTATCATACGTAGACCACCTTACTGAGGCGTTATCATTACGTCTTCAACAGAAAGAATTCCATGATATGATCCTTAATGAGATTTCTTTTAAGGGCAGTAGTTTTTCCACGTATAACTCCGCCCTTCAGTGGCAACCTGGAGTTGGTTAGACGTGACGCAGCCCTAGCTACATCCACGCGCGTGGATAGTAAGGTGAAGAACTCTCTCAGAGTTGCTTCGGTCTCGGAGAAGCTTCTCTTCGATGGCATCCTTTCAGCAATCTATGAATTGCTCGTTATACACGTTCTCTTGTCAATCAAGTGTAACAAGAGATTCAGACTTGGGCAAACATTCGGTGGTTGACTCAGAGAGTTCCACTGCAGCTGCCGGATCCGAGTTTTACGATTATGACGGATGCCAGTCAAACAGGTTGGGGTACAATATTGATCCCAACGGATTCGAAGTGCCAGGGTCTTTGGGTTCCGCAGTTTCTAGGCAAGCACTTAACTTCCAGGAAATGGTGTTATTTTGGCTTGCACTACGTCATTGGATGAACATTATTCAGAAACGCATGTCAAAATCCTGTCCGATAATACGACAGTAGTTGCGTATATCCGGAACCAGGGAGGCACTCATTCGGTTCCGTTATTCAATTTAACAGAAAGAATCCTTCTGTTTGTTCTAGAACACCAAGTTCTGTTTCGGTCCGTCATATTCCGGGTCGTCTGATTGTATTAGCAGACTCCCTTTCACGTAAGGGTTGCTTGTTGCCATCAGAATGGACTCTCAACAAACAGTTATTCAATCAGATTTGCTACCAATGGGAGCGCCCAATGATATTTATTTGCGACACAACTCACCAATCAATTGCAGACGTATGTGTCACCATGTCCGGATCCCCGAGCATACGCTCTATTGATCTAGTAGGACGGAATGATAGGATAGGCATATCCTCCAGCGCTGTTGATTCAGCAAGTATTGCTAAGATAAACATTCACAATACATTTCTGTTGGTAGCATCTCTGTCTCCACAGAGACCGTGGATAAATTTACTCAAGTGTCTGCTGTGGGATTTACCGCGAAAACTTCCTCCACGAGAGGATCTTCTTTCGCTGGGGAAATCGTGTCAACTTCTTCACAACCCGCAAGGTCTCAACCTTCACGTATTCCATTGTGCGGTCCTTCTTGCATGGCAAGCATTGTACAGGACGAGCAGTTGACACGATTTCTAACTGTTGGAGGACCTCCTCTTCGCTATACTATGCGGCTAAAGTGGAAGCTCATCCGTCGTTGGTGTAGGGATCATTATGTTGATATTTTTGATCCCTCCATACCAGACATTGCAAACTTTCTAGTATACTTGTTTGACGAGATCAACTGCAGCCTGTTACTATTAAAGGTTATAGGTCTATGTTATCTGATACCTATGCACACCAGGATAGTTTACAATTGAGTCTAATGTCTCTTTATCTAAGTTAGTAAGAAACTTTCGATAAATAGACCTAGAATTCTTAGAATAATTCCTATACGGAATTTAGCTTGGGTTCTTATTAAACTAAAGTAACCATTTGAGCCTCCTGAGACAGTAGTTTTCAAATTCTGGCCTTTTGACAGCAATTCTCTTAGTCTTCTCTTCTGTTGAAGAGTCAGTGAGCTTCATGCACTATCGGTGGACGATTCTCACTTTCGTAGTGTCGGAAGCACTATTACCTTCACTACTAATGTTGGTTTTTTCGTTAAGAATCGGGTTCCTAATAAATATCCGGAACCTATTGTTATTAAGGTCCTTCCGTCTTCGTACGGGCATAGGCCTTTACTCTGTCCAGTTAGAGCTTTATGTATTTATAAACAGATCTCAGTTTATCAGTAAGGACGTAAAGCTTCTTCTGTCTTTGATGCCTAATAGAAGGACATTATGGTCCATTCTATTGCTAAATGGATTCAATTAACTATCGGTACTGCTTATGATAATCTATTGTTAACTCAGCAGTTTGTGCTTAAGATTTCGGCTCATGAAGTAAGAGCTCTTTCTACATCTTGGGCTTACGTAAATAGTGTCGCTATTATAGATTTAATGTAGGCTGCATATTGGTCTCAGCCATCCACATTCATGAATTTTTATCTCAGAAATATTGAATCCATTTCTGGAGGCCTGCATTGTTAGCTCACCTGACTGAAAGTCAGGGTGAGCTATTCTGATCACTTTTCGCCCTTCGTCCGTCGTCCGGCGTCTGTCGTGAAGGTGGTGTTTGGGATTTTCTCCCAAACCACTGGCCGCATATTAATGAAATTTCATGTGAGAAAGGGTTGTGTCTGCGGACTTTGATTTTTTGTCAAATTAGGTTTCGGCTCACATTGAGCAGAGGGATGGGGCAAAAATGCTCCAATTCTTAAAAAATCTTCTTCTCAAGAACCAGCAATAGCAGAGACTTGATATTTGGTATGCAGCTTCCTTTTGAGGTGAAGACTCAAGTTTGTTCAAGAGAAGTTGGAGGGGCTATATTTGACGATGTTAAAGGAGAGGCAAAAATTTTGGCCCCGCCCCAAATTTCTATTTTCCAAACCGCGAGGCCGATTTGAACCAAATTTTACGTGAGTGCTTATTGGTCATAAGTACCTAATTTATGCCGAATTTTTTTTCCTCATAGCCCCGTGGGAACCACAGGAGCTAAAAATAGAAAAAAATGAAAACGCCCATATCTCCAAAACTACACGGCACTGAGAATTCTTATTTGTTGTGAAGCTTCCTTAGGACCAACAGAATGGAATGATAAAAAAAAATTGCCATCGGTTTTATGATGGGGTACTTTTTGGGGACTTTGAAAAAGTGCTGAGTCAGCATTTTTTAACACTGTGGGTAATGGGAAAAACATAAGACTACTTTTCTCCGAAAGCACTGCTCCAAAAGCTTTAAAATTTCACATATAACATCTTTGGAAGATTGTTTCACATGTTTATTGAAATCAATTGCCTGGGTGGATATTTGGGCTCTTTATGGGAGCCCAAATGTTTAAATTAGTGCAGTATGAGGAGTATTTTTTAAAAATCTTCTTCTTCAGGTCTTGCAATAAGAATGTTTTGATATTTGGTATGCAGCATCCTTAGGGGGGTGAGATTGAAGTTTGTTGAAGCCAAATCCCTGGGTTCATATTTAGGCTGAAAATTTGGGGTCCCGTTGCGGACTTCGAAATTTTGGACCAAAATCCGAAAAAAATTTTTTTTGTTTTTTCTGGCTTTCGGTTAATTTTAGACAAAAAAAAATTATTTTTTTTTCCCCTGAAAATTTGGGGTGTGGGTGGGACTTAGAAAATTTTGGACCAAAATCCGAAAAATTTTTATTTTTTGTTTTTTATGCATTTCTGTTCAATTTTAAGACAAAAAAAAAAATTTTTTTTTTACCCTGAAAATTTGGGGTCCGGGTGGGACTTAGAAAATTTTGGACCAAAATCCTAAAAAAAAATTTTTGGGTTTTTTTATGCATTTCTGTCAATTTTAAGACAAAAAAAAAAAAAAAAAAAAATTTTTTTCCCCTGAAAATTTTGGACCAAAATCCGAAAAAAAAATTTTGTTTTGTTTTTTATGCATTTCTGTCAATTTTAAAACAAAAAAATTTTATTTTTTTTTTCCCCTGAAAATTTTGGGTCCGGGTGGGACTTTTGCATTTCTGTCAATTTTAAGACAAAAAAAAAAAAAAAATTTTTTTCCCCTGAAAATTTTGGACCAAAATCCGAAAAAAAATTTTTTTTTGTTTTTTCTGCGTTTTGGTCAATTTTAAGACAAAAAAATTTTTTTTTTTTTTACCCTGAAAATTTTGGACCAAAATCTGTAAATTTTTTTTTTTTGTGTTTTTTATGCGTTTCTGTCAATTCTAAGACAAAAAGAAATTTTTTTTTTTACACCGAAAATTTTGGGTCCGGGTGGGACTTCGAAAATTTTGGACCAAAATCCGGAAATTTTTGTTTTTGTTTTTTATGCATTTCGGTCAGTTTTAAGACAAAAAAAAAAAAATTTTCCTGAAAATTTGGGGTCCGGGTGGGACTTCGAAAATTTTGGACCAAAATCCATAATTTTTTTGTTTTTTTGTTTTTTATGCATTTCTGTCAATTTTAAGACAAAAAAAAACCATTTTTTTTTTACACCAAAAATTTGGGGTCCAGGTGGGAATTTTGGACCAAAATCCGGAAATTAGTTTTAGCGTTTTTTATGCATTTTAAGAAGAAGAAAAAAATTTAGGCTGAAAGTATTTTGTGAACCAAGGACGGGGAGAAAGAAATACACCTTGTTTGATTGATTCGGGCTACACCGCCCCTTTTTATTATTATTGAGTAAATGATAGAATGCAGTGTAGCCGATGCTAACAATTAACAAAGCATTAATATAACAGTACATGTAATCTAAAATCTACCAGCTAGAGAAACTAGCTATTACTGGATGTCTATATGAGTTGTCTCTTTTAACACGTAGTCCCTCGTGCGGAAGAAAGCGCCTCAGATGAGTGAGACCTGAGGTCTGACCTACCGGATGAGTGAGACCTCAGGGCTGACACATCCCGCCACGGGGAGAACGTGTGAAAGGAGACAAAGCTGAAAGTGTAGAGAGCCGGTGAGGTAGGAGGCAACACAAGCCGGGGAACAATGAACAATCTCACTATGTAAACAGACTAAGATACCAAGGTATGGCCTATATCTGGGTGCACAGGCAACCCGGACAGGACTAGCCAAATGTTCCGGGGCAGCGACGCTCTCGATGCTTCTGAAGGGAGCATAGCCGGGGGCACACAAGCAACCCCTGGGCGAGTCAGTAGAGTATACTGAAGTACTAATACAGAAAACCCCGAGACAAGTTATGAACACTGCCCATAAACTAATGAGATCAGTAATGTGGAGCCGAGGAGCGAACATGCGACTCCAAGGCAAGAATTTTGCACTGAGACAAGTTATGAACTCTGACCATAAACTAATTGAGATCAGTAATGTAGAGCCGAGGAGCGAACATGCGACTCCAAGGCACGAATTTCGCACTGAGGAACATGCCAGGTAGGAGAATACATTCACTTGGGACCCCCCCACCCGATTAGAGAAGTAGAAGTACGCACAGGCGACACTTCTATAAACTGAAAATGCATAGTTGAGGAGGTATGATGCAACTGTCGTGAGACTCAAGGCTAAATATTGCCTCTCAAGCGAGCTGTAGGGGGAAGAATTGTGCGAATGTGAGAAATGACGATATGCACAGGCATTATCGACAGCCAAACCAACTGAGTGAGGGACTATATTAACAGGGGATTACGGATGTAATGACGGAATGCATCTGATTTCCAACGCCCCATGGCCCGAATTTGCGCATCTGAGTAACCTCGGGCTGCCGCCCAGGTGGCTGCCCCGATGCGAAAACTATGTCCTTTAAAGACGCTGCAGTCGAGCCCACAGTAAGCCAAACATAAATTAAACACTTGAGTGAACTGAGGCCGACGAATCGGAGAGCCATCCGGGTAGGAAAACAGAGGACCCGGAACATTACCACGCTTAGCTAGGTACTGAGAAAGCAAGCGGACCGGGCAGAATTTTGAACCGATGATGGCCTGTAACGGCACAATGTGAGTTTTGCCACTTATGTTGTGTTTAAAATTATGAAAGGAAATGCTAAAGTTCTGATTAAGGGACCCCTCATAACTAATATCTCCTAGCTGCAGGACCCTCAACACGTCGACCACTTGCTGCGGGCATAATTCTCCTATACGAGCAAATGTATAAAAGGCAACAGAGAAGAGCGCCCGGAACAAGGTGCAGAGATAACTGCTTGGTGCGCATGTTGGCAAGGCGTGCAATAGGCGATGCAGAATTGAGAGGGTGATGGGTAAACGTACATCTACGGACGGACGTAGACGCTGTATCCCTGACAGTATCTTTTGAATTAAAAAAGACTGAGTAGGGTCAGGAAAATTATTGATTTTGTGCATGTAAGCCAACCCAGACATCATGGAACGAACGGTCTTGTAGGCAAATTGGTTCCGAAAAAGATACGCCAGGAATAAACATAGCTGTGAAACCGGGATGGGCCAGGACACCGGTAGACCCTGGGAGTAACAGAATTGCGTATAACGCTGAACTGTGGATGCATACGAGCGTTTTGTGGAAGGTGCCAATGCATGATCTAAGAGGTGGGTTGCAGTGTTAATAAGTTCTGTATTGTCCACTCTGCGGGTACAGGTGTTGGATCTTGGTTGCTCTGTGGACACATTCTCTTGAATTCTGCGACCTGCAAACGGGAGAGACAATCAGCTAGTTTATTAATTTTCCCTGGGATGAACTGAGCTTTAAAATGAATATTATGTCGCAAGCAGATGAGTACAAGACGGCGCAGGAGGTGAAGCATGGAAGGGTCCCGAGAGGTTTGAACATTGATAACGGATACTACCGCTTGATTGTCAGAGTGAAAGAGTATGCGACGATTGGATAACCGGGAACCCCAAAGAAGCATAGCTACAACAATTGGGTATAGTTCTAAAACTGCAATATTGATGTTTGGCTGTGAATGGTCCCATGGTAAGGAAAACCATTCACAGCCGAACACACCCCCACAACCCACAGAAGCTGCGGCATCTGTATAGAGATGCAGAGACACGTTATTAGTCCAGGGGCGGGTGAAAAAGAAAGATTTGCCATTGAAATTGTCAAGGAAATGCAACCAAAGACGCAGGTCGTCTTTCGCTGCCTTAGTCAGGCGTATGCGATGATGTGGCTTGGATACGCCAATGGTTAGGTTGATCATCCGCCGGAGAAAGACCCACCCAGGGACAACGACAGAACAAGTGAAATTGAGAAGGCCGATAATAGATTGAAGTTCTTGCAATGTAACTTTGTTCCGTTCCAGGAAGGACAGAATGGTTTCCTTGCATTTGTCAAGTTTGTCTCGTGGGAGACGAGCCGACATATCCAGCGAATCCAGTTCTATCCCCAAGAATGTGATACAGGTCGTCGCGGTAACCATTTTGTCGTGGGCAATAGGAATTCCAAGGTGCTTGCAGAGTGCAATAAATTGCCTTAAGTACTGCCGACAGACTGCTTCTGATGGGGCAAGAAAAAGAAAATCGTCGAGAACGTGTAAAATATGCTTAATGCAACATTTGTTGATACTTATCCATTGGAGAGTGGAACTGAAGCATTCAAAGATTTTGCAGGCTGAACGACATCCCATGGGTAGGCACTTGTCGTAATAATACTTGTCCCCCCATTTGAGCCCTAGCAGAGGATGATCCTCCTGGTGAACAGGTATCAGTCTGAAGGCAGATTTGATATCTGTTTTAGCTAAGAAACATCCCCGACCTAAGGCGCAAATGAGGGAAATGGCATCTTGGATAGTTTGATAAGACACGGAAGAAAGCTCCGGGGATATCGAATCATTGACAGAGTTACCTGCAGGGAAGGAGAGGTGGTGGATTAAGCGAAAGTCATTGGACGTTTTCTTGGGCACTAGCCCTATGGGGGAAATTACCAAATTGGAGAAAGGAGGAGAATTAAAGGGGCCAGCCATGCGACCCGCCTCAACCTCCTTTCTTAGTTTTTCTGCTGTAATGGAAGGAAGGTCATTGGCCGATTTCAGATTCGGGGCGGAGTGCGCTATGACCCCTTCCGCCCCAAGACGAAAACCATAGAAGAAGCCTTGCGTTAAGTAGTGGAACTGAATAGCGTCATAGCCGGTCAGCATTTCCTCAAATTTTGCTACCTGAATTGGGGTGGGTAGGCCGGGCGGAAGGCTGATTTGATCTGTGGGAGTTGGGGGCACCTCGTCCCCCAGCCCCACGAAAGAGCTGTTGCTGCCCCCTGAAACGTTGGGGGCACTGTTGAAAGCTGTGCTGCTGGTGACAGCGAAAGCATGAATGTGAGAAAGTACAGGGAGTGGATAGACACTTATCGCCAGCATGAAACCGGTGACAAAAACCTAGGGGATATTGGCGCCTCCCGCGTCTAGCTTGGGTTGAATACCCCCTTCCAGGGCCTTGGGTACTTTTCTGAGCTGTAGGAAACCTACCTCCAGGCATGGCCTGCATGTATAGTTCCCAATGCCAGGCATTCCAAGCTAAGCTAGGGTTATGCTGGCGGAGGGCCCTAAACTGCTGGTCATAGAACTGCCAGTCAAACCCAATGGCAGACAGATGCCTAATGTTTGACTGGTATTTTATTATGTTCCCAGCTTCATGGGGAAAGCGCTCGAGATAGGAGGCCATGTACACTTCAAAGGCACTGAGCCATTGGTGAATGGAGGTCAAGGCTTTGGGCGCTTTGGGCACCCAAAGCACTGTGGGACTACCCTCAGATTCACAAACTGTCATAGTGTAAGACGAAGCTTGTGGCTGCTGCTGAGGGAGGAGAGCCGATAAATTGACATATTCGTCAGCCCATATCTGAGCCTTCAACTTAGGTGGGACCGTTGCGCTCAGAGATGTAGCGACGGATACAAATTGTGCGCCAGGAAGAGTGAAGCCAGGCCCACCAGGGGCCACATCACTCTCCCTGGGATTTAAAAGGGCTGGAGTTTGTGAAGCTGAATTATGCATACCTAACTGCTGCTGTTGCAGGGCGTGGCCAACGGCATCAGATATGCAACTGGCAATGTTCCTCTGTGACAAAAAGTTGCTAGGAATGTTAATTGTAATAGGGACTGATGTCCCAGCAGGTTGAACAGTTTCTAATGAGTGTGCAGGCTGTGCAATGTTTATAACCGGTACGTCCGGGAACGGTATCTGCTGAGTATCCAACTGTGATTCTCTAGTGGTTGCTGTTTCAACATGAGGAATAGGGCCAGACGAGACTGGCTGTGGTGTTTGAAAAGTATGTTGGTGCCACGGAACAGACAGGTCGATAGGTGCCTGATTGTCACTGGTAGAGGAATAAAAAGGCTGTGGTGGAATGACACTAGTAGAAGCCGCGGTGTCCTGCGACTGCACAGAGAAGATAGGGAGGGGCACCGCACCAGATGTTAAGGTGCTCCCACCATGACCACTGATAACACTAGGATTACCACGCACTGATAACGCTCAAGGAGAGGACCTTATGAACGGGCCTCGTTGCTGAACATTGACAGCTGGTGAGATGACAATCTGAGCACTATGATCCATTGAAGACGTTGGAAAACGCGCACTAGATGAAGTGGGCCCTGCATGGGCTGGCCCTTCAATGACCGGATCCAGAGAAAACGCTGTTGAAGCCACAGGTGAAGTCGACACAGCTGTAGTAATAATTGAGGTCTGAAGCACTGAAGCACTAGATGCGACGACTGAGGCAGCTGAACGTGATGCCCTCTTTCTCTTTGATGGGGTAAACATCTTCGACAAGTTGTCCACCAATGAAGCACGTTTCTTAGGCATACCTGAAAATAATAAACAAGCCGAGTAATGCTGTTTAGCATGATAAATAACGGATATTGGACAGGACCCAGGTAACCGAAACACAAATGAGTGAAACAAGCCTGCAAGTGGGCAACATAAGGCGAATAATACAAAAACGGTAAACATATCGTACCAAGCCATAATAGGCAATAAACAGCCAACAATTAACGAGAACTGAGTGTTGGAAGGAGTAGATGCAGGAAGCCTTGGCGGAGAGGAATGAACGGGCGCTAATGAGCAGCCAATATAATAAAATTAGATGCATGACAATATTGAAAAGCCGCAACACCCCAATAGGGGGTGAGTAAGTCTCAACAGGGTAAAACAGCCCTGACCAATCTGGCTACATGAGGACCGGCAGTATAAAACTCCAACCAAATGAGAGCGACATGACTAAACAATTAAGCAGGGGTTTTTTTTTTTTTTTTTTTTTTTTTTTTTTTTTTTTTTTTTTTTTGTAATTTATTCGTTTGTGGACCACTTGAGTTTCGAAATTTTTTATATACCGCTATTGCCTGGCCGGGAAGAGCAAAACAAAGAAACGTCGCACCACCTGACATCAGGTAGCAAAAGACTCCAGGGCATGAGAGAGACCCTGCACCAGGTGGCAAAGGCACCAGTCTGGCTACACGAGTACCGACTGTAAATAACCCTCCAGGCGAGCAATCGCGACATAGCCATAAAGCAGCGGTGGTAACATGAAGAAAATGCAGTAAAAAGCAGTAAGGAAGTGCCCGAATGCGCAGGAGCAGTCGCTATCATTTAGCTAAGGAGCCCACTAGTGGAATGCCGCACCACCCCAACAGGGGGGACAAAGTCTCCAGGGTACTGAAAACCCTGCACCAGATGGGAACAATGAGTACCGGCAATGGACAGAAATGTGTAATGCCGAGGCTTCCTGCAACCGGAAACAAGTATGAAGGTGTAAATACAGTCATGCGAAATATACTGGATGGCCGGGACATGAATGACCAAGAGTGAACCTAAGAAACAGGACTGAAAAAAAGATGAAGGGAGCGCAAAAACGAAACAAGGAAAAAAGTGTGTGGGGGGGGGGGGGGGGGGATATATGATATCAACCACTGAATAGACAAAAGCACTGAACAGACAAAGTCAAAGAAAGAGGCACAAGCCACCTTTACTGAAGTTTTTTTTTTTTTTTTTTTTTTTTTTTTTTTTTTTTTTCTGTGAAGTTTATACTTTGAAAATTTTTTTTTTTTTTTTTTTTTATATCGTGTGTCTGAAACTCCGGACCAACACAGAAGCTGCAACAACGACAGAAAACTAAGACCGATTTAAGCAATGAAGGATAGCACCCCGAAGACCACGAACATACTTTTGAAGACCAACCTCGTTGAAATGAACGCCATCGGCGAGAAAATGGTGCACGGCACGTTCCAGCCTGGTGTGCCCATACTAGAAACAGCCCGGATTAACCTCCAAAAAATGTGCCAACATGCAGTTCACCCTACCGACGGCAGTGTTGAAGGCTTCCAAGGAAAAGTTGGGTAACGTAACAAATTTCCAATTGATGACTGACCGACGAAAAAGGCAAGTAACATAAACCCGCTGAACCTGGTACACCTGTTTTAACTCCGAAGCCAGGTCATCAATACTTGCTGCAACTACCTCCGGACGATGTGAACTTAAATCATTTGGCACCAATTTGCAATAAAACTAAAGTGGGTTGAAAAGTGTGCAAGACTGGGCCGAGCCAAGCCGACAAAGTATCCACCGATGCTCCACCAATACCAAAAAAACGAATAGAAACAGGACGTCCATTATGACGCTCCAAGTCCAGTAACTGGGCAAAGTCAAAATGGCGAGGAAAATCTCTGCTGTCGGGACCGCCGTAAATATAGGAGCCAGCCCTCCTGATAAAGGAATGCCCAACAACTAAAATGCGAAGCATGATGAACAACTTCAAAATTCAGTGATAAGCTAAATAACTTACTTGCAGGAATGAAACAGAACTGGAAATGGAATCCAAGTGTAACACTGTAAAATTTTTGTAACTGAATGAACTTGCGAATGAATGCAGAATGACGAATCTCTCGCACGTGCACCTGTAATTAACTGGACTAATTACGCAATAATACTACGCACGCTTGACCAATGATTACCTCTAGGTAATTAGAACAAAGGGATGAGAAAATAATCCGTAACGATCCGGATCACTGCGCGTTTGACCAGCTGGTGTCAAAGGTGTGAACAATACATGAAAGGAAGAACATGTGCATAGTACAGCTGTGCCCAAAACGCACCATACGAAATAAATCGATCACAATTGAGCAACCCCGTCCATGTTCACAAATCAGGCCACCAGTGTGCTGCTGGCCCGGCATTTGTTTGGGAAAAAAATCTGTTTTTTATGTGTTTATCCCAATTTTGGGACGTTAAAGTACAGGAAATGAAAATAGAAGGAAAATCCTGTGTATTGTGTGGGCACAATCGCTTCATCTAGTTGGTATATGCTTTTCTTAGGATGGGCGTATGCAGCTTATTCAAGTCAAGTCCCTGGTTTGATATTTAGACTACCATGTCAGGTGAGCGCCCTCAGGCCCCCTGGGGCCTCTTGTTTGGGTCCATTATCTGCTGCTCAGAATGTTGTTCACTTAACAGTTGCAACTATAGCTATGTAGGCTTTCTGTTCCGGCAGTGACTCTGTCCTGCTGCCCTCTTCGCTCTGGGCTATTTGACCCAGGGCAAGGGGAAGGGGGGGGGGGGGAGGGTGTTCCCTTGGGTCACCTGTTTTATTATGAAAACAAGGGGATACCTCCTCCGGAGTCAGTAATTCTGAGCTGTTACTGGGATGGTTTCAAAGTGAAAAGTTTATGTTTTAAAAATTCATTCATGTCATAGTTTTTAAAGTATAGCATTTGAATATATCACGTGTCAAACGGTCGTTATTATACAATCCTCGGACACTTTTAAAAGAGTATTAAGAGTCTCAATTCTCTGGAGTAACTTTATTTATTGGCTTACTTTAAAAATTATTAGTATAGGATTATACTGGATGTTAATAGAGAACATGGATGTTATGATGCTCAATTATGGAAGGTGTTGTGTCTTTCTAATTTATCATAAATAAGAAAGATACATGTAAGGCCTAATACACCTTTTCCCCTCGAGGGGATGACTCTATTTTATATAGTTGAGCTTATTGGATTTTCCTCTATGTCCTAGGCCCTCCAGCCTTTTTACTATTCAGCTATGTCTGGGTCATTGGTACAGTATAAAAATGTTAAAAAATTTATAGTAATTTATATATTTTTTATACTTACCAATGACCCAGACGGGGATGGCCCTCCCAGGAGTTGGGAACTCATACCTCCCCGCTGAGTACATAGCGCTTACCAGGCACTGATTGTAAGAATGATTAATGGCGCCAATTTCGGGACGTCCTTGACACTGCGCATGCGCAATAGTGGCGAAGTATGGAGGGCCATTCAGGACATGATTTATTCGGTTTTAGATGCAAATTTTGGGGATTGGGGGGCAAAATTTGTGTTTGGCCCTAGATTTTTAAGAGTTAGCACCAGCTATGTCTGGGTCATTGGCAAGTATAAAAAATATATAAATTACTATAAATTTTTTAGCTATCAGCCAAAATATCTCCCCTGCAACTACTACCTTTGTATAAGTCACACCCCGATTGTGAGAATAGCCAGTGGAGCCTAAACAAGAATGCCTATGGCCAATGAGTGTGGGCTTTTACTGCACAAACGTTGGTGTGTGTCAAAACACCTGAATGGTTGTTTTGTTTTTGGTTTTTTTTTGTTTTTTTTCATTTCATTCATATTTATCTCATATTAAATGCACAAAATAAAATAATAATTATATAGTGTTATTTACTTTGACCACTCATTCCCCATGTGATACTTGTTGATGTTGTAAATCCAGTATAGTTTGCACATAACAACATGAGGGAGAGATGATACTCAACACTTTGAAAGGAGGCTAGAAGTCCAGTGAGGGATCGAGGAACAGGACAGTGAATGGAGTCACTGTATTATGATGATGTTAAACATGACAGAAAAGTTACAAGTCCAAATTATTTATTTTATCGAAATTAAAACTGAACACAAAATAACAAAGCAGGTTTACAATGTACAGCAGTGGCGGCACCAGGATTTCGATTTGAGGGGTGGGGTGGGGGGAGGCTAAGTAAGATGTGGTGGTCCAAGGTTGAGATGCCTTCAGCATCTCTGGAAGGCCATAGGCTTGAGCTAGGGGTGGGTATGGAAGGAGTGTCCCCTCCCCCCCCACCCATTGTCCCAGGAAAAAACTTTCATATTTGGATAATTTAGACGTCATGAGAGCGATATCTGAGCATTTCTACAAATGCCTGACGTTGTCTTCAAAGGCTCCCAGATTATGTCAGCAATTTTAAGTTTGGTTCGGGGGGGGGGGGGGGGGGGGGGGGGGGGGAGCCCAAGGAAAAAGTAGAGAGGGGGGGGGGGGGGGTGCTAGGCTCCCCTATGGCTGCCACTGATGTATAGCATTAACCAAATAAAACATGTACTACAAAAGACATATAATCTACCCCAAATTCATATTAATACTTTGCCAACTGAGTGCTAGTGAAGTCTTTTCCAGTAAGACAATAGTGATTTATATTAATTGAAGGGCCTAAAAAAAACGTGGTTTTAAAAAAAATAAAACCGAAACCAAACCTGGAAAAAAAATCCCTCCATGCTCTAACATTGATGGTGCACATGTCTACAACTGCTGTAACCCTGCTTGAGCAGAGCTTGAACAGAGTTAGAATGTTGAGCAGCTCACCGATGCTGAGTGGTTCTCACCGTGTACTCCGGCTTCCTCCACATGTAAAACTGTCACGGTCACAATTAGCCATTGTGCATAAGGATGTGACCTTAAACACCAATAAATAAATAATATTAGACTTCAGTGATATTTGGAATGAAGATTGTCTATGGGAAAGGCTTTCAAGTGAGTCATGTCCCTGCCATAAAACAAAGAAAATATATGCAAATCACCTCCCACATGTGACATTACGTCTTTATTTTCTATCTCTTTTGTGGATGGTCCAGTCGTCACTAGACTTCAGTAACAGGTGTTTCTTTACAATTACTTCTTGGGGGATGGATGGGGGGTGTGGGGGGGGGGGGGGGGATTTAATTTTTGATGTAAAACAAACACAATAATTTTGCTGCTTGCCTCATAAAATAGCCATTTTTTTGTCTGTTCACTGCAGATCCCTGGTTTTCAGTTATCTCAATGAAAATTGTTTATGGGAAAGGCTTTCACAGTATCATAGTTTATTTCTTCTCTTGCCATTGTTCGGTGGGATGCACCACATGGGTATGCACTGGGACGTGGCCCACCTCATGTTTGACAAGTGGGGTGGGGGGGGGGGGGGGGGGTTAAATTAATTTTTTACTGTAAAACAAAGACAATAATTTCACATCTTCCATGTTGATGGTATGATTGACACAAACTATTGGTAATAACAGGTGTACATTGATCTCACAATTTCTACTGTGTTGGATTTCTCTCTGCTGTAAAACAAAGACAATAAACTCCTCATGTGTGTATGCCTTGTGTTGAAAATATGTCAATCTTAGTATTTTCAGGAGGTGCATATACCTTGCTTAGCATGCTCTTCTTAAAATTACATGACACTGTAGGACTCTGTAGAGTTACTTTACTTTGATGTTTTGAACTATAAAATGGGTCTGTGAACATTTCAAGGATTTTATGCAAAAAACTTTTTTCCCTTGAGATTTGTTGCTGGGTCAGTCCATTGGGTGAGAGATATTGTCTGTCATCTGACACAGCCTTATCCTTCACACTGGCATGTCAGTACCTCTGGTACATTCTCTTATATTGAAATATATCATCCTTTTTAAATCCCCACTTTTTTTTTAAAAAAATGAGGTATACTGGATTGCACCCATCCATCCATCCTTCAGTACATCCATCCATCTGCCCTCTGATGTCTGTTTGAGTTTTAACATGAACATTACTGCTCTGATTTCAATGAAATTTCATACAGATGTTCACTATCATAAGAGAATTTTAAGCAAAAAATATTTCCCATAATACAAGAAATTTAACCAATTAGTCTTGTTTGAAAGAACTCATTTCACTCTTATTGAATTAGTTAAATCATAGACGCATTATGAGAAATTTTGATATTTTGACATCAACCGACATAGGGTTAACCAAATACTCCTGTCAATAGATTTTTTTTTTTTTCATGGGCAAAGTGGCTATTCATTTAACCTGTTACCCAACGTAGTGGCCAAAACCACCAGAACTATTCACAAAAAATCACTATTCAATTTTTATTAATTTTACATTTTTTCTCTAAAAAACATAGCTTATGACCCCTCAATGGAACAAGCTCATTGATCTCTTTCTATTGAAGGGTCATAAGCTATGTATTTGACGCAAAAAATGAAAAAAATTAGTTATTCAAGAATTTTGTTTGCAGGTGTTGTCTGCCTTTCATGATAGGTAAAGAGGGTTAGCAGGGTTCATCTGTAGTGATTATACTCTCACTAAAGTCATTACATTTCACAAAATGATAAACAAGGACTTCATCAATGGTATCAATCTTAGTGCCTTTGTTTTCAAAACCATATAGGAATCACCAGAATGTCCATCTATCTCATACTTCTGTCTGTCTCGCTGCATATAAAACAATATAGACAATTTCTTCAGGTTCAATATCCAATTTTTATGAAATTTCTATATCATGTTCAATAGCAAGCATACATGTACATATGCTCTAATTTTCAAATTGCAACAATTAGTAATTTAACCCTTTACCTAACATGAAAAGCAGACGACACTTGCAAAAAAAATTCTTGAATAACTAATTTTTTTCATTTTTTGTCTCAAAAACATAGGTTATGACCCCTCATTGGAACGAGCTCGACGAGCTCGTTCCAATGAGGGGTCATAACCTATGTTTTTGAGACAAAAAATGAAAAAAATAATGAAAATTAATTGGCGATTTTTGAGAATAGCGCTGGCCGGTTTTGGCCGTTACGTTGGGTAAAGGGTTAATCCATTACTTCAACACTGTAACCCCAGGAAGTGGAGCAATGCTTGATGACTCAGAGACACAAGGTATGTCTTCCTGGTATAATAGGACCTGGTCATCAGTGTCTGAGGTGAGAGTCCTCTGAAGAGGACAATATTTGTATAAACTTATTGACTAAACTTGACTTAATACTTATGTTGTGGTCAGGGGGCGCGGTGGCTCAGTTGGTAGAGGTGCAGGCTGCAAGCCGAGAGGTCCTCGGTTCGAATCCCACCTGCGGCAACCGCGTTGTGTCCTTGGGCAAGACACTTCACCCCGATTGCCTACAGGGGGGCACGATGACGCTGTGTACTGAGGCGTACTGCACGTCGATGATGCGCATGTCTTCAACCAATCTAACCCTGCCTGTGCTGTGGTGCAGAGTTCAGAGTTACGATGTTGGGGAGCTGACAGCTGCTCGTCGTTGCTCGGTGGTTCTCTCCGGGTACTCCGGCTTCCTCCACCCGTAAAACTGTCACGGTCACGATTAGCCATTGTGCATAAGTATGTGACCTTAAACACCAATAAATATAAATATAATATATGTTGTGGTCATGTAGTCTAAGGTAAGAAAGTTACCTTGAATACCAGTAAACAAACATAAACAGTCAAATTATTTATTTTGAACTTGGCATTATTATTATGCCTCCAATCTCCGAAGGAGGATTTGGGGGTATCTAGTGAAGCCCTCCATCCGCCTGTCCATCCATCTGTCCGTTCAAACGTTTTGCATTGTAATTTCAAAGCCATCTGTCAGATTTGGATCTCCTGTGGTATCCTCATAGACAAATATTGGGAAACGGATATGCACAAGGAACGGGTTCCGTCCAATAATTTTTCCCAGATTTATGGTCCTTTTTCACTCTTTCGATTTAGAAAATTTTCCTGTTTTCACTCGTTTGACTTTTCTGTCTCACTTCAAACATGCCTACTGGTTCTGTAGCCCTTGTTATCTCGCCTGACTTTCAGCCAGGGAAGCTATAATAATCGTCTGTCGTCCGTGAACATCTTCTCTAAAACCATTGAACTGATTTAATTGAAATTTGAGATAATAGTTTGTCATGACATCGCATTTTGATTTTGTTCAAATCAAGTTGCCTCGCCCCTCGGTAGGGCAACGCCCAAAAGGTGTGCTTAAATCTTAAAATATCTTCTTCTCATGAACCAGTAGTAGCAGAGACTTGCTTTTGAGGTGTGGACTCAGATTTGTTCAAAAGAAGTTAGAGGAGCTATATTTGCCTTTGTTATGGGAGGGGCAAGAATTTTTGCCCCCTCCTAAATTTTCAAAACTGAGAGGCCGATTTGAACCAAATTTGATATGAGGGCTTATTGGGTCAAAAGTACTCAATTTATGCCAAAAAAAAATGTTCCCGTCTCCCCATGGGAACCACAAGAGCTAAAAATAGAAAAAAAATAGAAAATTCCCATATCTCCAAAACTACATGGCACTGAGAATTCTTATTTGGTGTGAAGCTTCGTTAGGATCAACAGAATTGAATGGTCAAAAAAAATTGCTATCGGTTTTATCATAGGGTACTTTTTGGGACTTTGAAAATGTGCTGAGTCACCATTTTTTAACTGTGGGTAATGACAAAAACATTTAAGACTACTCTTCTCCCAAACCACTGCTCCATAAGCTTTCAAATTTCCCATATAACATCTTTGGAAGATTGTTTCACAGGTTTATTGAAATGAAATACCTGGGTCCATATTTGGGCTCTCTAGAGCCCAAATGCTCAAATTAGTGCAGTATGAAAAATATTCTTTAAAAATCATCTTCTTCAGATCCACCAATCGGAATCTTTTGATATTTGGTATGCAGCATACTTGGGGGGAGGGGGGGGGGGTAGGAGGATGGGGGGGGGGGGGGGGGCAGGGAGTGGGTGGGGGGAGTTAAGATTCAAGTTTGTTCAAGCCAAGTCCCTGGGTTCATATTTAAAAATTTTCTTCTTCAGATACAAGTCGGAATGTTTTGATATTTGGTATGCAGCATCCTTAGGGGGGTGAGTTCAAGTTTGTTCAAGCCAAGCCCCTGGGTTCATATTTGGGCTCCTTGTGGGAGCCCGATTTTATTACTTAGTTTAATATGAGCAATATTCCTTAAAAAACTTTTTTTTTTAGATCCACTGGTCAGAATCTTTGGAATTTGGTATAAGCTTTCTTCGGATGGGCAGATGCAACTTGTTCAAATCAATTCCTAGTTTGATATTTAGGCTACGATGTCAGGTGAGCGCCCTCAGGCCCCTTGGGGCCTCTTGTTGAGTTTTGTTTGAACTTGTGGGCACAATTTCTCTAAGGTTTATGAACCAATCTGGATATAAAACCTCTGATGCTTGACCACTGGCAATTTATGCCAACTGATTTTCACTGATTTTCTGTCTCTTTAGTCCAGATAATTTATCCTCATCTTCAAATGTGTATGTCCATTGCTCTAGATTGTCATTCAGAATATGCAACTGTGACCATTATTTCAAATTTGGTCTCAGTATGTCATTGCAGACATCTTAGTTTATCCAAATAAACACTTAAGGGCCTGGATATTTTTATACATTTTCGCAACATGTTGAAAATCTACCTCCTGTGGCTTTGCAGTTGTTTCTAGTCAAGTCTTGGCTGCCTACAGAGCCAGCCAAGACTTGCCTAGAAACAACTGACAAGGTATTTAAAAAAAAAAGTTTTGAGTTTACCCAAACAATACATGTTGGGGCACCTTTTCCTTTGCATTAAAAAGTTATCAAAGTCAGAATTAGGCCCTTAAGAGTTAATGTTAAGAGTTAATGTTTCACTGTAGTGTTTCTCAGTACAAAGGTGCTCATATTTATTTCAAATACAAATGTATTATATTCTGATTGTTGAGGCCATTATGAATTAACTCCAACCTGCAAGCATTTTTTGAAATTTCTCATAAAATTAAGTTACTGCTGCTTTGAAGAAGCCATGACTTGATTTGGTGACAAATTCAATAGAGTTTTCCATCATGAGATCAGTCCTTCGATTTTGGGGCATGCTTTGGCACATAAAATTCAAAACTAAGCACCTCGGAATATTTCCTCAAAGTTGGCGAGGTAATGTCACTCCTGCATTCACATAACATTCCATGGGTTGAAAATCCCCAAGCCCTAAGGTGCAATTCAGTATTATGAACTTATTATTCTGGCTTTGACATTCAGTAGTTTAGCCCATTCTGCTGTGTTTTTCAAAAGACCGATCCGACTGTAAGTCTGTTAACAAAGTGTGTCTCAATACAAATGCCACTGCACAAATACAATATATAGCTAGTTCTGGAAACATGTTATTAAATGAAACAACAATGTAATTTTTTCAAGGGTGTGCTATCAGGAATTAGTTTTACTGATAGCATACCCTTGATAAAACTCCTGATGGCTTGCTCCAGGGGCTGCCTGGATTAATGCGTACATAAATCCCAAATGTAGTGGTTTCACCCTTTACCTAACGAATTGCAGCATCCGCCTGCATAGTTTTCAAATTTAGAAGTTAAAAAAAGCATTTCATGTGACCCCTTCATTGGAACGAGCTCGATGAGCTCGTTCCAGTGAAGTGTCACATGATAAGGTTTTGTTGAAACTTGTTGAAAAAATTTAAAAAACAATAATTAAGATAATACATTTTTGATGTGCTCTGTATTGGGTAAAGGGTTAATGTGCTCTCTGGTTTTCCAAAATGATGGTCTGATCACAGAGAGCATAATTTATAGGTACATTTTCTTACCAAGAATCATGAATCAATTTCTTCTAAGTAGTAAAGTATTTTAGTGCTGGTCAGAAGAATCCTCCCGTAGCAAGCAAAAAGTTTAACCAAAATGTTTGATACAGTACAGCCGCCATGGACTGGTCACTTTCCATGAGTGAGCAATATTTCCATGGATGCAATAATATTAGATTAGAAACACTAATTACAGGAATAAACATCAAAAATTTAATTATTGAAGCACCGAGTACAACCCAGTGTTTCATTAATTTAAATTTTGTTGATGATGATTTTTAGCTCAACTTGACAAAGTCAAGCTGAGCTATTGCCATCACTTCTCGTCCGTCGGCGTACGTGCATCTTCAATTTCCTTTGGCACACCACACAGGTCGCATTTATTTGGTATGTTTGTTTGGGATTACCTCTAGATGGGAGCTATCGATTTTCTTTCATTTCCATCAAAAAATGTTGCCGCTGGCACTGACCTTTGAACTTTGTTTAGTCAAGTATCAATATATTCCTTGAGCATGCCCTACAGGGCACATTTATGATCAGATCGATTTGAAACTTTTGTATACTTGTTTGGGGTTACCTCCAGATGGGAGCTATCCATTTTCTTTGATTTCCGTCAAAAAATGTTGTCACTGGCAATGACCTTCAATGAACTTAGTGCAGTTATACGTCAATATTTCCCATTTGGCACGCCCTGCAGTGCACAGTTTTGACCAGATCACTTTGAAACTTGGTATGCTTGTTTGGGGTGAGCTTTAGATGGGAGCTATCAATTTTCTTTCATTTCTATCAAAAAATGTTGCCAGTGGCAACGTTCTTGGAACTTAGTTAAGTCAGACCTCAATATTTCCCTTTGTCACACCCTACAGGGAACATGTATGATCAAATTGTTTTTAAACCTGGCATGCTTGTTTGGGGTGACCTCTACATGGGAGCTATCGATTTTCTTCCATTTTCGTCAAAAATGTTGCCACTGGCAACAACCTTTGATGAACTTAGTGCAGTCAGGCATCAACATACACCTTTGGCATGCCATACAGGGCATATTTATGATCAGAATGGTTTGAAATTTGGGATGTTTGTTTGGGATTACCTCTAGATGGGAGCTATCGATTTTCTTCAATTTCTGTCAAAAAATGTTGCCTCTGGCAATGACCTTCAATGATCTTCATGCAGTTGTGCATCAATATTTCCCTTTGGGGCAACCTGCAGTGCACATTTTTGACCGGATCACTTTGAAACTCGGTGTGCTTGTTTGGGGTGACCTCTAGATGGGAGCTGTCGATTTTCTTCCATTTCCGTCAAAAATAGTTGCCATTGGCAATGACCTCTGATGAACTTAGTAAAAACTTAGTGCAGTTAAGCATCAATATTTCCCTTTTACACACCCTGCAGGGCACATTTATGATTGGATCGCTTGGAAACTTGGTGTGCTTGTATGGGGTGACATCTATACAGGAGCTGTCGATTTTCTTCCATTTCTGTCAAAAAATGTTGTCGCTGACCTTTGAACTTAGTTTAGTCAGACCTCAACATTTCCCTTTAACACACACTTCAGGGCACATTTATGATCGGATCACTTTGAAACTTGGTATATGTGTTTGGGGTGACCTCAAGATGTGAGATATTGCTTTTTTTTCATTTCCGTAAAAAATTATTGTCATTATCACCAGCCTTTGAACTTACTGCATTTGTGCATCAACTTATCCCTTTTGCTCTCTCTGTAGGGTATATTTATGAATTTCCATAAAAAAAATCCAGAAAACATTGCCACAAGCAATGACCTTCAAACTTAGTGCATTCGTGCATTAACATCTTCCTTTGGCATGCTTCAGAGGGCACATTCATTATCAGGTTGTTTTGAAACTTTGTATGCTTATGCAGGGTGATAAAGATAGGAGCTATTGATTTTCTTTTTATTATTTCCTTCAAAAACTGTTGCTTTTAGCAACAATCTTTGAATTTATTGCATTTGTGCATCAACATTCTTCTTTGACATGGCCTACAGGCCACATTTATCATAGGATTGTTTTTGAACTTGGTGTGCTCATTAGGCAAGACCTTTAGATAAAAGCTATTGATTAGCATTCATTTCTGTGAAAAAAGTAGCCATTTACAATAACCTCTGAACTTACTGCATTTGTGTATCAACATTCTTCCTTTAGCCAGTCATACAGTTTACATTTAAAAATGCATGGATTACTCTGATGTTGTGCACACACAATGCTGTTATGTTGAAATTTCACCAAATAACATTGGTACCAATGATCTTCAGTTTTGCCATTTCACTTACCCCAAGTTCAAGTTTGTCAAGTTGAGCTACAGTGTCATTGACACTTTCATTATTTACCTGGTGATTCGATGTGTGGGCATCACTGCCAATGCTTGGATTACAACCAATTCATGGCGACTGAACCATAGATCTTATTCATTAGAATGTATTGTCGAAAGGGTTTATTCATTCTTTTCAGTTGAAGCATTTGACTGGTTCAACAGCCGATACCTTTCTAGAATATATACAGAGAAATTTACCTGAAGGCATGGCAATGAAAGTTACAAAGGTAATAAAAAACATTTTTCTTCCTATAATGTAGACCAAACTTTTAATGAGAACATGTGAAGTACAGATATTACAGAGCTGAATACATTAACTTTGGTGACCTATAAAACTTTTTCTGAGATGATTAGAAATCGGACTAGTGCATACATGTAGCTGCTTCTGTGTTTGCACATGTAATTTTTTTTTATTTGCCGAAAAAAATAGTTCTTGTTGAAAACACTTGTCAAAAGTTTTAATCAGAAAAGTTTTTCTTGATCTGAATGAAATATTTTTCTTAATTCTGTTAAACATTCATTTTGTATTTTGTCATTTTGAAGCAATGAAATATCAGTATAAGTTACTCCAATGAAAAAAGGATATATATATCTAGAGTTTTTGAGTGGATACTGAAAATAATCTCACGAGTGACCAAGAAATGTTTATTTTTCACGAGTGGTTTGCCATGAGCAAAAAATAAACATTTGTCGCAGCTCAAGATGGCTGCCAGCTGCCATTTTGTACTGACGATGCAGAAATCTGTTTTTTGTACAGAACTTCCATATGAAAGCTGTGATTTGAATCATTTTTTGTATGAATGTTTAGTACCATGGGATACATCACATATAATACTGTTTTCTTTCTTGTGCGTAAATTATGCAAATTAGACTAACTTTGATGTTTTTTGGTGTTACTTTCAGCACTGTAAGTGCAAATGCCAATACGCCTCGGGCTAGAGGCCATATTTATGAACCGATCTTCACGAAACTCCTTGGGTACCTTTGTTATCACCGTGGAACGAGAACGAGTGTTTTTGGGTCCGGTCCGAAATTCAAGATGGCCGATGGCAGCCATTTTGTACAAAATTTGGTGCAATCAGATTTTTGCACAGAAATTCCATATGAAAGCGCTGATTTGAATAATTTTTTGTGTGAATGTTTAGTACCATGGGATACATCACATATAATACAGGTTTTTTTCTCGTGCAGAAATTATGCAAATTAGATGAACTTTGATTTTTTCAGTGCTACTTACACACAGTAAGTACACATGTCAATACGGCTCGGGCTAGAGTCTGTATTTATGAACTGATCTTCACGAAACGTCTTGGGTACCATTGTTATCACCTTGGGACGAGAACGAGTGTTTCTGGGTGCGGTCGAAAATTGAAGATGGCTGCCAGTGGCCATTTTGTACCGAAATTAGGTCTAATCAGTTTTTTGTACACAACTTCTATACGGCTCAGGCTAGAGGCCGTATTTATGAACCAATCTTTATGAAACTTCTTGGGTACCTTTGTTATCACCGTGAGATGAGAACGAGTGTTTTTGGGTGTGGTCCAAAATTCAAGATGGCCACCACCAGCCATTTTGTACCAAAATTAGTGAAATCAGTCTTTTGTACAGAACTTCTGTATGAAAGTTCTGATTTGAATAAATTTTTGTATGAATGTTTAGTAACATGGAATACATCACATATAGTACAGGTTTTTTTCTCGTGCAGAAATTATGCAAATTAGATGAACTTTGATTTATTCAGTGCTACTTATACACTATACGTGCACATGTCAATACGGCTTGGGCTAGAGGCTGTATTTATGAACCGATCTTCACAAAACTTCTTTGGTACCTTTGTTATCACCTTGGGACGAGAACGAGTGTTTCTGGGTGCGGTCCAAAATTCAAGATGGCTGCCAGTAGCCATTTTGTACCTAAATTAGGTCCAATCAGTTTTTTGTCACAACTTCTATATAGCTCGTATTTGTGAACTGATCTTCACGAAACTTCTTGGGTACCTTTGTTTTCACCTTGGGACAGGAACGAGTGTGTTTTGGGGTGCCTTTGTTATCACTGTGCTATGAGAACAAATATTTTGGGGTTCAGTCATACCCACTCTGGGATTCAAAGATTTCTTTTCTAGTTTAGTATCTGGCTATCACCCACCTTTACAATACTTTACCTATACATTTGTTACAGGCTACGGTCAGTATTTATGTACAGACCATTACAATACTTTATATGTACTTTTGTTAACAGGTCATTTGTTTGTCATTGCTGTGTCACATACTATACATGTACATGTCTTAACAAGTTGAGCTACAGTGTCATTGACACATTCATTATGATAATTACTACTGTATAGGTATGTACTGTATACAATGTGCAGAGTTGCAGATGACTTAACAGTGTTTCTACAAATATCGTTGGCTGCCTGCACAGGCCACCAAGAAGGATGCAGATCTTATATTTCATTTACATATCAGAGAATCCATTTGGATTCTCGTGAAATGGTTGTGAGAATACATGCCTGCTATGAGTGACCCAGGAACCCATGAGGCCACCATGGTTGAACCCCTGTTGTGTACTGATAACACATGTTAACTCTTTACCCAACACAGCTTTTTAATTTTTAAAACCCTGACTGAATTTTTAAAAAAAGTAAACAGTATTTAGCAATGAAACCTTACAAATATGGATGTCATAGGAACTTGCTCATTGAGCCGGTTACAATGACAGCCATATTTGTACAATTTTATTGACAAAGTGTCTGGATATTTCAGACCATGTTAGCCTTGCATTGGTTAATTTGCCTCTGCTGTGTTAGATAAAAGGTTAAATTGACTCAACTCTTTTCATGCAAATCCTAGCAGAGGTGCAGCAAGAATGTACATGGATTCTCGTCGGTTTTGTTGCATGAATATTTGCGTGAATCAGTTCTCAGAATTGTCGAAATATAAGCTCTGAATGATGTCAAAACATTGTCTAGATAATTGCAGTCTATCTTCTCATGGAAGAATTCGCTTGGAGCAACTTTTTTAAAAGCAGCATACCCGGTAGAAGTGGTTTGTGTGGCTGTATGGACACTTAAAAGTTAACTCAACCTCATCATGGAGGGGGTGGTAGAGGTGCAGGCTGCAAGCCGAGGGGTCCTCAGTTCGAATCCATTCTGTGGCAACCACGTTGTGTCCTTGGGCAAGACACTTCATACCCCCCCCCCCCCCCCCCCCCCCCCCATTGCCCATGTGGGGGCACAGAGGCATTGTGTACTAAGGCTTTCTGCATGTTGCTGGTGCATTTGTCTTCAATTAATGCTAACCCTGCTTGTGTGGAGTTAGTATGTTGGAGAGCTGACAGTTGCTCACCGTTTCTTGGTGGTTCAACTTCCTCCACCCATAAAACTTTCTTGGTCATGATTAGCCATTGTGCAGAAATATGTGACCTTAAGCACCAATAAATAAATAAATAAATAAATAAATAAATAAATAACCTCATCATGGGAACTCCAGAGCTTGGCCATGGAGCAGTACTTGTTAACTGAGGTAGATAAGTTCTGCTTCGGTGGTACAATAGGACTGGTAGCCATTGCCTAAAGTGAAAGTACATGGCAGTAGGTAGCATAATAATGAAGGATTGGAAAAGCTTGACTTTATAGTTCAGTTTGGGTAACTGTATGGCCATAGATGCTCAGATGACTTTGAACACAAATAAGAAAACATGCCCCACCCCAAGCCCATTCAGGATTTGCATTTGTAATAATGTGGGGTCCCACCAGAGGACTTAATAGATGAGAATAATGTAGCCTCTTTTACAACCATCCGAGTTATGTTCTTTTAACTTGAACACTGAAAGACTTGGAGATTTTTATTCATTTTTGCTAGACTTTGACAGTCCTCATAGTATTATCACATATGCTGCTTTGCTGTAGTTCCTAAGAAAATCTTGCTTATATAGGCAGCTAAGACTTACCTTGAAACAACTGCCAAGGTACTTGGAATGCAACCTGCATCCTGCAAGTTCACTCAAAGACTGCTTGTTGGGTCGCCTTTTTTGTTGCATTAACTCTTAACCCGCTGGGTATTTTCTAAATATTTTTTATCAAATCTAGTCATGATGATATATATTATAGCAGCCATGACTAGATTTGATGCCAAATTCATCAAAATTTATGTCCAGTGCAACATATTTTTTTTTACCCCCTGCCAAAGTCACCCCCCCCCCCCCAGGGGGAACTAGCCACCCCCCCCCCCCCTGATTTTTTTGCCCCCCACCTGAATTTGTTTTCTTCTCAATTTTTTGGGTCATATTATTTGCTAATTTGACGAGAAAACCTTTCGTTGACCAAAAAAAAAATTTCTAATTTTTTACATGGTCAGTGTCAGGCAGGGGGCAATTTTCATAGGCCACAGAAATCTTCCCCCCATTTCAATGAAGAAATGTTTTCAATGCAATATTATTGTATTATTTGCTAATTTGGCACGAAAACCTATCTTTGACAATTATTTTTTAATCTTGATATGGTTAACCTTTGGTTGGTGGATGGTTTTCTCATGCTGATGTTGAATGGTCAACATCAAGTGGGGTCAATTTTTCCATGTCATATCATTGCTAATAGGGCAAGAAAATCCCTTTTTAACCCAAATTTTCCAATTAATTTGACAATGGTCAACGTCAGGTTGGGGGAAGATTTTCCCCCAGCTACCAAAATCTCACTCCCCCCCCCCCCCCCCACCATCATTTTAAAAAAAAAGAAATATTTTTATACTGTAACCAATGACCCAGACTTAGCTGGTGCTAACCCAAAAATATCTAGGGCCAAACACAAATTTTGCCCCCCAATCCCCCAAATTTGCATGCAAAACCAAAAATTAGAAGTCCTATCTGGCCCTCCATACATTTTACCCTCTGCACATGCGCAGACTCCAGGAAGTCACCGAATCTGGCGCCAACTAAATCATGCTTTGTTTGGCCCTAACAACAAACTGATATTTGTGCTTTTAAATCTCAATTAATAATGATGCCAGACACAAGTCATTGGTTAAGTTGGTGGATCCAAGGACAGAACTGGATGAAGGAAGGAAGAAATGGTGGTTTGATACGTTCAGGGCTGTAATTTTTTATTATTAGCTCACTGAAGGGAGCTCATCTTATCACTTGTCGTCCGTCGTCGTCGTCCATCGTCGTGAACATTTTTCAAACGACTTCTCCTCTGAAACCACTGTTCCGATTTTCACAAAACTTCATGTGGATGTTCATTACTATATGGCAATTTGTATTTGTTCAAATGAAATGGCCACGTCCCTTGGGGGATCTGTATGGGGCATAACTCTGATAGCACCGTATGAATTATAGAAAAATTATTAAAAAATCTTCTTCTCCAGAACCAGTGGGCAGAATCTTTTGATACTTGGTATGCAGCATCTTGGTATGGGTCTGATTCAAGTTTGTTCAAATCGGCCCCCTGGATTCATATTTGGGCTCACTATAGAAGCCCAAATTCGAACTTAGTGCATTTCAGGCAAATTTCTTAAAAAATCTTCTTCTCCAGATCTGGACAGCGGGCAGAATCTTTTGATATTTGGTATGCAACATTGTGGGGTGGGTCTGATTCTAGTTTGTTCAAATCGGCCCCCCTGGATTCACATTTGGGCTCAGTATAGAAGCCCGAATTCGAACTTAGTGCATTTCAGGCAAATTTCTTAAAAAATCTTCTCCAGATCCAGCAGTCAGAATCTTTTGATATTTGGTATGCAATATTGTGGGGTGGATCTGATTCAAGTTTGTTCAAATCGGCCCCCTGTATTCATATTTGGGCTCAGTATCTATAGAAGCCCGAATTCGAATTTTGTGCATTTCAGGCAAATTTCTTAAAAAATCTTCTTCTCAAGATCCAGCAGGCAGAATCTTTTGATATTTGGCATGCAACATTGTGGGGTGGATCTGATTCAAGTTTGTTCAAATCGGCCCCCTGGATTCATATTTGGGCTCATTATAAAAGCTTGAATTCGAACTTAGTGCATTTCAGGCAAATTTCTTGAAAAATCTTCTTCTCCAGATCCAGCAGGCAGAATCTTTTGATATTTGGTATGTAACATTGTGGGGTGGATCTGATTCAAGTTTGTTCAAATCGGCCCCCTGGATTCACATTTGGGCTCAGTATAGAAGCCCGAATTCGAACTTAGTGCATTTCAGGCAAATTTCTTAAAAAATCTTCTCGAGATCCAGCAGTCAGAATCTTTTGATATTTGGTATGCAACATTGTGGGGTGGATCTGATTCAAGTTTGTTCAAATCGGCCCCTGGATTCATATTTGGGTTCACTATAGAAGCTGGAATTCGGACTTAGTGCATTTGAGGCAAATTTCTTTAAAAAGTTTTCTTCTCCAGATCCAGCAGGCAGAATCTTTTGATATGTGGTATGCAACATTGTGAGGTGGATCTGATTCAAGTTTGTTCAAATCGGCCCCCTGGGTTCATATTTGGGCTCAGTATAGTAGCTCAAATTTGAACTTAGTGCATTTCAGGCAAATTTCTTTGAAAATCTTATCAAGATCCAGCAGGCAGAATCTTTTGATATTGGGAATGCAGCATGCTTAGGGGGGTGAGATTAAAGATTGTTCAATCCAAGTCCCTGGGTTCATATTTGGGCTCATTGTGGTAGCCCGAATTATAACTTAGTTCAAAATGAGGAATTTTCTTTAAAAATCTTCTTCAGATCCAGCAGTCGGAATGTTTTGATATTTAGTATGCAGCATCCTTAGGGGAATGAGATTCAAGTTTGTTCAAGCCATGTCCCTAGGTCCATATTTGGGCTCGCTGTGGGAGCCCAAATGATAACTTAGTTCAAAATGAGGAATTTTCTTTAAAAATCTTCTTCAGATCCAGCAGTCAGAATATTTTGATATTTGGTATGCAGCATCCTTAGGGGGGTGAGATTCAAGTTTGTTCAAGCCATGTCCCTAGGTCTGTATTTGGGCTCACTGTTGGAGCTTGAATTGTAACTTAGTTCGAAATGAGGAATTTTCTTAAAAATCTTCTTATGCAGATCCAGCAGTCGGAATGTTTTGATATGTGGTGTGTAGCATCTTGGCAGGGGGGGGGGGGGGGGAGGGGGGGGGGCAGTTTGTTAAAGCCAAGTCCTTGGGTCCATATTTGGGCTCCCTATGGGAGCCTGAATTATAACTTAGTCAATATGAGGAATTTTTCTTTAAAACCTTCTTCAGATTCAGCAGTCGGAATGTTTTGATATTTGGCATGCAGCAACCTTAGAGGGGTGAGATTCATGTTTGTTCAAGCCAAGTCCCTTGGTTCATATTTGGGCTCACTATGGGAGCCTGAATGACAACTTAGTTCAAAATGAGGAATTTTCTTTAAAAATCTTCAGATCCAGCAGATGAATGCTTTTGATATTTTTTATGCAGCACCCTTAGGGGAGTAAGATTCAAGTTTGTTCAAGCCATGTCCCTAGGTCCATATTTGGGCTCAATATGGGAGCTCGAATTGTAACTTAGTTCAAAATGAGGAATTTTCTTTAAAAATCTTCTTATTCAGATCCAGCAGTCGGAATGTTTTGATATTTGGTGTGCAGCATCCTTAGGGGAGTAAGATTCAAGTTTGGTAAAGCCAAGTCCCTGGGTTCATATATGGACTCCCTGTGGGAGCCCAAATTATAACTTAGTTCAATATGAGGAATGTTCTTTAAAAGTCAATTTTTTTAGATCCACTGGTCAGAATCTTTGGATATTTGGTATAAGCTTTTCTTAGGAGTAGCAGATGCAACTTGTTGAAATAAATTCTCTGGGTTGATATTTAGGCTACCATGTCAGGTGAGCGCCCTCAGGCCCCCTGGGGCCTCTTGTTTAGTTTCTATTTACAGAGGAACAGGAACATGATGTGGCTTTGTGACACTGTCAAGGAGTGTGCTGTCATCTCAAATCAGTCAAGAGCTAGCGGCAAAAGTGCTCAGGTATTAGGCAAGGCCTAGATCCTTAGTAGGGTTGGTGACCTTGTCGCCAGCTAGCTCGACCGGCAGATCTAACTCGTATGTGAGGGACGTGATGCCGGGTATGTCCGTTGCGATCGAGAAGAGGAATAAGGGTGTAGCGAGCACTATAAACATACAACATGCTCACCCTGCGACGTTGGGAATGAGGAAGCATGGGAAGGAGGAAGTAGACAAGTTCTGAGGTATGCTCATCCAGATCTTCGTGATCGCGATCAAGAGGGAGGTCCCTCTCTCTTATAACAACATCTGCGGCCAGAGGTTGTTGGTAGGAACTTGTCGGACAAGTTCTGAGGTATGTTCGTTCAGGTCGTCCGTGATTTCGAAGAAGAGAGAGGTCCCTCTCTCTTATAACAACATCTGGGGACAGAGGTTATTGGTACGAACTTGTGTCAGTTGAAACTTACGTCCACAGGATGCTCCTTCCATAGACTGCCAGGGCGGCCAGTCTTATAGCTTCCTCTTAGACTGCTGTGGCGGCCAGTCTTATGGCTTCCTCTATGTTCGAAAAGCACACAACCGTGCAGGTCCGTTGTCGCTGGTTAGCTTGATTGGTGAAGTAGTTACTCAGGTCCCCGAGGACTATGAGGCCGGGTGTAGACGATCCGGGCTAGAAAAAGAGAGATCATATAGGGTGGAGCGAATGATATGATATGCAGTTATGCTCACCGAGTGATGACTGAAGGAGGAAACCGATAAGGTCGGAGGCCGGCTAGTCTTATGGTTTCCTCTACAGTTGGATAAAGTGATCTTTATATTGCACAGGGCTATAAAACCCGATGAGTGGTGTCAGTTCCCTGTCGCCGGTGTAACGGTTAAGAGTGGATGCTTGGACCGTGACTCCGGATGTGTCGCATATGCATTGTATTTAGAGCTAATGGGAGAGTGCTCAATGATTTTAAAAAGACAAGGGCTAGGTTTCTCGGAGGCTTACGTCCCTTGTCTAAAACAGCTAGCTCATCCAGCAGATCTGACTCGTGTGTGGGTGATATGATGCCGGGTATGTCCGTGGCGGTCGAGAGAGAATAGGGTGTAGCGAGCACTGTTGATCAAATCCATGCTCCCCTAGTGTTGACGGAAGTAAGAAGAGAGCAAGTTCTGAGGTATGCACGAGCATGAGGGAGCCCCTCTCTCTCTTTCAACAACATCGGGAGCCGGGTGTTGTTGGTAGGAACTTGCGTCAGTCTGTGCTTATGTAATAGCTATTGTCCAGTAAAGAGAAAAGAAGAGGAACAAGCACTCCCGACCGCACCTTGGCTAAGTGACTCAGGCTTCCCGGTCTTAATCGTCAAAGGTCCATCTTTAGTAAGAAGTCGCACCATCTAGTAGACAAGGAGATGAGGCTTCATTCATTGGGTCATCCGCAGTAATAACTATATTGGACTCCATGTCCTAGAGGAGCAGCCGGCGAAGAGGCTATTCATGATCGCTGCTCCTCAGGCCTCTGTAACGGACTTGCTGTCGCAGTTGCAAAGCTAATCGCAGTATTCCTGCTAAGGCAGAAGCACTCAACGTTGATCTCAAAATCTTGAGCTGTTGCATAGTGCTTATTTGGTCCAGTCACCTACCTGGTTAGATGCTGGTGACTGTGATTCTAACTAATTTGAACATATGAGGGATAGGATAACTTTCCTTCCAGAACAACTCTTGGATGATATAGATATCATACATTATCATTTCCTTGATCTTGTTCCAGTGATTCAAAATGCTGCGAGCAATTATGAGAAACCGCTAACGTAGTTAGTCGCTGATTTCATCCGGTTAAGAGCAGGGTAATAAGATCTCTTTCCAGTTAAGTCTACACGGGTGTCACAGGTCTTCGATTCTGTATATAACACCATATTTATCTTCCGGCGGAAAAAGTAATTAGGTTTCTTATCTTCTTCCTCTGTATTTTTAATCGTTTGTGATGGTTCACATACTTTTAAAAACAGCAGAGGAAGACATTGAGAGTTCCTCAGTGTTGATTGAGCAGGCTAAGATCCTAGTTTTAGCCTTACCGTCATCATTTAGCTGTTCGCTCGGACGCAATTGAGAAGATAATTTCTTTAGTCAGAGCGAATTTAGTCTCATGGTCTTATGTACTTAATTTTAAGTACTGTGACGCATTGTCTATATGGAAGGAATTTTGTGGTCATTGTACCTTTTAAAATTCTTTCCAGACATAGTATTTATTTCTCGGCCTTATGTTAAGTGAGAGTTATGCTGATGCAACGAAGCCTTGTGTCTTCATCTTTGCCTTTGACTAGGTGGAAAACTTGCCATAGGTCGCTTTAGTCTTCCAACTCTAGTTTTTAGCTCACCTGACTTTCAGTCAGAAGAGCTATAGTGATCACTCACCGTCCGTCGTCCGTCGTCTGGCGTCCGTCGTCCGTGAACATGGTGTTTGCGTCTTCTCCTCCCAAACCGCTGAACCAATTTAATTGATATTTGAGATAATAGTTTGTTATGACATCGCAATTTGATTTTGTTCAAATCAAGTTGCCCCGCCCGTGGGTAGGGCCACACCCAAAAAGTGTGCTGAAATCTTAAAAAATCTTCTTCTCATGAACCAGCAGTAGCAGAGACTTGATATTTGGTGTGCAGCTTCCTTTTGAGGTGTAGACTCAGATTTGTTCAAGAGAAGTTTGTGGGGCTATACTTGGCGTCGTTATGGGAGGGGCAAAATTTTTGGCCCCGCCCAAAATTTCTATATTTTTATACTGTACCAATGACCCAGACATAGCTGGTGCTAACTCTTAAAATATAGGGCCAAACACAAATTTTGCCCCCCAATCCCCAAAATTTGCATCTAAAACCAAAGAAAACATGTCCTGAATGGCCCTCCACACATCACCTCTACTGCGCATGCGCAGTGTCAAGGACGTTCCGAAATTGGCGCCATTAATCATTCTAAGTTTGGCCCTTCATCAGTTAATATCTGACTGATCTTTGTGCTTGTAAATCTCAGTTTAAATGATGCCAGACACATAAATATTAGTGAAATGGTGATTCTAAGGAGGATAGAGAAGGAGGAGAGGAAAATGTGTGACAGAATATTATCAGGGCTGTAACTTAAAATTTTTTAATGAAATTATGTTAAGTTACCTATTTTCGAGGCAGCAGCCATTTTGTTGTCATTCTGATTATTTAGTTACACTGATTTTTCAGTGTTTTCCTCTCTCCCTGTCCTTTAAGTCCCCCCTTGCTATTCTCCCATGCTTTTGGCATAGTTTCTGTAATTATTATTACTAAATTTTCTTGGGAGTTTTAGCTGAATAACAGAATGAATTCTGTTCTTTTCCCCATGTTTACGTCTTCACCTACGGGTGGTTAGGCATTGTGTTCTGCATCTACCATCTGATGTTCTGCAGTTTCTTCCCTGGAAGTCTCTGTTTTGCATCAGATAGTGTATTTTTGGTAACTGATTCCGGGCCTGGGTGCCTGGAGTCTTATTTTAGTGTTTTTACATTCATTGTTTACATTTACAACAGCCCTCTGTGTGAGGGGGGGATTTCTTGAAAATAATATCTTGATGTTATTTTAATCATAACTAGATTCATTATTATTGTTCGTAAGTGTTGAATAAATTGTTTAAAATATTTTTAAAATTTTTGTCCACACTTAGGCTTGGGATCCATTGGGGCTCAACGTTACTTTTCAGAAACTTGGGCTGTTCTGAAAAAATATTTTTTCAAAATATCTTGATTTCAATTATTTTTTCTATATTAATGGATCATATTATTATTATGTATTTTGATTGCCAGGGGTTGGTGCGAGTACCAGGACTTGTTTTCTTTTCTCATTGAAAGGATTTTGATCAATTGTAATAAGAGGAAGTCTTCCTCTGACTTTTATAATCATTCTATATGTGGTCAGTGTACTCGCATTAACTCCTGTTCTGTATCGTATGATTTCGATGACAACATGGGAAGCGTATGTCACAGTATGTTAGTGGGGAATTGGACACTCCGGTCCTTTCCCCGCAGGGTCACTCTACTTTATCAATTTCTATTTCAGACGATCAAGATTAGGGTGATGTATCTGTGATGTCTTCCAACAGTGTGCCTCCGTCGTCACAATTAATGAAGGGCTAGCGGAAAAGTGCTCATGTAAATACGCCAATTGCCTAAGAGGACCCTAGTAGGTTCGACGGCCTTTGACGTCCGCTAGCTCGCCCGGTGTAGCGTCCATTCATCGAATGGTTCGGCAGCCGGGTTCATCCGTTGCGGTCTAGAAGGAGTTTTGGGGTGATGCGAGCACTATAAATCAACCAAATGCACACCCAGTGACGGCAGATTAGAGGGAGAACGAAGGAAGCCTTTTAGTCCGGTTCATAGCTCGTTCTGGTCCATCCGGACGGCGAGCGAGAGAGGCCCCTCTCTCGTACAACAACATCTGGCCCCAGATGTTGTGGTACAAAATGTTTCGCATTCGGAACATACGTCCGTCGCTCGGGACGCTCCGACATATAGTCAGTCCGGAGTGGACTGTCATAAGGCTTCCTCATTCTCATGGTAGCGCACACGACCGCTCTTGGCTACATGACCTCGGATATCCAGTCAGCTTCGCCAGTCAGAGAATCATCGGCGACCAGGTCACACCATCCGGTAGCCAGGGACACGAGGCCTGCAGACTCCGGACGTTCGCATAGGAAAGTGTGCGGGAGTCAACGTACACGGAGCTTCCGGCGGCAATGCATCGTAAGACTGCTACTGCACAGGCCTCGGGAACGGACGTGCTTTCCTAAATAGCACAGTTTATCGCAGCATCCCAGCATCAACTGAATCTGTTGCATATTTTTTATCCGACGATGCTGGGTCGGGACGCTCCGCGGAAGCGGGTACGGACGTCCGAAAATTTCATCCGGTCCGACGGGATACCGAAAGGGATTTGGAGGATTTTGAGCTTTCCCTTTCAGAACAACATATGCTGTTGTGTATGTCATCTGACTTGATCTTCTACAGCTTCTTTCGTCGGACCAGAATGCTGCGATGCCGGATAAGAAACTGATAGCGTCGGTGGACTTAGAAATTTTTGGTTTGGTTCAGGGACATCGTCCCTCAGTTCCGACATAGCCCAATAATATCACACAAACTTTAGAATTATTGAACGACGCTATATATATTATTATTATATGCTTGCTATAACCAAGCATTTCTGGTTTCTTGTTCGCAAAGTTACGGAGATGTCTTTCAAAAGTGTGCCTCTGTCGTCATAGTTAATGAAGAGCTAGCGGCAATAAGTGCTCATGGAATATGTCTATCGCCTAAGGGATCCCTTGTAGGATCGACGGAGTGACATTCGCTAGCTCACCCAGTGTAGCGTGCATTCATCGAATGGTTCGGCTGCCGGGTTCGTCCGTTGCGGTCTAGGAAGGAGATTTGGGTGATGCGAGCACTATAATTACTTTAGTACTCACCCAGTGACGGTGGATTGAGGACAGATCTGAGGAAGCCTGTTAGTCCGGTTCCTGGCTTGTCCAGGTCCGTCCGGGCTGTGAGCGAGAGAGGTCCCTCTCTCGTCCAACAACATAGGGGACCGCATGTTGTGGTTCATATATTTTACATTCGGAGCATATGTCTGTCGGTCCGGACGCTCCGTTACATTGACAGTCCGAGAGACTGTCGATAATGCTTCCTCATCCTCACAGCAGGGCACACGACCGCACATTGGCTACGTGACCTCGAGTATCCGATCAGTTTCGTCATTCAGTGATTCCACGGCAAATAGGTCACGCCATCCGGTAGCCAAGGGACACGAGGCCTATACACTCCGTTCGCTCGCATATTGGTAGTATGCACGGGGTAACGATCACGGAGCTTCCAGCGGCAATGCATTGTAGGACCACTTCTCCTCAGGCCTCAGTGACGGACGTGCTATCTGAGTTAGCACAGTTGTTTCGCAGCATCCCAGTAATCGACAGTTTCTTACTCGAATCAGGAATTATATGACGGCGCTGGGTCGGTGCGGTCCGCGGTTGCATCAGGTATGGACGACCGAACGCTTTATAGGGTCCGACAGGATGGCAAAAGGGATTCGAAAGATTCCAGTTTTCCCTTTCGTAGCATCGGAAGCTGCCATTCTTATCTTCTGGCATTATCTTCCAGTGATTGTTATTTCAGACTACATTGCTGCGATGTTGGATAAGAGACTTATAGCGTCATTGGAGACGGAATTTTGGATCGGTTCAGGGACATTGTCCCTGACTTACCGACGCAGTCCAATAATGTCATTACAACATGTGTTTTATTTTTCGACGCTATATATGCATATAATCCTGCTACCAAGCATGATAGTTTAGTTTCTTGTCCGCAATGCTCATTTCTGCCGTTTTTTCATTTATACGAATAATTTATTTTGGCAGAGCAGGGCATACCGAGAGTTCATATGCGTCTAGACGGCGTGGTTAAAGACTGGAAATATTCTTTTTCGCCGTCTATGTCTTTTCCAACCACAATGTTGGAAACGACAATGATGTCTAGTAGACTTAACTTAGACGCTTTATCATACGTAATCCACCTTACTGAGGCGTTATCATTACGTCTTCAAGAAAAGATTTACGGGATATTATTCTCAATGTGATTTCTTTTGAGGGCAGTAGTTTGTTCACGTATAACTCCGCCCTTCAGTGGCTGATTGGAGTTGGTTAGACGTGACGCAGCCCTAGCTACATCCACGCGCGTGGATAGTAAGGTGAAGAACTCTCTCAGAGTCGCTTCGTTCTCGGAGAAGCCTCTCTTCGACGGCAACTTTTCGGCAATCCATGAATTGCTCGATTTACATGTTCTCTTGTCTATCTAGTGTTACAAGAGATTCAGACTGGGGCAAACATTCGGTGGTTGACTCAGTGAGTGCCACTGCAGTTGCCGGATCCGAGTGTTATGGTTATGACGGTTGCCAGTCAAACAGATTGGGATATAATATTGATCCCAACGGATTCGAAGTGCCAGGGTCTTTGGGTTCCGCAGTCTAAGCAAGCAATTATCTTCCGCGGAATAATGTTTTTTAGGCTTGCTTTATGTCATTGCATGAACATTATTCAGAAACGCATGTCCAAATCCTGTCCATTAATTCGACAGTAGTGGCGTATCTCCGGAACCAAGGAGGCACTCATTCGTTTCCGTTATTTAATTTAATGGAAAGAATCCGTCTGTTGGTTATAGTACACCAAGTTCTGTTTCGGTCGTCTGATTGTTTTACCGGACTCCCGTTCACTTAGGGGTCGCTTGTTGCCGTCAGAATGGACTCTCAACAAACAAGTATTCAATCAGATTTGCTATCTATGGGAGCGCCCAATGATAATTTATTTTCGACACAGCTTGCTAATCAATTGCAGACGTATGTGTTGGCTTGTCCGGATCTCTGAGCTAATGTTGTTAACGCTCTATTGATCTAATAGGATGGAATGATAGGATACGCGTATCCTCTGGCGCTGTTGTTTCAGCAGGTATTGCTAAGATAAACAACCACAATACATTTCTGTTGATAGCATCTCTATCTTCACAGAGACCTTGGGTAATTTACTCGGATGTCTACTGTGGGTCTTAACGCGAAATCTTCCTCAATGAGAGGATCTTTTTTCGCTGGGTAAATCGTGTCATCTTTATCACAACCCGCAAGGTCGCAACCTTCACGTATTCCGTTGTGTGGTCCGTATTGCATTGTAAGCATTGTACTGGACGAGCTTTGGATGCGATTTCTTACTATAGGAGATCCTCTTCTTTGCTATTCTATGTGGCTAAAGTGGAGGCTCTTCCGTCGTTGGTGTAGGGATCACTATGTTCATATTGTTGATCCCTCCATACTACTCATTACAACTTTTTAGTATACTTGTTTGACAAGATCTACTGCAGCCTGTTATTATTAAGGTTATAGGTTTATGTTACCTCATACCTATGCACTCTATGATAGTTTACAATTGAGTCTTATGTCTCTTTATCTAAGTCAGTTAGTAACTTTTTGATAAATAGACTTAGAATCTTTAGATTAAATTCCTATATGGAATTTAACTTCGGTTCTTATTTAGCTAAGTAATCATTTGAGCCTCTGGAAACAGTAGTTTTCAAATTCTGACCTTTTAGACAGTAATTATGTTGGCTTCTCTTTTACTGAAGAGTCAGTGAGTTTCATGCACTATTGATGGATGATTTTCACTTTCGTAGTTTCGGAATCACTACTTCCTTTACTATTTAGGTTGGATTTTTGCATAAGAGTTAGACTCCTATATCCGGAACCTATTGTTATTAAGGTCCTTCTGTCTTTGTACGGGCATAGGCCTTTACTCTGTCCGGTTAGAGTTTATGTATTTATAAACAGATATCTGTTTATTACTACGGGTGTAAGCTTCTTCTGTCTTTGATGCCTAATAGAAGGACGTTACGCTCCATTCTATTGCTAATGGATTCAATTAACTATCGGTACTGCTTATAGTTTATCATTGACTCAGCAGTTGTGCTTAAGATTTCGGCTCATGAAGTAAGAGTTCTTCTACATCTTGGGCTTACATTAATAGTGTCGCTATTATAGATTTTTGAAGGCTGCTCATTGCGCTCAGCCATCCACATTCATGAATTTTTATCTCAGAAATATCGAGTCCATTTCTGGAGGCCTCTATTGTTAGGTCTCTTATCTACTGCTCAGAATGTCATTCACTTAACAGTTGCTACTATAGCTAGGTAGGCTGTCTGTTTCGGCAGTGACTCCGTTCTGCTGCCCTCTTCGCTCTGGGCTATTTGACCCAGGGCAAGAAAAAGGGGGGGGGGGGGAGGGTGTTCCCTTGGGTCACCTGTTTTACTATGAAAACAAGGGGATACCTCCTCCGGAGTTAGTAATTCTGAGCTGTTATTGGGATGGTTGTTTAGTGAGTAGTTATGTTTTAAAAATTCATTCAAGTCTTAGTTTTTAAAGTGTAGCTTTTGAATATAGCACGTGTCAACGGACATGATTATGCAATCCTCAGACACTTTTAAGGAGTATAAGAGTCTCTATTCTCTAGACTTACTTTTTTTATTGGCTTACTTTAAAAATTATTAGTATAAGGATTATATTGGATATTAATAGAGTACATGGATGTATGATGCTCAATTTTGGAAGGTGTTGTATCTTTCTAATTTATCATAAATAAGAAAGATACATGTAAGGCCTATTACTTCTTTTTCCCTACTGGGGATGACTCTATTTTATATTATTGAGCGTATTCCATCTTGCTCTATGTCCTTGGCCCTCCAGCCTTTTTACTATTCAGCTATGTCTGGGTCATTGGTACAGTATAAAAATGTTAAAAAATTTATAGTAATTTCTATATTTTTTTATACTTACCAATGACCCAGACGGGGATGGCCCTTCCAGGAGTTGGGAACTCTTGCCTCCCCGCTGAGTACATAGCGCTTACCAGGCACTGGTTATTAGAACGATTAATGGCGCCAATTTCGGAACGTCCTTGACACTGCGCATGCGCAGTAGAGGTGATGTGTGGAGGGCCATTCAGGACATGTTTTCTTTGGTTTTAGATGCAAATTTTGGGGATTGGGGGGCAAAATTTGTGTTTGGCCCTATATTTTAAGAGTTAGCACCAGCTATGTCTGGGTCATTGGTAAGTATAAAAAATATAGAAATTACTATAAATTTTTTAACTTTCCAAACCGAGAGGCTGATTTGAACCAAATTTTATGTGAGGGCTTATTGGGTCATAAGTACCTAATTTATGCTGATTTTTTTTTTCCCGTAGCCCCATGGGAACCGCAGGAGCTAAAAATAGAAAAAAATTAAAACGCCCATATCTCCAAAACTGCATGGCACCGAGAATTTTTATTTGGTGTGAAGCTTCCTTAGGACCAACAGAAAGAACTGGTAAAAAAAAATTGCCATCGGTTTTATCATAGGGTACAGTTTCGGGACTTTGAAAAAGTGCTGAGTCAGCACTTTTTAACACTGTAGGCAATGGGAAAAACATTAAAAAATCTTCTTCTCCAGATCCAGCAGGCAGAATCTTTTGATATTTGGTATGCAACATTGGAGGGTGGATCTGATTCAAGTTTGTTCAAATCGGCCCCCCTGGGTTCATATTTGGGCTCAGTATAGGAGCCCGATTTCGAACTTAGTGCATTTCAGGCAAATTTCTTAAAAAATCTTCTTCTCCAGATCCAGCAGGCAGAATCTTTTGATATTTGGTATGCAACATTGTGGGGTGGATCTGATTCAAGTTTGTTCAAATCGGCCCCCTGGGTTTATATTTGGGCTCAGTATAGGAGCCCAAATTTGAACTTACTGCATTTCAGGCAAATTTCTTTGAAAATCTTCTTCTCCAGATCCAGCAGGCAGAATCTTTTGATATTTGGTATGCAACATTGTGGGGTAGATCTGATTCAAGTTTGTTCAAATCGGCCCCTTGGGTTTATATTTGGGCTCAGTATAGGAGTCCAAATTTGAACTTACTGCATTTCAGGCAAATTTCTTTGAAAATCTTCTTCTCAAGATCCAGCAGGCAGAATCTTTTGATATTGGGTATGCAACATTGTGGGGGGGATCTGATTCAAGTTTGTTCAAATCGGCTCCCTGGGTTTGTATTTGGGCTCAGTATCGGAGCCCAAATTTGAACTTAGTGCTTTTCAGGCAAATTTCGTAAAAAATCTTTTTCTCCAGATCCAGCAGGCAGAATCTTTTGATATTTAGTATGCAACATCGTGGGGTGGATCTGATTCTATTTTGTTCAAATCGGCTCCCTAGATTCATATTTGGGCTTACTATAGAAGCTCGAATTTGAACTTAGTGCATTTCACTCAAATTTCTTAAAAAATCTTCTTCTCCAGATCGAGCAGGCAGAATCTTTTGATATTTGGTATGCAACATTGTGGGGTGGATCTAATTCCAGTTTGTTCAAATCGGCCACCTGGATTCATATTTGGGCACACTATAGAAGCCCAAATTCGAACTTAGTGCATTTCAGGCAAATTTCTTTGAAAATCTTCTTCTCAAGATCCAGCAGGCAGAATCTTGTGATATTTGGTATGCAACATCCTCAGGGGGGTGAGATTCAAGTTTGTTCAAGCCATGTCCCTAGGTCCATATTTGGGCTCACTGTGGGAGCTTGAATTGTAACTTTGTTTGAAATGAGGAATTTTCTTAAAAAAATCTTCTTCTTCAGATCCAGCAGTCGGAATGGTTTGATATGTGGTGAGTAGCATCCTTGGGGGGAGGGGGGGATTCAAGTGTGTTAAAGCCACGTCCATGGGTCCATATTTGGGCTCCTTGTGAGAGCCCAAATTATAACTTAGTCAATATGAGGAATTTTTCTTTAAAAATCTTCTTCTTCAGATTCAGCAGTTGGAATGTTTTGATATTTGGCATGGAGCAACCTTAGGGGGCTGAGATTCAAGTTTGTTCAAGCCAAGTCCCTTGGTTGATATTTGGGCTCACTATGGGAGCCTGAATGACAACTTAGTTCAAAATGCGGAATTTTCTTTAAAAATCTTCAGATCCAGCAGATGAATGCTTTTGATATTTTTTATGCAGCATCCTTAGGGGGGTAAGATTCAAGTTTGTTCAAGCCATGTCCCTAGGTCCATATTTGGGCTGATTGTGGAGCTTGAATTGTAACTTGGTTCAAAATGAGGAATTTTCTTTAAAAATCTTCTTCTTCAGATCCAGCAGTCGGAATGTTTTGATATTTGGTGTGCAGAATCCTTAGTGGTGTGAGATTCAGGTTTGTTAAAGCCAAGTCCCTGGGTTCATATATGGGCTCCCTGTGGGAGCCCGAATTATGACTTAGTTCAATATGAGGAATATTCTTTAAAAATCTTTTTTTAGATCCACTGGTCAGAATATTTGGATATTTGGTTTCAGCTTTTATTAGGAGGAGCAGATGCAACTTGTGGAAATCAATTCTCTGGGTTGATATTTAGGCTACCATGTCAGGTGAACGCCCTCAGGCCCCCTGGGGCCTCTTGTTATGATAAGAATCTATTCTCGTCTCTTTAAGCTGGGGTCTAATGTACCATCACCAGCAGAAAGAGTACGAGAGGTTGCCCTAGACTCAAATCGTCTATTAGGACTCCTAGCAAAGGTATAGGTATACCTAAGTCTTTGATGGTAGCCTTTCATTATTGTAGGATTAAACTACAAGAAAGCATCTATTCTGGACTCTTTAAGTTGGGGTCTAAGCAACTACAGCCAACAAAAGAGTAGGAGAGTTTGTCCTAGACTCAAGTCGCTTATAAGGCTCATAGTGAAGGTATAGGTATCTCTCCTACATATAATTCTTTAGGTTTGTCTATACAACCACTTGGATAGGGATTTCTCATCAGACTGAGTTACTGATCAGACTCCCCTGAGCCGGTGGTTCGAGGCTCTTATAGAACTTGGTCTGGCCGATTTTGACTGGAAGTGGATAATGAGGTTATTTATGATTATCTTTCAGTCGATAAGCTAACGTTAGATCACTTGTATTGTGAACTAGATAATGTCTCATGGGATTTATGATAGGATTCATGTATCCCACTATTCATTTGGCTGGTTCGTCTGTTTCACAGAGCGAATTAACCAGCTGTTTGGCTCACTTTTATCGGTTATCTGACGCATTAACAGTGATAGTTTTATGCGCCGGATGGAATTGTGTGGAGTGGCTTGGAATGTTTTTTCGTTGGGTCGCTTGCAAACATGTCTACTCCAGTTATTAACTGGAGTGGTAGACGTTTTTCACTCTTGACCTGTTTTGTTTTAGAGAATCTTTTAACATAAGGTCAAGTTTGGGCATATATTACGGTTTTCTCAATTATTTCGGATGTGAGTTCATATATTGCATTAAAATCCTGAGTCCGAGGGTCTCTCTGTGCACATCAGAGTTTATCAGAAGAGAAGTATGCTTTTGTTGTCATTATTTTTCAATAGAAGGGACATTTATGTTCATTCTACTGTTAAGTAAGTCAGTTAGCTGTTCGTACTGCTTGGGTTATTTATCCTCCAGTTAGCAGTCAATGCTTAAGATTTCAGCGCATAAGTAAGCGCTGGCTATATCTTGCACTTATTCTAACTGTTTGGCTATTATATGATCTTATGTGGGATATCTTCAGGATAGTTCAGTTTTCGGCACATGGGAATAATAGTTTCCATTATTTGTGTCGCTAGTATAAGGCTTTTGAGCGCATACATTGATGCTCAGTTGTTTTTTTTCATGGGAATGAATGATAGGATATGTGTATCCTTCAATTGATTTGTTTCTATTGATTTCATTGAGGTTATGGGGTCTGCTATTGAGCATTCACCAGAAGCTTCCCCATTAGAGGGTTTTCTTCTTTAAGGGAAGTTTTATTCTTCATGTCATTCTCCGCTCTCAGTGGCATTACGGAGTATTCAGACTTGAAGTAGCTTCATGGTCTCTATATTATTGCTGTCGGCAGTCATTAAGTAATGTGGGTGAGGAGGTTTTGACATATATTTGAATCGCCCCTACCCCCCCCCCCCCCCACCCCCTCACACACACACTCACGCTGTCGCATATATATTTTTTAATACATACATACTTTGCGTCTGGGTCATGTTGGATGGCACCATCATATGCATACATGCAGTTCTGTTGCATTTGTTTCTGGTATTTATTTTCTGATTTTAGAGCCGGTATATCATACCTACCTCCATTTCTAGATCCTAGTCTCTATTTTGTCGGTTCTCAAATCACATATTCTCACGTATTTATAGTTGTAGATACCAAATAGTGCACGTTGGAAAGTGTTTTTACCAGATTTAATATTACAGAGTCCTCCTGTGAATGATCTTGAAGCGTGTTTTCTCTGCAGAGATTGTTTATCTTATTCCTCTTTTGTATGTATATGTTACAATTGATTTTTCACTGATTTCATCGTACCTGTATACGGCATCTGCAGTGCATATTTTATAGCGGATAATGTTATTTAATAAACTCATCGCTATAGCCTTGGCTTGTGAAGTGGCATTAAGCACCATTTATTATTCATCAATTAATTTTTTGAGTGCCTGATTGATATTTATTTATATCGTTTCTGGGTACTGCTTATTGATTCTAGAGCTCTCCCCTCTTTCTTTTGAAGTTATGTTAAAAAAAAAGGGGGGGGGGCCTCATTTTGTCCACTTTTCTGCCTTATGGGGTATGTAACTATTGAGGAAGCTGTCTTGTCCGTACAATGTTCGGCGATCAGCTGCTGTATTATTGTGTGGCATAGGTTTATGGGAAATTTTCTCTCATTCTCAGTATGCCTTAATTATTTTTAGGGCCTAGACCAGACTAGTCTCTAAAATTGTTTATTTGTTACATCTTAATTAACATGATTTTATGCTTAGATTTATGATGTACGTAATTGGGATACATATTAGGTTATGTCTCTTCTATTATGGTATTAAGAGACATACATGTAATTCTAATTTCTTCATCATGGATTGAAGGATTTTATCTATGTTGATCTACTATTTCTGAAGTTCTAGGCCCTCCGCCTTTTTACGATTCATCTAAGTTTGGGTCATTGGTTACAGTATAAAAATATGAAAAAATTTATAGTAATTTATATATTTTTTCATACTTACCAATGACCCAGACGGGAATGGCCCTCCCATGAGTGGGCAGTACTGGGCACTCCTACCTGAATTATTACAAACTTTTTTTTATACAAAGAATGATTTATTTGGCACCAGATTCGGTGACTTCCTGGAGTCTGCGCATGCGTGGAGGGTAAAATGTATGGAGGGCCAGATAGGACTTCTAATTTTCGGTTTTGCATGCAAATTTTGGGGATTGGGGGGCAAAATTTGTGTTTGGCCCTAGACATTTTGGGGCTAGCACCAGCTAAGTCTGGGTCATTGGTAAGTATAAAAAATATATAAATTACTATAATTTTTTTCATTTTTTAACTTTGACATGGTCACTATCAGGTGGGCCTCCACCTGACGTTGACCATGTCAAAGTTAAAAAAAAATATCAGTCAAAGATAGGTTTTCTCACCAAATTAGCAAATAATATGAGATTTAAACAAATTTCTTCTGGGGGAGAGGAGTGGGGGGTTTGGGGTGGTGGGAGAAATGGGACATAAAAAAAAACAAACACCTCAATGACTTATTGATATTTATTTAAAGAATAACATAAATATATGGATCAAACAAAACAGAAATAGTACAAGTCTTGAGAATATCACAAAAACTTACTACAGTGGAACCTTCTTAATTTAATTACTGCTTTGCCAGAGAAAAATATTCAGTTAACTGACATATACAATTAACAGGAAATGGGTCACTTTCCTATTTTTTAATGATGCATTGAGTATTTATTCTATTATGTCTTGTTTGACAGAGCTCATTGAGCTCTGTCAAACAAGATATAATAGATTAAATGCCAAAATTGGGTGTACTGAGGCCAAATATGTCTTATCAATGTGGGAAATTAGAGTAATTCTTCGACAGATTGCACAACTTTTTATTCAATTAACAGGAGTTTACTCTATAACCTATATGCAATTGACAGGCCAAATGTGTATTGAGGGTATGGTAAATGGTTTGGTGTTTGGAATTTTTTTCTCGATTAATGGATATTCAATGAAGAGCTATCCAATTAAGTGGGCTCCATTGTACAATGAAATTTGATTTTGAGACACACCTTCACTCAATATATGAAAATATTGAGGCGCTTTTAAAATCAATAGATAGTTTATCAAAAGAGGAAATCGACTCAGTTTGAAATATTCTTGTTGGCATTTTTGTGAAGGTGTCGTTCTGAAATGTTATTGATTTATTTATAAGTGTATATGGAACATTACTTTCAAATGACATTTAGTATAATGAAAACATACTAACATCCAACCTTCAGTTTTCCCCAACACATTACTAAAATTCAACATATAAGCCTCAAGACTTACAATTTTTAAAAACTAAAAATGTCAACTTTATACCTAAACTTAACACTCAATTTGAGTTTCAACCATTTTTAAAATAACCAATCAAAATGTAAAAAATATATGTAATATATTAACCCTTTAAACAACGTAACAGCCAAAATCGGCCAGCGCTATTCAGAAAAATCGTCATTCCAATTTTATTATGCTTTCAACTTTTGTCTCCAAAACATAGCCTACGACCTCTCATTGGAATGAGCTCAACAAACTTGTTCCAATGAGCGGTCATAAACTATGTTTTGGAGACAAAAAATTAAAATGTTGAGTTATTCAAGAATTTGTTTTACAAGTGTTGTCTGATATTCACGTTAGGTAAAGGGTTAAACATACAGTATCAAGTAACTATCAACACTGTTTTTCATTGGTTCAGAAACACTTATAGGCACTCTCCCATGGCCTTATGATTGAATGGTTATGTCCTTTCAAATGCTTAGAGGAAGAAGTGTGTTTCTAGTAGGAACAAAGTGTCCGTGCTAATGGGGAATGGTGTAAGATAACCTTTTGCGAAGTAACAACAAATATGTTTTCGAACAAGTTTAGAGTCAAAAGGAACACAGTCACCACCATTCAAGATGTGGAAAGCATTTGCAATGGCGTACACTCCACAGTCACTAGTGTTGTTCTGTCTGACTATCTCAGGATATATAACTTTGATAACATCAAATCCTTGGATCACATCTTTGAGCATAACTTGTAGATTCTTTGGCATATGTTGTACTGCAGTCCTGAAGTAAGTGGGAATCTTTCCTTCAACAGAAGCTGCCCGATGTTGACATGATTATCCGAAAGCCAGTCACCACGCTGAAGTTCCTTCTCGGGAGATGTAAGGATGATTTTCTTTATGGCAATAGATTGAAAACCACCATCTGACTGGCCGGTAACAACACAAGAAGAATTACTGTCTGTATCACTATGATTGCTGTTTTCACTGTCTGTATCACTGCTATTGCCACTGTTGTTGGTTGCGCTGCTGATGTAAGCCTTCAATCTCGATACATTGACTGTTGTCTTGAGTATTTTACCTTGCTGATTTCTCACACGATAAACATTTGGCTGGGTCATTTCGAAGATTGTGTAGGGTCCAGTCCACCTGCAGTCAAGTTTCCCTCCAGCTCTGTTGGAATTTCATAGATTCTTCATTAAAACTTGTTGACCAACAGAGAATTTGGTGGTATTGTTGTTTCACCTATCATAAGCTGTCTTCTGTCGAGTCTGAGCCTTCTTGATGTTCTCCATCGCATTGTTGGTGTAAGAGTTGCATAGGTTTTTCATGGTCTCCACAGCAGATTTGACATAAGGTGAGATGGGTGGAATAGATGTGTCAGGTGCATTTGGTAGGTTAGAAGGCTTTGGTTGATCTGATGGATTCTGTTGATTGGGTAGATTCATTGAGTCAGGCAGATTCAGTAGGTTGGATGGATTTGGTTGGTCTGGTTGATTTTGTTGGTTGGATGGATTAGAAGACAATTCAACTGGAAGTCATGGTTCCCTGCCATAAAGCAAGTAGAATGGTGAATAACCTGCAAAATAGAATAATGGGTATTCTTGACAATTCACACAAAATAATAAATTCTCGAGAAAAGTTCCACACCCCCACGCAATGTACAAACTCCCAACTGTTTGTAGAAACCGGATTGTTATACTCCCCCTCCACCCCCTTCCCAATCAATATACCCACAATCCATTGTATAACCCATAACATTTACAAGATTAATTCCCAAAAACTTCCACTCTCCGAGATAGGTCAGCAAAACCATTTTTCCTGGATGATGTGTCCCATATGAAGTTTTGATAATACAGTAATCCTTCTGAAGACATTTTAAACAGTTAACAGACTATTTTGTATATGTGGCTTTATAAGTATATTCATGACTTACCTTTTTTGCCATGGCAGAAGAATACGCCATCTTGAATTGAAAACTTCTTACATTTTCTTCTAAAGTCTTTTTTTCCTGTGTTCGACTCAGGGAACTTGGATATTTATTTTCATGCACATAGTTGAAAATATCATCTAAGTTATCAAGAAATGTTTGATTAGTAGGACCTTCAGTTTCATCAGTCATTTTTCTAACAAAATCACAAACTGGAGCAGAGTGGATTAAAAGTGAACATTGAGACCTTTAAATAACTGAACTGAAATATTTAAGCTAAAAGCTAAAAGAATGGTTTTAGCGCACCAAAGGTTCGCTGGGACGTTTTGGGGCAAGCTCCTTTCGACCCTCGTGTGCGGTATGGTATACTTCCATTAATTTGAGACAGCGTCATCTGCATCATGTCTGAGTGGTGTAAAGGTGGAAGAACATGGAAGTTGATGTTTTTTGTTGTTCTTCTTCAGGCAAGTATAGTCTGCCGCTTGTGGTTTTGTAGACAAGGTAGTCCTTCATCGGCAAGTATAGTCTGCCTTGGGCTCTTTGCTGGCAGGTACGATTGAGGCGACTTGACAAGCGAAAGAAACCAACGGACCTTAACAAGGTGCCGCCCATCCTGAACATTCCTGGTTCAGGTAACAGGTCTGCTATTTTCATTGGGTCGGGAAATGCTGTGCGCTAAAGAAGTGCGTTACAAAAATTGGCCAAGAAATCGGGGCGCAGGACCAACACTCGCCTCCCTGGGGGTGGATGCCCACCTCCAGGGATGGAGTAAAGGATGTGCTGAAGCCATAAGGTAGAGTCTGAAAGATAGTCAAAAAAAGTAAAAAAAAAACTTGGAGTTAAAGCAGCAAAAGATAGAGTGGAGTAAGGAAGTATGTGCATTTGTAAAGTCTGGATGTGTTTTAGTGGAGTGTGTTTTTCAGGCAAGTATAGTCTGCCGCCTAAATGAGTGTTGGGGCTATCACTGGCAAGTATAGTCTGCCTCAAGCTCTTCTGTTGTTGTTTTTTTTGGTTGTTGTGATGTTGCTTGCTGGCGATAGTGGAGTCTTTCTTTCTGTGGTGTCTGATCTGGTACCTTTGTGGTGCTATGTCCTATGTCTCTGCTGTGGCTAAAATTAAAAAAGTATAGGATGATTAGAGATCCCCTCCCCCCCCCCCCCCCCCCCCCCCCCCTTATCTGTGAGCTACTGTTCTTGTTTCGCATGGCTTGGCAGTGTGGCTGTTTTGTCGGCTGTTTTCGTGGTTTGGTTGTCTCCGGTGTCCTGTGTGTTTCTTCGGGCAAGTATAGTCTTCCACTGGATAAGTGTTGGAGCTATCATTGGCAAGTATAGTCTGCCTCAAGCTCTTCTGTTGGTGGTCGATGTGTGGTCCCGAGTGATGACGTTGGTCGGTCAGATGTCTGATTCTGTTGGTATGTTTGGTTCCTGATTGGTTGTCCGTGCTGTGTGTTTGGGTATTGCTGAAATTAGATATTAGAGATTAGTGAGCACCCCCCCCCCCTTCCTGGTTGTCTTCTCATGTCAGTTCTATAGTTTTCCGAGGCTTAGAGTGAGGTTGCAGCGGGAGGGTAACAGATTAACACACTAGACCACATCCGAAGGTGTTACTTTCCTGTTGTACCCTTCGCTTGTTGCGATCTTTTTGGGGTTAGTTTAAGGTTATTTGGGGGTGGCGGGGATCGCAGGCTTTTTTTTGGTTAGTTTAAGGTTATTTGGGGGTGGCGGGGATCGTGGGCTTTTATATGGGCTGAGCTTCTGAGGCTGAGAGTGAGGTTGCAGTGGGAGGGTAACAGGTTAACACACTAAACCGAGGGTGTTTCTTTCCTGTTGTACCCATCACTGTTTATAGTCTTGTTTAGGTTATTTTAAGGTTATTTGGAGAAGGCAGAGATCAGGCTTATATAAATGCTCGGACTGCTAGTACCTAGTAGGACTGGTAAAGGCTCCCAGCGCCAAGCACACTTATGTGCAACAGCAGACAAAATTGGCTCTTGTCTGCTATCGCATACAAATGTGCTCGGGCTGCTAGCACCAGTGGGATTGGTAACAGCTACCACCGCACTTTGGACCTTCCAGGGTTGTTGTTATTTCATTTTTATTTTGTTCGGCTCAGAGAACAGGTTTACACACAATACCACACCCGAGGGTGTTACTTTCCTGTTTTTCTCTCTGTTTAGTGGTTAGGCCGTTTTGTTTATTTTTGGCAAATGTTTGGGTTTTTGTCTACTGTCGCATATTTCCTTGAGTTTAGGTATCAGAGTGCTATCTTTGAACCATTCTAGGTTTCTGGTAGCTAGCGTGGCGAGGCGGTCTTTGACGGTTGGGATTTTGGCCCTTTGGTGGAGAAGTTTGATAGGGGTGTCGTATGGGGCTTGGAGGGCTATTCTCAGTGCTTGGTTCTGGACTCTTTGGAGTTTGGCAATATTCGTCTTGTAAGTATCTGTCAAGACTAGGGCCCCATATTCAATTACTGGTCGTATGAAGGCCTTGTACAACTTGAGTAATACAGTTTCGTTTGCCCCCCAGGTGGTGCCCCTTAGCATTTTAAGTAAGTTTATTCGTTTGGTAGCTCTCGTGGCTACGTTGTTGGTATGTTTTGTGAAGCTGAGTCTCGAATCGAGGGTGATTCCAAGGAATTTTGCTTCGGTGCATTTTGGGAGGGTTTTGCCTTTTAGTTGGAGGTCAAAGTCACATTTTTTTCTCCTGGTGGAGAAGGTTATCCTCTGGATCTTGTTTACATTTAGTTTTATTCTCCATTTGTCGCACCATTTTTCGAGGTCGTTGATCGCGCTTTGGAGAGATTTTTGAAGGGAGAGGGGTTGGCTATTGGAGTCCCATAGGCCTTTATCATCTGCAAATTGTGAAATTTGGACATGTTCCGAGATGATTTTGAGGTCGTTTACGTAGATTATGAACAGGAGTGGGCTTAGTACTGACCCCTGGGGCATTCCGGCTACAAGTGGGATACTTTTTGACAATTCTCTGTTGACTCTAACTTTGATTTCGCGATCATTTAGGAAGGAGGAGATTAGTCTATGAAATTTTTGGTGGATGTTAAGTTTGATGAGTTTGTATCTGATGCCGTTGTGCCAGACTGACTCAAAAGCTTTTGCTACGTCCATCAGAACGGCGGCACCGAGATTATTGTTATCAATCACGTTTTTCAGGAGTTCTACTAGGCGATAGATGTGTTCCATGCCTTCTTTGCGGTGCCTATAGGCTCTTTGCCAGTCGTTGAAGAAACTAGTTTCCTCGAGGTGACCCCTGAGTTGATCGGCAATGATCTTCTCAAATACCTTGCTGATGCAGCTAAGGAGGCTAATCAAGCGGTAGTTGGCTGGTTTGGTGAGGTCTTTGTCGGGTTTGGGTATCATGACCCCTATGGCTGTTTTCCAGCATTTAGGAAAACATCCATGGGTGAGGCACACATTGAATATGACTTCTAGCCTGGTTATGTAAGAGTTAGGACTTTGAGGATTTTATAGCTTATTTCGTCCTCACCCGGGAAGGAAGAGCTTTTGCATTTTTTTATCACATTGATTATTTCGTCGGCCATGATGGGTGTAATTAAGGTGTGTTTGTCCCCTTCCTCTTGTTTGTTGCCGAAGTAGGGATCGTGGTATACCTCTGGGTGTGAGTTTACGAAGTTGTCGATTGAGTTCATGACTGAGTCATCATATTCCGGCCCTATGCGGGGTCGGTGAGTATGGCTTAATTGTTCTGCAAAGGTGTCGGCTTTTTCTTTGTCCCTGGCGGCGAGGGTGCCGTCAGCTTTTTCGAGCGGTTTGGACTTTGTAGGGTTGCTTTTTTGACCTGTGAGCACCTTGAAGGTGTTCCAAAATTTTCTCGCATCTTTTGTAGTGTTCAGGTTGGATGTGGCCCTCTCCCAATTGTTTTGTTGTTTGGCCTTTAGTGCTTCTTTAACCTTGCCATGAAGGCGGTTGTAGATTTTTAGCTCACCTGACTTTCAGTCAGGAGAGCTATAGTGATCACTCACCGTCCGGCGTCCGGCGTCCGGCGTCCGTGAACATGGTGTTTGCGTCTTCTCCTCCCAAACCGCTGAACCAATTTAATTGATATTTGAGATAATAGGTTGTTATGACATCGCAATTTGATTTTGTTCAAATCAAGTTGCCCCGCCTGTGGGTAGGGCCACACTCAAAAAGTGTGCTGAAATCTTAAAAAATCTTCTTCTCATGAACCAGTAGTAGCAGAGACTTGATATTTGGTGTGCAGCTTCTTTTCGAGGTGTAGACTCAGATTTGTTCAAGAGAAGTTTGTGGGGCTATACTTGGCGTCGTTATGGGAGGGGCAAAATTTTTGGCCCCGCCCAAAATTTCTATTTTCCAAACCGAGAGGCTGATTTGAACCAAATTTTATGTGAGGGCTTATTGGGTCATAAGTACCTAATTGATGCTGATTTTTTTTTCCCATAGCCCCATGGGAACCGCAGGAGCTAAAAATAGAAAAAAATTAAAACGCCCATATCTCGAAAACTGCACGGCATCGAGAATTTTTATTTGGTGTGAAGCTTCCTTAGGACCAACAGAAAGAATTGGTAAAAAAAAATTGCCATCGGTTTTATCATAGGGTACAGTTTCGGGACATTGAAAAAGTGCTGAGTCAGCACTTTTTAACACTGTAGGCAATGGGAAAAACATTAAAAAATCTTCTTCTCCAGATCCAGCAGGCAGAATCTTTTGATATTTGGTATGCAACATTGGAGGGTGGATCTGATTCAAGTTTGTTCAAATCGGCCCCCTGGGTTCATATTTGGGCTCAGTATAGGAGCCCGATTTCGAAACTTAGTGCATTTCAGGCAAATTTCTTGAAAAATCTTCTTCTCCAGATCCAGCAGGCAGAATCTTTTGATATTTGGTATGCAACATTGTGGGGTGGATCTGATTCAAGTTTGTTCAAATCGGCCCCCTGGGTTTATATTTGGGCTCAGTATAGGAGCCCAAATTTGAACTTACTGCATTTCAGGCAAATTTCTTTGAAAATCTTCTTCTCCAGATCCAGCAGGCAGAATCTTTTGATATTTGGTATGCAACATTGTGGGGTGGATCTGATTCAAGTTTGTTCAAATCGGCCCCTTGGGTTTATATTTGGGCTCAGTATAGGAGCCCAAATTTGAACTTAGTGCATTTCAGGCAAATTTCTTAAAAAATCTTCTTCTCCGGATCCAGCGGACAGAATCTTTTGATATTTGGTATGCAACATTGTGGGGTGGATCTGATTCTATTTTGTTCAAATCGGCTCCCTAGATTCATATTTGGGCTCACTATAGAAGCTCGAATTTGAACTTAGTGCATTTCAGGCAAATTTCTTCAAAAATCTTCTTCTCCAGATCCTGCATGCAGAATCTTTTGATATTTGGTATGCAACATTGTGGGGTGGATCTGATTCCAGTTTGTTCAAATCGGCCACCTGGATTCATATTTGGGCTCACTATAGAAGCCCAAATTCGAACTTAGTGCAATCACTGTGGGAGCTTGAATTGTAACTTTGTTCGAAATGAGGAATTTTCTTAAAAAATCTTCTTCTTCAGATCCAGCAGTCGGAATGGTTTGATATGTGGTGAGTAGCATCCTTGGTGGAGGGGGGGGGGGGAGGGGGAGGGGGGATTCAAGTGTGTTAAAGCCAAGTCCATGGGTCCATATTTGGGCTCCCTGTGGGAGCCCAAATTATAACTTAGTCAATATGAGGAATTTTTCTTTAAAAATCTTCTTCTTCAGATTCAGCAGTTGGAATGTTTTGATATTTGGCATGGAGCAACCTTAGGGGGCTGAGATTCAAGTTTGTTCAAGCCAAGTCCCTTGGTTCATATTTGGGCTCACTATGGGAGCCTGAATGACAACTTAGTTCAAAATGAGGAATTTTCTTTAAAAATCTTCAGATCCAGCAGATGAATGCTTTTGATATTTTTTATGCAGCATCCTTAGGGGGGTAAGATTCAAGTTTGTTCAAGCCAGGTCCCTAGGTCCATATTTGAGCTGATTGTGGGAGCTCGAATTGTAACTTGGTTCAAAATGAGGAATTTTCTTTAAAAATCTTCTTCTTCAGATCCAGCAGTCGGAATGTTCTAATATTTGGTGTGCAGAATCCTTAGGGGTGTGAGATTCAGGTTTGTTAAAGCCAAGTCCCTGGGTTCATATATGGACTCCCTGTGGGAGCCCGAATTATGACTTAGTTCAGTATGAGGAATATTCTTTAAAAATCTTTTTTTAGATCCACTGGTCAGAATATTTGGATATTTGGTTTCAGCTTTTCTAAGGAGGAGCAGATGCAACTTGTGGAAATCAATTCTCTGGGTTGATATTTAGGCTACCATGTCAGGTGAGCGCCCTCAGGCCCCCTGGGGCCTCTTGTTTTGAGTTCCACTCGTTGGTGGGGTCTTTTTCAGATTTGACCTTGCGCAGGGCTATTCGCTTTGTTTTTATTAGAGTAAGTGTGCTCTCGGAGATTGGAGACTGTTCGTCTCCAGGGGCGCACTTCCTCTTTGCGACATATTTCGTCTAGGGTGGAGGTAATTACTTTGCTGAGGTCAGTACACTGGTCGTCAATATCGCTTGCATTTGGGGGGTTTACTTGTTGCGAGTTTGGCGTCGAGAATGTCACGATATAAGTCCCAGTCTATTTTGTTCAGGTTCCTTGAGGTTTTGGGGAGATAGCATACTAGTCTGGACTCAAAGCTAATTGTGGCATGTACTGGTAGGTGATCGCTACCTAGGTCGCCATCTCCCACTTTGTGGTCGATGACGTTTTGCCTAGAGAGTAGCTTGATACAATGAGGTCTAGAATGTCGGAGCGGTGGAGTGTGTTAGAGCTGATATAGGTATCGGATGAGTCTTCGCAAATGATTTGTAAGTTGAGATTTTCGATGTTTTCGAATAAGACATTGCCGTTGTGGTTAGTGGATTTACACCCAAAGTACATATGTTTGGAGTTGAAGTCTCCCATGTAGATACAGTTCTTGTATTTACGTGAGAAAAATTCGAACACCTCGTTACTGACTGTTTATCAGGGCTGTTATAGTAACAGATGATTGTTATTTTTTCATTATCAGCTGTTAATACCACGGCTACCACCTCCGCATCGAGGTGGTCAGTTTCCTCGGTTTATGTTTCACATCGCTTTTTATACGCCCGTTCTGAAAAAAAACGGGTTGTATTATGGTATACCGCTGTCCATCTCCGTCTGTCCGTCAGGTCACATGTCATACGATAACTCAAGAACGCTTTGAGAGATTTTCGTGATTTTTGGGTAGGTGGTGTATATCAATGGAGGGAAGCTCCCTTTCGTTTAGTGTCGCTGTGCGATTAGTCATTCCAGAGTTATGGGACTTTATTACTTAGAAAATTGTTGATTTTTTTACACGGTCGTACGATAACTCGAGAACGCTTTGAGATATTTTCACGATTTTTTGGTAGGTGGTTTATGTTGATGGAAGGAAGCTCACTTTCGGTTGGTGTCACCGTTCGAATAATCATACCAGAGTTATGGGACTTTATTTTTCACATGTCGAACAATAACTTGAAAATGCTTAGAGCAATTTTCATGATTTTTTGGTTGCAAGTATATGTTGATAGAAGGAATCCCCCTTTCGATTTGTGTCACTATCCGATTTGTCATTCCAGAGTTATGGGACTTTATTCATCAAAATATAGGCAATTTTCCACATGTTGGACTTTGAGCAGTTTTCATGATTTTTTGGTGGCAAGTATATGTAACCTGACAAGTACACATGTATACTCATATTGTGTGGTTCCCTCTTGTAATTAATAACGGGCGTATCATGCGCTCATGGCGCAGCTGTTTATTATTAGAAGGGCTACTCCACAGTGGGTAGTGTGGGAGCGGTCCCTTCTGTTTACATTGAATCTGCTGAATGAAAAGCTTCTCTGGTGTGGCGGTGTGCTCACCTTGACAATTGGGGCATTTTAGCATTTTCGGTTTACAGACACTCGAGAAGTTGTTTTCACCACATTTCATACACCTGAGCTGGCCCCTATATTTATAGGCAAAGTGGCCAAACTTCTGGCATTTGTGACATTGTACAGGTGGGGGGTTAGAGTTGTAATCTTCGGCAGAGTGTCTTCGGCCATTGATGGTCACCCCCTGGTCCATTATTTTTAGTTTCCTCTCGCGACTGGGGCATTTCACCTTAAGTTTCCACGTGGATTTCCCTGAGGCTCTCGACGTGAATCTGTCCCAGCTGCAGCCAGAGAGACTAGCGTTTATTGCATCCTTTGGGTGAACCCTGGTTACAACTACAAAGATTTCTTTACTTTTTTGTGCTTGGGGGGGGGGGGGGGGGGGGGGGGGGGCTTGCCTCCCTTGCATGTGCTTTGTTGTCTATTACTGGTGTTTTGATTAGCTGGGGAATGTTGAACTGCCCCAGCGTAGGTCAGTACAGGTGTCAGTTTTAGTGCAGTTGGTTCCACTCTTTCTGAGGGAAGAGCAGGACCGCTTTGTTTTACTGGTGGTTTCTCTAGGCTCAGATTCTGACTCGGGCCTGCTCTGGAGGAGTTGCAAGAGCTAGGAGCTTTGAATTTTTAGCTCAACTTTGGTGAAGCCAAATTTGAGCTTATGCCATGGCCAGTCATCCATCTGTCCATCTGTCCGTCAACAATTCAATACGGCTTGGGCTAGAGGCCGTATTTATGAACCGATCTTTACAAAACTTCTTGGGTACCTTTGTTATGACCGTGGGATGAGAACGAGTGTTTTGTGGTCCGATCCGAAATTCAAGTTGGCCACTGGCGGCCATTTCGTACAGACTTAGGTGAAATCAAATTTTTGCGCAGAACTTCCATATGAAAGCGCTGATTTGAATAAGTTTTTGTATGAATGTTTAGTACCATGGGATACATCACATATAATACAGGTTTTTTTCTCGTACGTAAATTATGCAAATTAGACAAACTTTGATGTATTTAGTGTTACTTTCAGCACTGTAAGTGCAAATGCCAACACGGCTCGGGCTAGAGGCCGCATTTATAAACCGATCTTTACGAAATTTCATGGGTACCTTTGGTATCACCGTGGGACGAGAACGAGTGTTTTTGGGTGTGGTCTGAAATTCAAGATGGCCAACAGCAGCCATTTTGTACAAAATTAGGTGCAATCAAATTTTTGCACAGAACTTCCATATGAAAGTGCTATTTTGAAAATTTTTTGTGTGAATGTTTAGTACCATGGGATACATCACATATAATACGGGTTTTTTTCTCGTGCAGAAATTATGCAAATTAGATGGACTTTGATTTTTTCAGTGCTACTTACACACAGTAAGTACACATGTCAATGCGGCTCGGGCTAGAGGCTGTATTTATCAACCGATCTTCACGAAACTTCTTGGGTACCTCTGTCATCACCTTGGGACGAGAACAAGTGTTTCTGAGTGCAGTCCAAAATTCAAGATGGCTGCCAGTGGCCATTTTGTACCAAAATTAAGTCTAATCAGTTTTTTGTACACAACTTTTATACGGCTCAGGCTAGAGGCCTTATTTATGAACCGATCTTTACGAAACTTCTTGAGTACCTTTGTTATCACCGTGGGATGAGAACAGTGTTTTGAGGTGTGGTCCAAAATTCAAGATGGCCACCAGCAGCCATTTTGTACCAAAATTTGTGCAGTCAGTCTTTTGTACAGAACTTCTGTATGAAAGTTCTGATTTGAATAAATTTTTGTATGAATATTTAGTAAAATGGAATACATCACATACAGTATAGGTTTTTTTCTCGTGCAGAAATTATGCAAATTAGATGAATTTTTATTTATTTAGTGCTACTTATACACTGTAAGTGCACATGTCAATACAGTTCAGGCTAGAGGCTGTATTTATCAACCGATCTTCAAGAAACTTCTTGGGCAGGGCTCGATTTAACTGGATTAGCATAGCACTTTGCTCTCCAATTTCTGAATTTTGCTATTCAAGATTTATTAGTTTCAAGTGCTTTTGGATCAACTGCTAATCAATTTTCCAGGGTGAATAGTAAATTGCTATTCAAAATTTTCAGATTAAATCAAGCCCTGTTGGGTACCTTTGTTATCACCTTGGGACGAGAACGAGTGTTTCTGAGTGCGGTCCAAAATTTAAGATGGCTGCCAGTGGCCATTTTGTACCGAAATTAGGTCCAATCAGTTTTTTGTCACAACTTCTGTACAGCTCGTATTTATGAACTGATCTTCACGAAACTTCTTGGGTACCTTTGTTTTCACCTTGGGACAGGAATGAGTGTGTTTTGGGGTGCCTTTGTTAACACTGTGCTATGAGAACAAATATTTTGGGGTTCAGTCAGACCCACTCTGGGACTCAAAGATTTTTTTCTAGTTTAGCATCTGACTGTCACCCACCTTTACAATACTTTACCTATACATTTGTTACAGGCTACGGTCAGTATTTATGTACAGACCATTACAATACTTTATATGTACCTTTGTTATCAGGTCATTACGTAGATGTTTGTCATTGCTGTGTCACATACTATACATGTACATGTCTTGACAAGTTGAGCTACAGTGTCATTGACACTTTCAATTTGTTCTTCTGTCCACAGTTTGAAAAAAAACCTTCCTCGTTCTGCACCTCCTCCAGCTCAGGCTCCAGATCCTGGCTCCCCATTTTTCCTTTTTATGGGGGTACCTTTGGAGGTATTCAACATTTGAGATAGGGTGGGACCCGTGTCTGTTATGTCCAGGGGATTGCTGTTGCTTATACTATTTTGGCTGCTATTTTGACTGCTCTCGTTGGCTGTCTTCTCGGTGCTACCAGTGTCTATGATTTCAGCCGCGGGTGCTGGTTGCTTGGAGGGAACAGGATTTGCATGGACCTCTGCTACCACCATGATCTCTGTTGGTGGAGAACCAAGTGTAGGAGGAGTTGCCTCTGTAGAACCGGGAGTGTAGGGCAAATTGCCAGATTCTGACTTACCCATCCTTCTCATGAAAAAAAGTAGCTCGTCGAGCTTTTTTTTTATTCTCATTATCTCCTCCATTTCAGCCTGTTGTTCCCTTATCTCTCCTTTTAGGTCATTAATGATCTTTTCCTGCCTTTCTAATACCTGGGCATGCCTCGCTTCAGCCTCTGCTAGCTGCCTCTTGAACTCACCCCTCTCCCTCTCTATGTCTGAGATATTCCCATTTTGTAAAGGCCTGTTAAGTACTGTGCCCCCCCCCCTCTTTGCAATGGAAGGAAACATGATTTTGTCTAACCTTATTAATACCAGGTAGTGATTCCCTTCTGCTGCTGTTATCTTTCTTTGCTTTTTTTGCACTCCATCTTTAAGTATATAGTATGTAGATATTGTAGATCCTGTAGGTACAGTGTTGGTTGCTGATTGCTTGGTAGCTGTCAGGTAGAATTTGCACTTCGGAGTTTATCTCTCCTTATGTCCAATCAATGGAAGTCCGTCTGTCAGAAGCTAACCATGAAATCCTGAAATATTTCCGAATCAAATGGTTTCGCGCGCCAAAGGCGCGCAGAGACAATTTAAAGAACAAGCCCCTTTCGACCCTCTTTAGCTGTAGAATTTTGTGGTGTCAGACCGTGGTAAAGGAGGAGAAGTTGTGGGTTGTTAGCGGCGCTTATGTCTTTTCTGCTTCTTTTTCAGAGGTGTAGGTTTCGAAGGAGAGACAGTGGTAGTTGGTGTTGTTGGTGGGCTGTCTGATGGTGATTGGTGAGGTTTGAAGGGTCTAGTCCTGGCCGAGTCTGGAGTGGTTGTGGGTGATTGCTGAGGCTTTTATTGTAGGTTTCTGGCATCTATTAGTTTTTGGGTTTCTTTGACTTGTTGGAGGAATAGTTGGTAATTCCTGTCCATCTCTTGCTTGTGAAGGTCCCCTTGTATCTTGTTTTCCCATATGATTTTGTCCCAGTCTGTCGTCCGCATCCTGGCATTTTGGTTTTGAAGGAAGAGGCGAGTGGGGATCAGGAAGAGGCGAGAGGGCAGCTTCCATTTCCACCTCAGTCTTCACAGGCTCTTTCACATATGACAACACCGGCTGGGGAGACGGCATTTTGATGGGGCTGTCTGTGGGATGGGAAGTGGTGGCCGCCTCTGGCTCTTTCTTTTCCTCACCATTCTCTTTCTTCATCTCCAAGAATGCCTCCAAGTGTCGGCCATCCCTCCGCTTGGTTGACGGGCTCTTTCTTCTCGGTTTCCTTCTCTCTTTTCAGGGCCTCCAGACCCCCTTGGGTGAGGACCAGTGTGAGAGGGTATCCTCTCACTAAAGGTACTGCCTCTACCCTTGGGGGGTGGTGCGATCTTTTCTTCTGTGGAGAATTCCAGTGTCAGATAGACGCTCTCGCCCTTCTCCTGGATAGTCCAGGTGATGGGACGAGAGACGCCCAGACCTGAAATGGTGTTTTGCAGCCTTGCTGGTAGTTCCAGTGCTCCCATGTTGTTGCTGAGGTGCTCACACCCTGAAGTCAGTAGTGTGAATGATGATGCTGAAATATTCGAATTGAATGGTTTTCCACGCCGAAGGTGCGCAGGGACTGTTTGGGGAACAAGCCCCTTTCGACCCTCTTTAGCTGTAGGATAGGTTTTTGATGGTTTGTCTAGGCATGTCAAAGGAGGAAGGTGCTCGGGTTTAGTGGCATTTACTACGTTTCTGCTTTTTCTTCTTGGAAGGAGGTGGCTGAGATGGCGAAGGCTTGGCAGTAGCTGTTTCTGAGTTTTTGTGTTTTAGCCAGCTGTGGAAGAACGGGTCGCGGATCCTGGCTGCTTCTAAGTGACCTGGTTTGTTGATGAGGACTTTGTATGTTTCCTTAGCCCATTCCATCTGGGTTGATTTAAGGTATTCCAAATAATCATCCCCAGTTCCGTCAAACTCCAGCTTGAGTTTGCCGAAGCACTCAATGGCACGTCCATCCAACATTTCAATGTAGGCCGTCAGGCTAGTATCACCTTCATCAGAAGGCTCATGCTTGGACTCCGAGGTTGAAATGGATTTGAGGCCCGATTGGTTGAGGTTGATAGGAGAGTCAGGTACGGATTGGGCGACCTCCATCTCCTCTGTCTCCTTTTCCAGCTTTGCCTTTCCCTCCGACCTCTGGTGAAGAGGTATGGTTTGGGATTGGTGATACAGGTTTTGGAGGTGAGTTGACAGTGATCACCTTTTCCATCTCTTGATTCCCAGTCTCAGTCCTCTTCCTTTCGATCCACACCTCCATTCGGCTGGCATCCCTGCGTTTAGTGGCTGGTGACTTCTTCGTCTTTGTCTTCTTCTTGCTTTCCACGGGTGTCTCTTCTGTAATAGGCTGTTTTCCCTTCCTCTGGGGTGGACCAGTGTGGGTGGGCCTGTGAAAGATACTACCACTCCCAGGGGTGGGTTTTGCCTTATATTTAACGGTAAGCTGGACGCAGTCACTCTCAACCTGGACATTCCAGTTGAGAAGTGAGCTGGCATCCAGCACCAGTGAAGTGTTCTTGATTCTTTCAGGCAGGTAGTCCATATCTAATTGCTCTTCGCACTCTGAAGTCAGAGGTGTGAATGGTTGATGATTTGGATGAAATGGTTTCGCACGCCAAAGGCACGCAAGGACGGTTTGGGCCAAGCCCCTTTCGACCCTCTTTAACAGTATGTGATTCGGTTTGTCTGGTCTGGCCGTTGTAAAGGAGGAAAGTGTTAAGATGCTTAGCGGCATCTATGATTTCATCTGCTTTTCTTAGGAGGAGGTGGCTGAGTTGGTGATACCTCCTTTGGTGGTGTTGAAGGAGTGGTGGAGGGCTGACTCGGTTGGTAAGGTCTAGCCCTCGCAGCTGCCGGTGGTGAAGAGCTCTTTTGTGTTGTTCTCAGGTAGTGGTTGCTGAGACTCTCTAATCCTGTTCTGAGCATGTTGCCTTTGCACCTGCGATCTTTCAAGGTCTTAATATGGGCTTGTAGAAATATAAGGTGGTCGTCGTCTCTGGCCTTCTCTCCTGGGATACTTTCCACAGACTCCGCGGTGTTTGCTTCCTGGATGGTGTCCCGTCAGAAAAAGCAGGAAGAGCAAGAGTGGGTTTAGCCACATGTGCGATGTCAGCCTCAGCTTCCTGCCCCACAAACAGACCATCCTCCTCCATCTCCTCTTCGGGGGAAGAGTGTGATGGGCTGGAGGTTAGACTATTACCTGGCGAACCAGCAGCCTCCGGACCTTCCACCAGAGTGTAGGGTACCGAGCTGGACGTGGAACGGACAGGGGTAGCAGGCAGTGAGTGTTCAGTGCCATGATTAGCCTCCCTCTCTTCCTTCGCCGTCCTTTTCTTTTCCATGAACACTGTCAGTCGGCGGGCATCGCGTCGTCTGCAGAAGGTCCCTTCTTTCTTTTCCTTTTCTTCTTCTGGCTGTCCTTTGTCTGTGTTCGGCGCTTGTCATCATCCTTTTGCAAGTCCGAATCACTTGGAGGGTGACCAGTGCGGGGGAAAATCCCCTCACGAAAGGTACTACACCTCTCCAAGGACATCGGTTCGGCTTCTCTATCAAAATCCACTGTCAGGTGAATTTTATCCTTGAGCACCTGGATACTCCAGGTGGTAGCAAGGGTAGCCTTCACTCTGACAAGTGTTTCCTGGATAACAAGTGGGAGCTCCATTGTTTAGTAGTTAGCACCTCGGAGTCCAAGGTGCGAATGTGATGGTGTGGTTGTGGTTGATGATTTCACAAAGGAATGATTTCGCGTGCCAAAGGCGCACAGGGACAGTATGGGGACAAGCCCCTTTCGACCCTCGGTAACTGTATGTGATTGCCTGTCTCATGTCTAGGCATGTTGAAGGAGGAAAAGGTTCCGGTACTCGGCAGGTGTCTCCAGTTGTGGTTAGGCCGTCTCGTTGTCTGATATCAGTTGAACCCTCGGGTGAGGACCAGTGTGGGAGGTTGGGTCCTCTCACAAAAGTACTACCTCTCCCCGAGGGTGCAGTCTATCTAGATTTTCAGGCAAGTATAGTCTGCCACTTCGGAGATGATTTTAAGTGATGGCCATCACTGGCAAGTATGATCTGCCTCAGGCTGTCTCTGTTTGATTGGATGTCTTTGAAGGAAACAACAACGACCCCTTTCGGGGACCACCAAAAAAAAGGGGGGCAGGCCTACATAGTAATCCTATTGGGTTGGGACAAAATGATGTGCATTGCGCTTACAAAAAGGGGCAGAGGCGGGATGCAGGACCAACGCTCACCTCCCTTAAAGTGGTCGACCACTTTTAGGGAGGGAGTGGAAGATGTTCAGGAACCGTGGGGGCGACTGTTTCCATAATGGTTAGACTGTCTGTAGCAGTTATTGGGGTGCTGGTCAAAAAGCATCTTCTGTGTACCTGCTTAAAAGAAGAAGGTAGAATTAGTTTTCATTAGAATATGTAGAAGTAAAGAGATAAAAGTAGCATATTATGTTTTAATTGTGATCACAGTTAAGCTGTTAATCTGCCTGTTAGATCACCCTCTTAGGGTGAGAGTGATTTTGTAGCGGGAGGGTAACAGGTTTAGACACTAAACCACACCCGAGGGTGTTTCTGTTATGCCCTTCGCTGGTTTCGACCATATTTAGATTAGTTTGAGTTTATTTTGCATCAAGATTAAACACTGCAAATCCCACCCTCAGCCGGGGAGGCCCAGCCCACACAAAGCGCTCTCGCCTGGTATCTCGAGCGACCTGTGTGGGCAGAGCCCCTCCCCAGCCAGAAATAAGATCTACAGTATCCAATCATGATTTAATTTTAGTTGAGTCGGTGAAGGCAGCCCTTTCTGGTAGAAGGCCACAGTTAAGCTGTTTTTCTGCCTGTTTATTCACCTTCTCGTGCCCTATTTATTTAGTTTTTTAACAATATTTAATCCTGATGTAATTTTGCTTGAGTCCGTGAAGGCAGCCCTTTCTGGTAGAAGGCCACAGTTAAGCTGTTTTTCTGCCTGATAGTTCACCTTCTCGTTCCCTAGTTTTATTCGAGCGGTCTTAGTTTTGATTGCAATTTTTGGGCTTTTGTAGACTTTCGCCGACTTTCGCAAATGGCTCCAAGTTCGGAGATTAGTTTGCTGTCAGCTAACTGGTCATGATTTTTCACGGCCAGGGTGGCTAGGCGGTTTTTAACCCTTAAGCCCCCATATAGCCCCAAACCGCCACTTTTATATTGCATTGAAGCAGGTGCTCCCTTGTGTAATCTTTTTTATTACTCTTGTATGAAGACCAAATTTTCCCTGGCAGTGGTTCTACATCACTGCTGGCTGCCTGTATAGGCAGTCAGCAGTGATGTAGAACCACTGACAAGCCATCAATAACTATGTAAGCAGAAAAAGGCCATAAATATTTTAAAATTAATCTGAGGACTTAAGGGTTAATGGTTGGGATATCGGCCCTTTCGTGGAGTGTTTTGATGGGTGTGTCCCATGGGGTGCGGAGGACAACTCGAAGTGCGTGATTTTGGACCTTCTGGAGTTTTCCCATATTAGTTTGGTTGAGGTTAGTTAGTATCATTGCACCGTATTCGAGTACTGGGCGCACAAAGGCTTTGTATAGTTTGAGTAGGGTGGACTGGTTGGCCTCCCATGAAGTACCCTTAAGCATTTTCAGTAAGTTAATGCGTTTGGTAGCTTTTTTCGCCATGTTGTCGGTATGTTTGTTGAAGGACAGTTTTTGATCAATGGTGATGCCCAGGAATTTCGCTTCTTTGCATTCTGGAAGGGTGTTATCCAAAAGTTTTAGGTCAAAATCCTGTTTAGTTGTTTTGCGAGAAAAGGTGATTCGTTGGGTTTTATTGGCGTTTAGCTTTATTCTCCATTTGGCACACCATTCTTCAAGCTCGTCGAGAGCGCGTTGCAGGGTTTTTTGGAGCAGATTGGCCGTATTGTTAGAGTCCCAGAGGCCCTTATCATCCGCGAATTGGGAAACCTGAACGCGGTCATCGAAGAAGCTAAGGTCATTTACGAAAAAGATGTATAGGAGGGGGCTTAGGACAGATCCTTGGGGGGTGCCTGCTTCAAGGGGGACACTGTTGGACATTTCATTGTTCACTCTGACTTTAATTTCGCGATCATTTAAGAAAGAGGATAGTAATCTAAGCAGTTTCATGGGGAGTCTCATTTTTGATAGTTTGTAGTGCATTCCATTATGCCAAACAGAGTCGAATGCTTTTTTGACGTCTAGCAGGACTGCCGCGCCTATTTGCTGATTGTTGATAGCAGTTTTCATTTGGGTCACTAGTCGGTAGACATGTTCGATGCCTTCTTTACGGTTTCTATAGGCTCTTTGCCATTTATTGAAGAAGTCGATGTCTTCAAGGTGCCCCCTGAACCGATTGGTAAGGATACTTTCGAATGTCTTACCAATGCAGCTGAGCAGGCTGATTGGGTGGTAGCTGGCTGGATTGGAGGGGTCCTTGTTGGGTTTTGGTATCATGACACCGATGGCTTTTTTCCAGCATTTGGGAAAGTAGCCATGGGTGAGGCATGCGTTGAATAGTTTGTTTAGTTTTTTGATTAGGGAGTTTGGGCTTTGTTTTAGAATTTTGTAGCTTACTTCGTCTTCGCCGGGTGAGGAGGAGTTTTTGCATTTTTTTATGACATTAATGATTTTGTCATTGGTGATGGGGGTGACAAGGTCATCATCGTCCCCGTCTTCTGGCCCGTTATCGAAATTGGGGTCACGGTAGATATCGGGAAGTCATCAATCGCGTTGATGACGGCGTCATCATTGCCCTGCCTTGATACGGGCGATGCGTTTTTCTTAGGAGGTCAGCAAAGGTGTCGGCCTTCTCTTTGTCGGTGCGAGTGAAAGAGCCGTCTTCCTTCTTAAGAGGTTTTGCTGCGGCTTTACCGCCCTTGTTTTTTTGCCCAGTAAGAATTTTGAAAGAGTCCCAGAATTTTTTAGCATCTTGAGTCCCGTTTAGGTTGGCTGTTGCCTTTTCCCAGCTGGCTTGTTTTTCAGCTTTGAGGGCTTCTTTGACTTCGCCGTGAAGGCGGTTGTATGTTTTTTTGAGTTTGGATTTCTTGCTGGGGTCAGTTTCTTTTTTGAGAGAGTGGAGAGCTTTCCGTTTAGATTTGATAAGTGACAGAGTCTCGCCCGAGATAGTGTTTCTCCAGGGGCATACTTCCTCTTTTGGGCATATTTCGTTTAAGGTTGAGTTAATGATTTTCTCAATGCTCTCGCATTGGGTTTCTAGTTCCGCTGCATTGGATGGGGGGAAGTTAGTGAGTTTGACATCAATGATGTCGCGGTAGAGGTTCCAATTAATTTTCCTGAAGTTTCTACGGAGAGTGGGGGGGGGGGGGGGGGGGGGGTACCTGAGTGGGCCATTTCCAAGCTGCAGAGAGTCATGGACCGAGAGGTGGTCACTACCTAAGTCATCGTCGCCGACCCAGTGGTCATCGATATGGTTTATCAGGGAGTCACTAGTGATAATTAGATCGAGGATTTCGAATGAGAATAATGGGTTGTTACTGATATACGTTGCTGAGCTGTCATTCATAACCACATGAAGGTTATGTTTTTTCGTGCTTTCAAGGAGGGCTTCACAGTTTGGGGTAGTTTTGTTGCAGCCAAAGTACAGGTGTTTGGCATTGAAGTCGCCGAGGAAAATGCAATGTTTGTATTTCCTCGTAAAGAATTCAAAGACAGTGTCAGAAACAATTTTGCTTGGGGCATTATAATAACAAACAATCGCGATGTTTTTATTATCAACAGTGATTTCAGTGGCAATCACCTCTGCATCGAGGTGATTAGTTTTTATGGTTTGGGTTTTGATGTTCTGCTTTATTAGAAGAGCGACGCCGCCACCTGTGGTGGTTGTTCATCTCTTCTAATAGTGCTGAACCCGCTTACCGAGAAGTTTTTACTGGGTAGAAGCCAACTTTCGCAGATACAGATAATGTCTGTGTCTTCGAAATATCGGCTGATTTGAAGTTTTTTATTGTTAACGCTTCTGGCGTTCCAAATGGCTATTTGTAACTTATTCATGATGGGAGTGTAGTTAATTACGGTGTTTTGTTAGGGGTTTGGTGGCAGCCTTATTGGGTGTTGATTGAGGCTTTAATTAGCAAATCCAAAATCTGTGTTTTCAAAAGCCGGGACGCTGACCGGCTAACATCACGACAGATGTCAGACAGACTGGTATTTACATGTTTATCTAATACAGAGAACAATGCTCCCGCAACTAGTGAGCACTATCTGGTTTATTTAGGTTCAGGTTTTTTAATTCTGTGCTCTGTTTAACTTTTTTAAAATGGGGGCACCCACGATAGCTGCTTACGTGATCTCCCTTACAGTTTGGGCATGAGGGAGAATCTGACTTGCATCCCTTTGTGAGGTGATTGCCCCCACATCTCATGCAGGTCAGATTCCCCCTGCATTTCGTAGCTAAGTGCCCGAATTTCTGGCACTTGTGACATTGAATTGGTGGAGGGGAGGATCTGTAATCCTCCACCACATGTTTTCTGCCATTTATCATGACCCCGTTTGCCGTAAGTTTTTCTTTGATTGAGTTATTTGGGCAGTTTACCTTAAGTCGCCATGTGCATTTGCCCGTGGCTCTAGAGGTAAACCTCTCCATTCGCATTCCAGCAGTCCTCTAGAGATAGCTTCCCTGGGGGTATCAGGGTGGACCCTAGTGACAACTATTACGAAATGGTTTTTCTTTTTTTACGGGAGGGGCTGGAGTAGCTTTTCCTTGCCCCTGCTTTTTAGTTTTAGTGACCAGGTGAGAAGTCCATTTCCATGAGTGGTATTGGGATTGATGGAGTTCGTGATGGAGTTGATCCTGAGTGACATGAGGTTGGCTGACCTGATGCCGTAGCCGTAGCTGCTGTTGAAGTTGTTTCTTGATTGATTGGGATTGCCTGACCTGGTGCCTTGGCAGCTAGGCTATTATTACTTGTATTACTGGGATTGCTTAAATTTTTGTCTTTCTGAGAGGCGCAATTACGGTCTGTTAGACTGGTGACAGAGATAGAACCAGGAGGGCACGGACGAGGAATGAGACTCCGACACCGCTTGACTTTGCGCTCCGTCAGCGTCTCGAAACCTTCCTCGTTCGTGCTTTCCTGCAGTTCTATGTCACTTTCTGAACTATCTCGCCTTTGTTGTTTTCTTTTCAGCTGAGATTTGCTGCATGGCGGGTCCTGATCTTTGGAGGACTGGACCACAGGTATGCAATTGCCATTGCTATTGTCTCTGGAGAAATCAGGAGTGAATAGTTGTGAAAGAGGCTTATCGGGATTGAACTCCTTGGTGTTTAGAGGATCCTTAGGGTCATTGGGGGAAGGTGGTCTGGTTGTCCTGGCCCTCCCAGCAGCCCTAGCGACCTCTGCGTAGGACCTAGGGCTTTCGCCCTTTTCCAACACAGGGGTTGCTATGGTTGCCGAGTTGCCACTGACTTTAACTTTGACTGATTTGTTTTGTTGTGATACGATTGCCTTCGGAGGGGCAGGGTAGACCTCTGCCGCAACCTGAACTTCTTTTGGAGGAGATCCAGGGGTCAGTATACAAACCTGAGTATGCCCCTGGGCCACAGAGCTGTTTGGCAGGCTGGGCTGGCTAGAACCAGCTGCTGATGAGGCTATGGGTCCGGTGACTTTTTCCTCTTTGGTGGCCTCCACCTCCTTCTGGGCTTTAGCCGGTGCAGAACCAGGCGTTGGAGCTGAGGATGATGGGTTTTGTTTACCCCTTAGGTCTGCAATTAAGGCATCCTTTTCCCTGATGGTATTGCGGAGGCTAGTAAGTTCAGCCTGCATATCAGCTATTTGCCCCTGAAAATTGTTTATCTGTTGGGATAGGCCATTGATAGTTCTAGTTAAAGAGTCAAGACCACTAACCTCATGCTCTATGTCCATTGCTCCTCTCCTGGCTGATCTCTCCCGTTCTTTCCTCTGTCTCCTGTCCTCTTTTCTTTCTGCCCTCCTTCTCTCCTGGATGTTTTCCACTGTCTTGTTGGAAGATGACATCATTCAGTTTAAGTTCTTTTCAGTTAGTAATTTAATATGTGATTTTGACAGCTTGCGTGTTATGTTTACTCTTTTTGACTGAAATGTGATGAAATCACTTTCCCAATCAGACTGTCTTATCAGTGTCTTAATTACTAATTGAAGAACGTAAAGTGAGAATGCATGAAGGCCCAGAACGCATGAAGGCGAGGCTGCCTAAGTGACGAGGCTGCCTGATGATGATTTCATGTAGTTAGCATTATTTATAACACTGGCTGATGTTTTGTGAAAATTGTTGGAAAAACAAGAAGGAAGTTGAGAAATTAAAGAAACTGGTTTCTGGATGAATTAGGTGCAGGATAAACCTAATGTTATAATTGTTATTCTAATCAGGACATGTTAATCCTCACACTAATTGGCATTCAATAATCCTCCTCAAAGCAACAGATTACTGGCTTGGCTGAGTCATAATCTATTGTCATCTCCATAAATCTCATCATTAACTATCTGTTCTGTATTCACCCTCTATGACTATTGTCAAAATTGGAGAAAAAACCAAAAATCTTTTGTTTTTTTTGCCATATTAGCAAATAGTATGACATAAAAAATGAAGAAAAAGAAATTCAGACGGGTGGCAAAAAAATCAGGGTGGGGGGTAAAAAAAAACATAGTTTTTTTCTCCCCCCTAGGGGGCAAAAATACTGTAAAATCTAGTTCCCCCTCCCCCAGGAGGACGTTTTACTGGGGGGGGGGGGGGAGGGGGAGGAAAAAAAAACTGGGACACCGGGAATCATTGGTGGAAAACTTAATACAATTTACAGAAGTAAAATTTGATTAAATGTGCCCAAACTATACTTAATTCAGTGGCAAGAGAAAGCCTGTCCTGTGCAGAAATATCTGCCAGCAGCATGCAAGGAGTTAAAAGGTGAACTAAGTCAGAATTGGGTAAGGGTTAAAAATTGAGCTATTCTCACAGGGTCACCTGCTTGAATAACCGATTAAAAAATCTGGTTGCTCCTACTTTGACTGTATTACAGCAATAGTCAGCTGTAAATTATGATAATAGCTACAACATATAAGAGTTGCCGTCATTGCAAATTTGGGAGTGTGGGCTACATTGTGGCAATGGTCAACACTTTGTAGTAATACATGTATAACCAACTCTCATGGCTGGCTGTTGGAGTAATGTACTAGTTAGCTAATTTTAGAAAGCAAAATGACCATGCTTTGAAAATAATGCAAAATGCTTTTAGCACAAGTAAATCATTTTCCTGGCCATTACCATCTTTAGCAGCACTACCAATGCAAACATGGTCGTAAAGATATATGTACATCTTTGAGGGTGATGTTTACAGTAAATTTTTATTCACCGTTGGGTTTTCGACTTTGTAGAAAGACTACATCAATTATACGTCAAAAGAGTTAATCTTTATCTTATGTAAAGACCATATACCACCAGAGCTATATGCAACAATTCCATTTTGATCTGTTCAGATTTTATTATTTCACCATTTTTCCCCAATCCTAACTTATGAACCATCACTGGAACAAATAAAGCAGGTCAAAATCTATGTTTGTGAGACAAAAAATGAACATTTTTTATTATTAAAACAATTTTTGCAAGTGTTGTTTTCTGATTGTGTTTGGAAATGAGTTAAATATATCGTATCTATCAAGTGGAGAACATCACCTAATTTTAAGAATCACAAGAAGTAGCTAGGATCTGTGAGATGTGAAAACTGTTCATTGCCAATAGTATCAGTTCAGTGATAAACAAATTTGAATATTTAAGATCAACCAACAAAGGTTATGCAAAAGCATTTTGATAACCCTTTTGAGCCAAGATAACTCCAATTCCATTGCGTTGTCTTTTGTCGGAGTTTTTTTTATTTTAACTGGTAGATTACTGAACTATTTTTGGTGGTCAAAATTTACTCAGGTTAAACCCCCCCACCCTCTCCCCCCCTCCTCCCCCTAAAAAAAGTAAAATAAAAAAAATGTCATCTTTGTGCCCTTCCTGGTTTCTAGGCCTTAAGGAATGTAAAATTTGAAATGACCATCACTACTGAAGTTCTCTTGGAAAGCTTATGAGTTAGTTAACATTGATCAGGTGTTCTCAGTGTTGTTTTGTTTCCATCACCCTCAAAATGTCCAACATAAGCATGCAAAAATTGGTGTAAAAATCTTGAAATAAAGATTGACAAAAAAGCAGAACAAACTTAAAACAAATGAATTAGTAACTTTTCTTTATCTTTCAGCATCGATTGGAAGTGATCCCAGAGCATATGAGAGCTCCAAATCAGGATGGTGAAAATTTAGAGTGGTCTGTAGATCCAGTGCTTGGACCTGTTATGGCAAAATCAGAAACTTCATAAAACATTCAACAATAAAATATTTCCTAGACACATTCACAAAAGTACTGTCTGGATTTGTTTTTTATTTTATCACTGGAAGCATATGCTTTCATGTTTCACCTACCACAACTAGAAGATGAAACTGGGAAAAATAAATGCTTGAAAAACTAAAAGATTTAATTTTTGGCCTCTAAACCTAGCTTATGACCACTTATTGGAATGAGCTTGTTCTCATAAGGGGTCATAAGTAATGTGTTTGAAGACAAAAATTTTAAAAATTATTGAATGTGGATTTTTTTAACTTGTTCTGGATACGAGTAATACATCATCAAAGGGTTCCTTACATGCTGTTGACAGATATTCTTGCCTACGAGAGGATTTCTCTGCCACTGAAATCAGTATAATTTATGCACAGCTAATCCAATTTTTGCCCTGTAAACTTTTGACTAATGATTTCATTAGTTAAATCCAGATGAATTTTTCACAGCAGCCATATGACTAGATTTGCAGAAAAATATCTTGAAAATACTCAGCGGGTTAAGAGTTAAACATTGCTTTCAGATGTTTTTTTATTGTGTGCTATAGATTGGATCGCTATTTTTGTATCTAACCCACAAGGAAGGCATCTAGCGAAGACCTCCGTCCATCTGTCCATCCATCCATCTGAACTTCCAAACTCTGCTTATGGCATAACTTGAACAATAGTTCACAGATTTCAATTCTTTTTGGTGTATATCTCTATATCAACAATGTCTAGGTCCAGTTCGATGACCAGCAGTATCTCTTGAAAATTATGGGAGTTATTGCCCTTTGTTTAAAAAAATATTGTGTAATGAAAATTATGGGAGTTATTTATTATTTGTTATTAAAATATCCTGTAAAACTTGTTTATGGCATAACTTGAACAATAGTCAACAGATTTCCATTCTTATCAGTTTATATCGCTGTAGCAACAATGTCTATGTCCAGTCTGATGACCACCAATATCCAATGAAAATTATGGGAGTTATTGCCCTTTGTTTAAACAAATATCATGTAATGCTTGTTTATGGCATAACTTGAACAATACCAGTAGCAACCGGATTTCAATTCTTTTCAGTATATGTCTCTATAGCAATACTGTCTACGTCAGGTTTGATGACCAGCAATATCCGATGAAAATTATGGGAGTTATTGCCTTTTGTTAAAAAATATTGTGTAATGCTTCAAATAATTTCATTAAAACCATAAATAAATGAGCTCATCATAGGTTTGCTGAAATTTTGGGGACAAATTTGGAAGAATGTAAAGTAAAATAAGAAATTTGGATATTGTGTGAGTTGGGTTAACCCTTTACCTTACATGAAAAGCAGATGACTCTTGCGGGGCGCGGTGGCTCAGTTGGTACAGGTGCAGGCTGCAAGCCGAGAGGTCCTCGGTTCAAATCCCACCTGCGGCAACCGTGTTGTGTCCTTGGGCAAGACACTTCACCCCAATTGCCCACATGGGAGCACGGTGACGTTGTGTACTAAGGCGTACTGCACGTCAATGGTGCACATGTCTTCAACCAATGCTAACCCTGCTTGTGTGGAGTTGGTCTGTTGGGGAGCTGACAGTTGCTCGATGGTTCTCTCCGGGTACTCCGGCTTCCTCCACCCGTAAAACTGTCACGGTCATGGTTAGCCATTGTGCAGAAATATGTGACCTTAACCACCAATAAAATAAAATAAAAAATAGATGACTCTTGCAAACAAAATTCTTGAAGAACTAATTTTTTTCATTTTTTGTCTCAAAAACATAGGTTATGAACCCTCATTGGAACGAGCTTGACAAGCTCGTTCCAAAGAGGGGCCATAACCTATATTCTTTTGACAAAAATATGAAAAAATTAATTGGCAATGTTTTGTGTTGCCGTCCCACGAAGTGGGGAGCGACATATAGGGATTACTTTTGTCGTCTTGCGTTGTCCGCGTCGTCGTCCACCTCACACTTTCTCTTATCCGTCACTCCTCTTTAACCTATGAATGGATTTTGATGAAACTTTCAGTGATTCTTTATCACATAATGGCATTGTGCACCTCCTATTTTATTTTTTGATCCGCTGTATTTTTTCCAGAGTTATGCCCTGTCGTCTTGTGTCGTCCGCGTTGTCGTCCGCGTCACACTTTCTCTTATCTGCCACTCCTCTTTAACCTATGAATGGATTTTGATGAAACTTTCAGTGATTCTTTATCACATAATGGCATTGTGCACCTCCTATTTTATTTTTTGATCCGCTGTATTTTTTCCAGAGTTATGCCCCTTTTCCACTTAGAATTCTGTCTGAAACGCCAGGCGACACACGTCTTCCATGGGAGACTCACATCTAAGTGTGAATAGTACTGGCCGGTTTTGGCAGTTATGTTGAGTAAAGGGTAAATGGTTAACTGGAAGTACTCCAGTCTTTACTGCCTGTACTGACATTTTCTTTGATTAAACACCATCCATGTAAATTTTTATGCGGCCTGATTGTGATTGGTTTTGAATATATTTGTTTGCGTTGGGGGATTAGAATCACTTTGCAATGCTTTTCTTGTTCAAGTGTTATTGGTCATGGAAATCTTCAATTATTATTTCCTTTCAAAATTCTGGAAAATTACAAGTGATAAGTTCTTAAAGCTGGTGGAGCCATAACAGTTTTAGGTCATAGTGCATAATGTATATATTAACCCTTTATCCATGGTTTGATCCCTGCCAGAGGTTACTGCATTGTGTCCATGGGCAAGGCACTTCATCCCCGATTGCCATGTGGGGGCAGGGTGGAGCTGTTTGCTAAGGCGTACTGCACATTGATGGTGAACTGGTCTTCCCTGTGTGTGTGGAGTTAGTTTGTTGGGGAGTCTGACAGTTGCTTGCCATTGCTCAGTGGTTCTCTTCAGGTACTCCGGCTTCCTCTACCCACAAAACTGTCCAACACAAGGTGACCCTAGCTGTCAAGAGTGTCATTAAACCTCAATAAATAAGTAATCCTTTATCCAACAGGAGTAAAGGATGATGCCATCAAATAAAATTTGGAATAACTAAAAAAAAATTGTTTTTGTCTCTAAAACATGGCTTGTGATCCCTCATATGAGCTCAGTGAGCTTGTTCCAATGAGTGTTCATAAGCTATGCTTTGGGGACAAAAAAATAAAATGTGAATCGCAGTTTAGTGATAAGTGCTAGCTGGTTGTGGCAATTGTGTTAGGTAAAGGTTTAAAATATTTCATCCCAGTGAGGATTAGTAGAAATTTTCATAATGGTTTCAGATTTAAAATATCAAGTCATCAACTTTATCAATCCATTATGCTGTGGAACCCCATTAACTATTTAACTTGTAAGTTACGCAGGTGGATGTGGTTGATTCATTAAGTAAAGGGCTAACATGAGTATTCATATAAGTTTAATTTTCGTAGTTTCAGGTGGAGAATTTAGTAATTTTTCTTTCATATCCCATTCGACAGAGCTCATACAGCTCAATCGAGAGTATGTTTGTAAAGCTTCTCAGTTTGAGGTCTAACCCAATGTTTTTATCCCCTTTAAGGAAGGGATATAGTCAAGAGCTACGACTGTCCATCTTTCTGTCCTTCTGTGTGTTCATCTTTCATTCCATCCAAAACTTTGTTTATGAGATAACTTGAACATTAGTTATCAGATTTTGATTCATTTTGACGTGTGGCTTTATGTTGACAATGTCTTGGACACATTCGATAACCACAAGCATTTGATAACCACCACCATTCGATGAAATTGTTATTGTCCTTGTGAGTTGAATTTTGCCAGAAATTTTATTATTTTTGCAATAACATGAACAGTAGACCTCAGATTTCAATAAAATTTTATAAACTTCTCCATTTTAACACTGTCTTGGACAAGATCGAAAGTTGTATTAATTTCTTATCAACCTACCACATAATTGTTTACTACAGGCTTGCACCACAAGGGAGGGATGTGCAGTCTTTTTCTGTGGTGGATACTGCAGGAGCTGTTGAGTTGTCTGGTGAAGAGATACCTGGTTCTGGGACTGTGGTCCCTCTCAAGTCGACATCTGAGGCTGTCACTAGGGTTGATACTCCTCCTTTGGAGCCGAGCTCGGTTGCTCTCTCCACTTTTCCACCGTTTCAACGGCTCCTGTCATATCTGCTGCTGCTGCTGCAGTTCTATCTGCGACGTCATCGGTCACTGTTTCAACTGGCCTCGGCTTATCCCTACAGGGGTCTGCAGAGATGCATCTCTGGAAGTGTGGACGTGGGGTATTGGCCTCAGCCTTCCCCAACTTCAACTCGGCAAAGTTGGAAGGGGCTGCCGACCGAACCCTCTGCCGTGGCCTCTCAGCCATCAAGAACAGCAGTTTTATCCCTGCAGGGGTCTGCAGAGATGTCTGGTAGTGTGGACGTGGGGTATTGGCCTCAGCCTTCCCAGACTTCAACTCAGCGAAGTTGGAAGGGGCTGCCGACCAAAACCTCTTCTGTGGTCTCTCAGCCGTCTAGCACAGCAGTTTTCTCATTGGATTGGATGTTCATGGTGGGGCAACCATGAGCTCTGTTTCCGTCCAGGCACTCTAGTCCCATGGCCAGTTTTGTGGGACCAACGCCTTTTTTGCAGCCTGGACCTTCTGTCCCTCAGAGGTCCGTGGTGAATCTCCTGGGTTCCTGCTCTGTAGATCCTCAGGGTATGTCGTACCCCTATACGCATCTGCCTTCAGATGTTTCAGCTGCTACCTGTCACCCTGTGTCAGGTGTACTTGAGGATCGTGACCCTTCGCTGGTTAAAAGGGTCAGGAGTGAAGCTACTTTGCCGGTTCCCCCGTCGAACCGGCCAACATGGGCCATCAGCTTAGGGAGGCCTTCTTGCTCACTCCGTTTTTTTCCAAGAGCCTTCCCTTTGCTTCCAGCGAGGCTTCCCGGGATTGGAAGCAGGCCGCTTTCTGATCCCTCAGGTGAGCCTGCACCATGGGAGGCATCGGCTTGTTTGCCCATGATGGGTTATATGTCTTCCGACTCACGGGATGAGTCAGACATACCTGACGTCGAGAGCCAACACTCTTCTGACTTGGGGGCAGCTCTTGACTTTGAGTTTGAGTTCCTTCCAGATCCTTTCAGATCTCAAACCATCAAACCAGCCAGTGGTGACAGCCAGACCACGATGATCAGTTGCACGCATACAATCTGTGGAGCAACCTGCTTCTGAGCTCTTTCAACCATGCCATTCGGTACAAGTGGTTGAAGCGTTTACAGCTTTGGATTCTAAGCTGAGTTCCAAGGCTAAGAAGACTTTGTTCTTCACCAGGGCTGACACTTTTTTGCCTCCAGTGCATTATCGTTCCTACGATTCCACCCATCTGTCAGTCTGCCAGACTTTTGGATCAGGACTCCACCTCCATCAGGCTTTCCAAGCCCAAGCCGGCCGTTATTCCTATGGCGACTCTGGAGTCCCTGTTGGGCTTATTGAGAGAGATGCTGGACATGCTTTCTCTCTCAGATCATGTCGTCTCTGCTTTAGCTGCTTATCTGCCTCCAGATAAGTTTGACGACATACAGGCTCCTTTGCGTGTGCTTTCCAAGGTGCTCATGCATCTTACTCACACGCATGCCTGTAACACGGCTAACATGGAATTAATTCGCAACTATTCCATGGTTCCGTGGCGACGGTCCGGGATGATGTCCTACGTCATTCTAAAGATCAGCTGCTGCTTCATCAGCTTGATCAGCCTTGTTGGAGGCAGGGGCTGTCCAAAGCCTAACAAGTGCCCTCCTGCTTCCTCCACGAAGCCAAGGGCTGATCCTCCTGCCACTGCTTCTACTTACTCACAGGGTAAGGGTAAGAATTGGCAGTCTAGAGGGAGGACTCAAGATTCTTCATATAGTAGAGGAGGTGGTTTCACTTCTTGCAGGCCTCGCCGGGGCTCGAAATGAAGGTCCTCATCTCAATTCGTCCCAGATTGGAGGAAGGATATCAGTATTCACAGACCATTGGGCCACAATCACATCCGATCCTTGGGTGTTAGATGTGTTCGGTCTGGGCTGCGTATATCCTTCTGAAGGCACCCCACTCTGTCAAGAGTGCCTCTTCCAATACAAGTTACTTTAGACGTTACACATCGGGAACTTTTGATCACGGAGATAGACTAATCTCCTGTCAAAGGGGGTGATCGAGATTGTCAAGAACATTCATTCAGTGGGATTTTATTCCCTTCTGTTCTTGGTGCCAAAGAAGGATGGCCGACTCCAACTGGTTATCGATCTGTGTATCCTGAACCATCCTATCATTGCTCCAAAGTTCAGCATGGAGACTTTCAGGTCAGTTCACCACTCCATTCACCAGGGAGATTTCGCTTCCAGCATCGACCTGTGAGACACTTTCACGTTCCGATTCATCGGACATCGCTCCACAGGGCGGTGTTCCAGTCGCTTTGCGATCTCTGGTGTCATCTCCACATCGATCTCTTTGCAACTTGTTGGAACCATCAGGTGGACACTTTTGTGTCCCTGTGTCCAGATCCTCTGGCTTTTACCGTGGATGCTCTATCACTCGATTGGAATGGTCTTGTCGGCTACGCCTTCCCACCGGTTCCGATTCTGCCTCAGGTTCTAGCCAAGATACAAACCTTTTGTTGTCGAATCATTCTGATCGCTCCCCTGTCGCCTCTGCAGGAGTGGATCAATCAGCTCCGCTCTCTGTTGGCGGCAGTTCCGGCACGTCTCCCTCTACGGCGCAACCTTCTTTGCCAAGGTCGCCCGAGGAGGTTGTACGGCGACCCGATTTCATTGTGCCTTCACGCATATCTTTTGTCAGATCCTGTCTCCTCCATAGAGGTTTTTTGAGACGAGCTGTGGCGTGCATTTCTTCTTCAAGGAGGCACTCCACTGGTTTAGCCCATGCGGCTAAGTGGAAGGTCTTCTGTCGATGTTGTGCCGTTCACTCTGTTGATTATGCCAATCTTTCGATTTCACAAATTGCGGAGTTTCTGGTATATCTGTTTGATTCTCGGGGTCTCCAGCCTGTTACCATCAAAGGGTACAGGTCAATGCTTTCGGAGACCTTTTGGTATGCGGGTCAGTGTCATATCGGTACTAATCCATTCCTCTCCAAGCTTGTGCGGCACTTTTCCTTGAAAAGGCCTAGGACTTTGCAGCTTAACCCAAGATGGAATCTTTCTTGGGTGATGCTTTGTTTGGGGGTGGAGGGGGGTGGGGGGGGGGGGGGGAGTTAGCGCTGCCATCCCAGGTGGATATGTGTTTTATCACATACAAGATGGCTTTTCTGATGGATATGCGTTTTATCACATATAAGATGGCTTTTCTGATGCCTTTTACCTCAGTCAGACAGGTTAGTGAGCTTCACGCCCTCTCGGTTGATCCGACCTTTTTTTCAGGAGCTCTCCCAACAGTGTTATGTTCACCACTGATTGCTCCTTTCTGGCCAAAAATCAGATACCAGAAACGACTCCACCTCCTATCTGTATCAGGGCTCTTCCTTCTGCTGAGGGTAATCGCCCTTTGCTCTGTCCGGTTCGTGCATTTCGCATTTATCTCAATCGGACGCAGTTCATAAGGAAAGGCAGGAAATGATTTTTTCTGTCTCTTATTCCTGGTCGACAGAAGATATCTCCTCAATCCATTTCTCGATGGATTTGTTTTGCTGTTTGTGTGGCTTACACTCAACTAGCGAATGATGATTGTATTACTAATCGTATTTCTGCCCATGAGGTGCGTGCCTTGTCTACCTCTTGGGCTTATACTAACTCCGTCAAGTTGTCGGATGTTATGCAGGCAGCTTACTGGAGAAATGCTTCTACTTTCTCCACCTATCTGCATCAGTTGCAGAAGCAGTCAGAGGACCTTTTGCTTTGGGACCTCTTTCTTCTGCTCAGGCTGTTGTCTACCCTAGCCATTAGGCTTCTTACAAGGTCAGTTCCAGCTCTGTGCTGTTACTGCCCTTTCTGTCTGTGCATCGCACAGAACCATACGCCTCATCTCTTATTGTCTTCTACTAATGTTTGTGATGTTATGGTTTGATAGGCCTAGGGACCTCTTCCTCTGTCCACGGTTCCAGTGCAGTTGGGTTATGTGGGGGTTGGTTATGTGATTCCCTCCATCCTATTGTCTAGTCAGCCTGTAGTAAACAATTGTAAGGTAGGTTGTTTTTATATAAATCATGATATGTTTTATTCAGTTAGCAATTAACAGATGAAATCAGTATAGTTGAGCACTCTTAATTGGTATCTCTTAATTAAATGATCCTGATATAAATTGCTTATAACTTCCAAACATCAAACTATTTACTACACCCTCTGTTTAAACTTTTTTTGCATATGAGTTATGGAGTAAACTCCTGTTAGTTGAATAAAAATCTTGTGATCTATTGAGGAATTACTCTGAAAATCACTACATTCATGAAGTTTTTACAGCTGTTTAGCCTCGGAACATCCAGTAAAAGCATTTAATTTAGTATCTCTTGTTTGATAGAACTCTATGAGCTCTGTCTGTTTGCTTACTGTGGTCTAACAACATTTTCACAAGCTCTGTCAAACAAGATATAATGAATTAAATGCACCATTTGGCACCATTTGGCCACCAAGTGGCAGTTCAGTGAACAAGGTTCCACAGTACTAAAAATCTGACAGAAGATTTGGTGTTGGTGAGTTGTGTACAATTATTGAAGGGGTTTATTATTTTTAACCCTTGACCCAACGTAATGACCAAACCGACCAGTGCTATTCTCAAAAATCGTCAGCTAATTTTCATTATTATTTTTTCATTTGTTGCCTCAAAAACATAAGTTATGAAACGAATAGATGATGTACAGGCAGCCAACAATGATTTAAAAACACTTGTCAGGATAAATGCATCCAACCGGGAAAGCTTCCTAGAAAGAATATGCTTGGAACAACTTTTTCAGAGCCACATAAAAGGGGCAATTTGTGGCTGTATGGGGTCTAAAGGGTGAATCTAAAGAACAGGTGGGGTACTGCAACTTGGAGGCTTCATATTATACAGATTTGGCTCATATCATCTCAGAAATATTATAGTTTGCCTCTATGGATTTGCATTGCTATAATTTATGAGGGAGTGTTGGCATCACTGCTTTTAGGTTGCAACTAATCTGTTGGTTACATTACAGTCTGTCCAAAACTGTGCAGTCAGAGTTCTGACCAAGACCAGAAAATATGACCACATATCTCCAGTACTGGCAGCTCTACACTGGCTCCCAGTTCTGAAAAGGATTGACTTTAAAATCCTTTTAATCATATATAAATGTCTCAACAATCTTGGTCCTTCATACCTTACTGATCTTCTTGTTCCACACAAACCTGTCAGGACTCTCAGGTCTAGTTTCTCCGATGACATAGTTTACTCATCTTGCAACCTTCTTTCATGCGGTGGTCACGCTTTCTCTGTTGCCGGTCCGAAGCTCTGGAATTCGCTTCCCGCTTATATGAAGACGCCACAAACTCGCAACCAGTTTAAATCTGCTCTGAAGACCTATGTCTCTTCAAGCAAGTATATAACACTGAGCTTAACCTTGTTTGATTAAGAGTTGATAGTTGTTACTTTTTCTTTTTGTATATATTCAGCATCAGTCTCAGAGTCTATTTATTTATACACCAAATGTGTGCTCGATATTGTAAAGCCTGCAAGCACATTGTGGAACCGAGACTGTGAACTTCATTATTATTATTCACCCTTAAATTGTAACATAGCAATGACATATCCACAAATTTTGATGACCAAAAATAATTTAGCATAATTTTTCCGTGTGCACTCTGATGTTCAAATATCAAAATTTGAAGCAGAAAATCTTTCCTCCAGTGCAACTAGGAATTTAACCTATTGAATCTTGTTAGAGCATGTTGAGATCTGTCAAACAGATTGAATTGGATGAATTCTTATCTTTCATCTAAATTTGGGAGAATCCATTTGGATTGTAAAAATCCATACTGGCTATGAGTGATCCAGGATCCCATGAGGCCCTCATGGTTGAACCCCTGTTGTATATATGTACTGATAGCACTTGGTAATCCTTTACCTAACTCAGTTTTTTAGATCAACTTTGGCAAAGCCAAATTTGAGCTTATGCCATGGCCAGTCATCCGTCTGTCCATCAACAATTCAATACGGCTCGGGCTAGAGGCCTATTTATGAACCGATCTTTACGAAACTTCTTGGGTACCTTTGTTATGACAGTGGGACGAGTGTTTTGGGGTCCGATCCGAAATTCATGTTGGCCGCTGGCAGCCATTTTGTACAAAATTAGGTGCAATCAGATTTTTGCGCAGAACTGCCATATGAAAGCGCTGATTTAAATAATTTTTTGTATGAATGTTTAGTACCATGGGATACATCACCAATAATACCGGTTTTTTCTCGTGCGTAAATTATGCAAATTAGACTAACTTTGATGTATTTAGTGTCACTTTCAGCACTGTAAGTGCAAATGCCGGCACGGCTCGGGCTAGAGGTTGTATTTATGAACCGATCTTTACGAAACTTCTTGGGTACCTTTGGTATCCCCGTGGGACGAGAACGAGTGTTTTGGGTCCGGTCCAAAATTCAAGATGGCTGATGGCAGCCATTTTGTACAAAATTAGGTGCAATCAGATGTTTGCACAGAACTTCCATATGAAAGCGCTGATTTGAGGGTTTTTTCGTGCAGAAATTATGCAAATTAGATGAATTTTGATTTTTTCAGTGCTACTTACACACAGTAAGTACACATGTCCATACGGCTCGGGCTAGAGTCTGTATTTATTAACCGATCTTCAGGAAACATCTTGGGTACCTTTGTTATCACCTTGGGACGAGAACGAGTGTTTCTGGGTGTGGTCCAAAATTCAAGATGGCTGCCAGTGGCCATTTTGTACTCAAATTAGGTCTAATCAGTTTTTTGTACACAACTTCTATACGGCTCAGGCTAGAGGCCGTATTTATGAACCAATCTTTATGAAACTTCTTGGGTACCTATGTTATCACCATGGGATGAGAACGAGTGTTTCTGGGTGTCGTCCGAAATTCAAGATGGCCACCAGCAGCCATTTTGTCCCAAAATTAGTGCAATCAGTCTTTTGTACAGAACTTCTGTATGAAAATTCTGATTTGAATAAATTTTTGTATGAATGTTTAGTAACATGGAATACATCACATATAGTATGGGTTTTCTTCTCATGCTGAAATTATGCAAATTAGATGAACTTTGATTTATTTATTTATTTATTTATTTATTTATTTATTTATTTATTTATTTATTGGTGTTTAAGGTCACATATTTCAGCACAATGGCTAATCATTTATTCAGTGCTACTTATACACTGTAAGTGCACATGTCAATACGGCTTGGGCTGGAGGCTGTATTTATCAACCGATCTTCACGAAACTTCTTGGGTACCTTTGTTATAACCTTGGGACGAGAACAAGTGTTTCTGGGTGCGGTCCAAAATTCAAGATGGCTTCCAGTGGCCATTTTGTACCGAAATTAGGTCCAATCAGTTTTTTGTCTCAACTTCTATACAGCTCGTATTTATGAACTGATCTTCACGAAACTTCTTGGGTACCTTTGTTTTCACCTTGGGACAGGAACGAGTGTGTTTTGGGGTGCCTTTGTTATCATTGTGCTATGAGAACAAATATTTTGGGGTTCAGTCAGACCCACTCTGGGACTCAAAAGATTTCTTTTCTAGTTTAGCATCTGACTGTCACCACCTTTACAATACTTTACCTATACATTTGTTACAGGCCACGGTCAGTATTTATGTACAGACCGTTACAATACTCTATATGTACCTTTGTTATCAGGCCATTACCTAGATGTTTGTCATTGCTGTGTCACTTACTATACATGTACATGTCTTAACAAGTTGAGCTACAGTATCATTGACACTTTCATTTAAGTTTTAAAAGATATACTGAATTTAATGATATTTTAAAAAATAAACAATATTTACCAATAAAACCTTAGAAGTATTGATTTCATTGGAACCAGCTCAATGACAACCATCTTTGTACAATTTTATTGACAATGTGTCAGGATATTTTAGGTCACCATAGCCTTTTATTGGTTAATTAGGTAAAGGGTTACATTGACTCCCATTCTTTTCACGCGAATCCTAGCAGAGGTGCAGCTAGAATCGTTGGTTTTGTTGTGCACATCTTTGCATCAAAATATAAGCCCTGGATAAAGTTTCATTCCTTTTCTGCAAGAGAAGTATTGAATCAACTAAGGATAATGCTGGCAATGAGTTAACTTTGATATTAGCTTCCTCTTCTGTATCGAACCATGTTCCAGGAAATACTTGAAGTGATCTGTGAAAATCATGCGTGTTTATTCTTCATTTTCCCCCATGGGAACTCCAGAAAGTGTATCAGTATTAGTTTCTGTGGTAAACACGTTCTGTTTTACTGGTAAAATAGGACCCCAAAAAACCTCTGTGGTGAAAGTCCTTTATAGTGGGCAGAGTAGGTATAAACAAATGGCTAAACTTTACTTCATACCTATGTTGCAGTCACGATAGAGCTTACGATCCTGAAAGTGGCCTTACACCAATAAAAAAAAAAATTCTTTATTCATATTAGTGTTGAAATAAGACACTTTGTGGTCCGTCGGCTAATATTTCTCAAGAGTGGTGATGTTGGGGTGGGAGGGGAGGGGGGAGGGGGGGGGGGGGTGGTGGAGGGGTTGGTGGAGGAGTATATTTTGCTTGAACAAACGAAGAAGGGCCCTTTTCAGCTTGGGCTCCACGACTTAACACTGGTTAGCATATAGGATAATCCACCACTTGTAGTGGACAGCTTTAGTATTGATCAAGACAGCTGCAGAACCTTCGGCTCTATTGTAGAAGTCAATAGTAGTGGTGGGCAACTTGAGTATTGAATTAAGACAGTCCTAGAACCTCCTGTTCTAGTGTTGTACAAGTCAGTAGCTGTGGTGGGCAACTTTAGTGTTGGATTAAGACTGCTGTAGAACCTGTGGTTCTATTGTAGTAGAAGTCGGTAGTAGTGGTGGGCCACTTCAGTACCGGATTAAGACGGTCCCTGAACCTCCAGTGCTATTGTAGTAAAAGTCAGTAGCAGTGATGAGAAACTTTAGTATTGGATTAAAACAGCCCTGGAACCTGTAGTTCTGTTGTAGTATAAGACTATAAGTCAGTACTTGTGGTCGGCAGCATTAATACTGGATTGAGACAGCTGTAGAACCTGCATTTCTATTGTAGTAGAAGCTACTAGTAGTGTTGGGCAACTTTAGTATTGGATTCAGACGGCTTTACTACATGTGGTTCTATTGTAGTAGGAGCTAGTAGTAGTGATGGGCAATATTAGTATTGGATTAAGACGGGTTCTCCTGCGGTTCTATTTTGCAGAAGCCAGCAGTAGTGGTGGGCAACTTTAGTATTGGATTAAGACGGCTGTAGAACCTGCATTTCTATTGTAGCAGAAGCCAGTAGTAGTGGTGGGCATCTTTAGTATTCGATTAAGACAGCTGCAGAACCGTCAGTAATGTAGTAGAAGTCAGTAGTGGTGGTGAGGGGCTTTAAAATTGGGTTGAGACAGTTGTGGAGCCTGCAGTTATATCGTAGTAAAAGCCAGTAGTAGTGGTGGATAAAGACAGTTGTAGAGCCTTCAGTTTTATTGTAGTAGAAACTAGCAGTGGTGGTGGGAGACTAGTATTGGATTAAGATAGTTGTAGAACATGCAGTTTTATGTAGTAGAAGCCAGTAGTAGTGGTTGGAGACTTGAGTATAATATTGGATTAAGGAAGTTGTAAAACCTGCAGCTCCATGTAGTAGAAGCCAGTAGTAGTGGTGGGAGACTTTAGTATGTGATTAAGACAGTTGTGGAACCTGCAGCGGTGTGTAGTAGAAGCCAGTAGTAATGGTGGGAGACTTGAGTATTGGATTAAGGCAGTTGTGGACCTGCAGTTTTATTGTAGTAGAAGACAGTAGTAGTGATGAGAGACTTTAAAATTTAGTTAAGACAGTTGTAGAACCTGTAGTTTTACTGTAGCAGAAGCCAGCAGTAGTGGTGGGAAACTAGTATTGGATTAAGACAGTTGTAGAACCTGCAGCTTTATGTAATACAAGCCAGTAGTAGTGGTTGGAGACTTGAGTATTGGATTAAGGCAGTTGTAGAGCCTGTAGCTTCGTGTAGTAGAAGCCAGTAGTAGTGGTGGAAGATTTTAGTATTGGATGAAGACAGTTGTGGAACCTGCAGCTTTGTGAAGTAAAAACCGGTAGTAGTGGTGGGAGACTTTAGTATTGGATTAAGGCAGTTGTTGACCAGCAGTTTTATTGGAGTAGAAGCCAGTAGTAGTGGTGGGAGGCATTAAAATTTAGTTAAGACAGTTGTGGAACCTGAAGTTGTATTGTTGTAGAAGCCATGTTTTGAGCAGTACCTTTGTGGATATTGGGTGAGGGAATTACACCCATATCGTCGACTAGCCAAATCGTCAGCTGCAATTTTACCTAAGTCATCTGCTGCAATTTTACCCAAATCATCTGAAACTCGTCCGCTGAAGGGAAATTTTGAATTATTGTATTTTGAATCATTTTTAGCCCGACTGTTTACAGTGAGGGCTATAGTCATGACTTTTATCCGTCTGTCCGTCTGATAACATTTGGAGTTTTGGTTAAAGTTTGAGGTTAAAGTTTTTCACTGAAAGTTCAAGTGTTTTTGTTTTTTTTCCTGTTTAGTCATGACTTTCTTCTGTCTGTCTGTTAACATTTGGAGTTTTGGTTAAAGTTTTTTAGTCAACCTTAAAGTTTTGTTAGGTTTTTTTTTCTTTCAAATTGATATTACTATTGATTGTATCATTCTCATTTTGTTTTTATTTTTTTTATGTTTCATGTTATTTTGGGAAATATTTAACCCTTTTTTGTATGGCAATTTAACTTACAACTTCCAGGTCAAAGTTTTTGGTTAAAGTTTGTTTTTTTTTTGGGGGGGGGGGGGGTTAAAATTACACCTTTAATTCTTCAAACAGTTTAATTGAATGTCACTTTTCTTATTTGGGACAATGTCTACTATCTACTGGACCTTTCTACAGTGATTTTCATTAATATCGGCATGATTTTACCCCTTTTTAGCCTGACTGTTTACAGTGAGGGCTATAGTCATGACTTTTGTCCATCTGTCCGTCCGTCTGTCCATCTGTTAACATTAGAGTTTTGGTTAAAGTTTGTGGTTAAAGTTTTTTACTGAAGGTTTAAGTGGGGTTTTTTTTCCTGTTTAGTCATGACTTTCTTCTGTCTGTCTGTTAACATTTGGAGTTTTGGTTAAAGTTTGTGGTTAAAGTTTTTTAGTCAACCTTAAAGATTTGGGGTTTTTAGCTCACCTGACTTTCAGTCAGGAGAGCTATAGTGATCACTCACCGTCCGTCGTCCGTGAACATGGTGTTTGCGTCTTCTCCTCCCAAACTGCTGAACCAATTTAATTGATATTTGAGATAATAGTTTGTTATGACATCGCAATTTGATTTTGTTCAAATCAAGTTGACCCGCCCGTGGGTAGGGCCACACCCAAAAAGTGTGCTGAAATCTTAAAAAATCTTCTTCTCATGAACCAGCAGTAGCAGAGACTTGATATTTGGTGTGCAGCTTCCTTTTGAGATGTAGACTCAGATTTGTTCAAGAGAAGTTTGTGGGGCTATACTTGGCGTCATTATGGGAGGGGCAAAATTTTTGGCCCCGCCCGAAATTTCTATTTTCCAAACCGAGAGGCTGATTTGAACCAAATTTTATGTGAGGGCTTATTGGGTCATAAGTACCTAATTTATGCTGATTTTTTTTTTCTCGTAGCCCCATGGGAACCGCAGGAGCTAAAAATAGAAAAAAAATAAAATGCCCATATCTCCAAAACAGCACGGCACCAAGAATTTTTATTTGGTGTGAAGCTTCCTTAGGACCAACAGAAAGAATTGGTAAAAAAAAATTGCCATCGGTTTTATCATAGGGTACAGTTTCGGGACTTTGAAAAAGTGCTGAGTCAGCACTTTTTAACACTGTAGGCAATGGGAAAAACATTAAAAAATCTTCTTCTCCAGATCCAGCAGGCAGAATCTTTTGATATTTGGTATGCAACATTGGAGGGTGGATCTGATTCAAGTTTGTTCAAATCGGCCCCCTGGGTTCATATTTGGGCTCAGTATAGGAGCCCGATTTCGAACTTAGTGCATTTCAGGCAAATTTCTTAAAAAATCTTCTTCTCCAGATCCAGCAGGCAGAATCTTTTGATATTTGGTATGCAACATTGTGGGGTGGATCTGATTCAAGTTTGTTCAAAGCAGCCCCCTGGGTTTATATTTGGGCTCAGTATAGGAGCCCAAATTTGAACTTACTAAATTTCAGGCAAATTTCTTTGAAAATCTTCTTCTCCAGATCCAGCAGGCAGAATCTTTTGATATTTGGTATGCAACATTGTGGGGTGGATCTGATTCAAGTTTGTTCAAATCGGCCCCTTGGGTTTATATTTGGGCTCAGTATAGGAGCCCAAATTTGAACTTAGTGCTTTTCAGGCAAATTTCTTAAAAAATCTTCTTCTCCAGATCCAGCAGGCAGAATCTTTTGATATTTGGTATGCAACATTGTGGGGTGGATCTGATTCTATTTTGTTCAAATCGGCTCCCTAGATTCATATTTGGGCTCACTATAGAAGCTCGAATTTGAACTTAGTGCATTTCAGGCAAATTTCTTAAAAAATCTTCTTCTCCAGATCCTGCAGGCAGAATCTTTTGATATTTGGTATGCAACATTGTGGGGTGGATCTGATTCCAGTTTGTTAAAATCGGCCACCTGGATTCATATTTGGGCTCACGATAGAAGCCCAAATTCGAACTTAGTGCATTTCAGGCAAATTTCTTTGAAAATCTTCTTCTCAAGATCCAGCAGGCAGAATCTTGTGATATTTGGTATGCAGCATCCTTAGGGGGGTGAGATTCAAGTTTGTTCAAGCCATGTCCCTAGGTCCATATTTGGGCTCACTGTGGGAGCTTGAATTGTAACTTTGTTCGAAATGAGGAATTTTCTTAAAAAATCTTCTTCAGATCCAGCAGTCCGAATGGTTTGATATGTGGTGAGTAGCATCCTTGAGGGGGAGGGGGGGGGGGGGATTCAAGTGTGTTAAAGCCAAGTCCATGGGTCCATATGTGGGCTCCCTGTGGGAGCCCAAATTATAACTTAGTCAATATGAGGAATTTTTCTTTAAAAATCTTCTTCTTCAGATTCAGCAGTTGGAATGTTTTGATATTTGGCATGGAGCAACCTTGGGGGCTGAGATTCAAGTTTGTTCAAGCCAAGTCCCTTGGTTCATATTTGGGCTCACTATGGGAGCCTGAATGACAACTTAATTCAAAATGAGGAATTTTCTTTAAAAATCTTCAGATCCAGCAGATGAATGCTTTTGATATTTTTTATGCAGCATCCTTAGGGGGGTAAGATTCAAGTTTGTTCAAGCCATGTCCCTAGGTCCATATTTGGGCTGATTGTGGGAGCTCGAATTGTAACTTGGTTCAAAATGAGGAATTTTCTTTAAAAATCTTCTTCTTCAGATCCAGTAGTCGGAATGTTTTGATATTTGGTGTGCAGAATCCTTAGGGGTGTGAGATTCAGGTTTGTTAAAGCCAAGTCCCTGGGTTCATATATGGGCTCCCTGTGGGAGCCCGAATTATGACTTAGTTCAGTATGAGGAATATTTTTTTAAAATCTTTTTTTAGATCCACTGGTCAGAATATTTGGATATTTGGTTTCAGCATTTCTTAGGAGGAGCAGATGCAACTTGTGGAAATCAATTCTCTGGGTTGATATTTAGGCTGCCATGTCAGGTGAGCGCCCTCGGGCCCCCTGGGGCCTCTTGTTTCTATTACTATTGATTGTTTCATTCTCATTTTGTTTTTATTTTTTTATGTTTCATGTTATTTTGGGAAATATTTAACCCTTTTTTGTATGGCAATTTAACTTACAACTTCCAGGTTAAAGTTTTTGGTTAAGATTTTTTGTTTGTGGGGGGGGGGGGGGGGGGAGGAGTGCTTTAAAATTACACCTTTAATTCTTCAAACAGTTTAGTGGAATGTCATTGTTTCTTATTTGGGACAATGTCTGCTATCTACTGAACATTTCTACAGTGATTTTCATTAATATTGGCATGATTTTAACCCCTTTTAAACATGTTTTCAGACCCCTTTTAAACATGTTTTCAGACTTACTTTCTTTGTACTTGAAATTAGACTTTGCCACATACTTTCTTACTCTAATTCTTGCATGGTCAAAACAACTTAATGATTCCATTTATATCAATGATTTTCTTTATCGGTTTTAGGAAATATTTAACACTTTTTTGCCAATCAATTTTACTAAGTATTAAAAGCTTAAAGTTTCAGATTAAAGTTCTACTTTTCAAGGTTCTACCTTTCATTCTACAAACAACGTCATTTCTTTTTTTCATTTCGGGCAAGGTCTACTGAAGCTGGACACAGTGGTTTCAAATAATATTGGCATTAATTTAACCCTTTTCACATAGCTTTTCGATCTTAGTTTCCCTAATTTTCAAATTAGGCTTCTACCACATTCTTTATTACTTTTTATCCCCTCCCACAAGGGAGGGATATAGCACAGAGCTCGCTCCGTCTGTCCGTCCGTCCGTCTATCTGTCAGTCCAGCCGTCAGTCCAGCCGTCTGTCCGATCTTTCTTTATGCCATAACATAACCCTCTGAAAACTGATGTCGAAATAAGAAAATTTCAACGTGTATATTTTAACCCAAATTGCAACTAGGAATTGAATCAATTCAAATCTTGTTTGACAGAGCTCTTTGAGCTCTGTCAAACAAGACTGAATTGAGTAAATTCTAAGCTGCATTATGGGAAAAATATGCTGCAAGAAAGTTTGGTACCTTGACATCAGTTTGCAGAGGGTTGAACAAAAGTTAACAGATTTCAATTCTTTTCAGTACATGTCTCTAGGTCAAGTTTGATGACCACAATTATCCAATGAAAATTGTTGAAGTTATTTCCCTGCCCAGCCCCCCCCCCCCCCACTCCCCCACCCCCCCCCCCCCCCCCCCCCACAATTAGGTTTTTTTTCTATTTTCTTTCCTCCAATATGCATTTTGAACTATTTACAGTCACTACATGTGTAACCTTTTTTGGGGGTTTGATCAGGGGAAATGCACAAACTGTGATATCACCGTAGAACTCTTTTTAGTGTTTTAGAACCGCTCCAACCCAGTAGCAGCAGACAATCTTAAAATTCCCAATTTTAAAATCCCTTTTTATCCCGCCGCCATCTTGAAGTCGAGGAACACGATCACAGACTTTAAACTTTTTTTTCTTTTTCTTCTACCATGTATAGCTGATTTTATTGGAATAGAAGCTAGTAAATTTATCAAAAGTGACAATTTTATTTATTTTAAATTGCTCTTGTATGCTGGACGCATACTGTACGATTGGGAACCAGGGACTTCAGGCTCACAAATAACCCCCTATCGATGTCTATGATGATGCAAACCAGAAAAAGATCTCAACCTACCCCACATGGGACTTCAGCCACTAAATCAATGCATCTAAATGGTGGAACTTCAAGTACCAATTCAATACAACTGAATGCCGAAATTAGAAATGGGGCTACAGCCTCCCAAATAATACAACCGAATAGGCAAGGAACAAATAATCAAGACAGCCTGCCCCTACCTGCAGAAGTAAGAACTAAAGATTAAACATTAAATAAGATGAAATCCTTGACAAAGAAAAAGCAGGCCTGTAATCGACCTTTTGTCAATGTGATTCCCAGGGACGAGGGACGTCAATTGAGAATTGAATGCAGTGCAGGATGCTACGAAATTCTGAAAAAGGAAATCTTGCATCAATTTTTTCTTCCAACATTTGCTGAAAAATACAATTTTATAGCTGAATTTATTACAGTGGTCGACAAATCGGGTAACTCACCTGAAATTATTATAAAAGCATCCAAAAGACTAGCAAATGGGTCAGCAGGAAAGCACACAAAGTTTGTGGTGAATATGTATAACATCCAATCTTCACTTCTGGTAAATGGGAGAGCCACTCCAGCCTTCCATGATGACATACTCCCAGAGATTATCTCTAATGTAATGAAAAAACCTACAATGTCTACACTTGACCGGCACTACGCGGCTTTAATTGACCGATGTATTTGGAAGAGCGCAGATCAACCAAATAGAGGCACCAGTATGGTGTGTATTGACAATAATGGAACTATTGTAGACACGGAGAATGCAGATGCAACCCAACAAAGCTCTCTTGAAACTGGTATAGATACTACCCAACAAAGCTCTCTTGAAATCTGCGTCCACTGTAACCTGTATGTAGATGGTGGACTTTGCTGTGAACTATGCGATAGGTGGTATCATACGACCTGTGAGAAGCTGGATAGCTGTTGGCGTGATTTCTATAACAAGAAAGGCCCTGCGTATTGCTGCCTCTCCTGTAGATACCTCACACTTACGGATCAAAATCCTGAGTATGCCTCCTCAACGAAGGACATTGGCGAGAACTCTACTGAGCATAATGTACAGAATAGCATACTTGACCTACAATTTAACACTACTTGTAATTCTTCCTCTGTTAGACAGGGAAATTGATCTCATCACCAGCAGTAATGCAAGTAAATGACACGATAATAGGTGGATGCCAACAACATGAACCACATGAAATACAAAGCCACCAACGTGTGACACATGAATTAGAAGCAGATCACCCAGATCAACAACATGACCAACAACATGACCAACAACATGATTCATATGAAATAGAGCCTGACCACCCAGACCAACAACAAGATTCACAAGAAATAGAACCCGACCACCCAGATCTACCCCAGTGTACACCTGCAGTGGAACCCAAGAATGATAGGGGTGAATCCTCAAATGCACATAAAAATCCTGACGTAAAACGAACTTTCCGGAATGCGGACCTGAAACCGCAAAGGAAGGAACGTCCAAAGACAAAGGGAAAGAGGGAAATGGATGTGGAAGAAGATCAGCAAGCAAAACTCGCCACTTCTTATGTAATGAAGCTTGAGACAAAATTTCGGGATCCAGAAAACTCAAACAGGATACTTAGAATGCATGCAGCATCTTATATACCTCCAGATCAACAAAATGAAAAGGAGAAAACAGCACATGGCCAAGATTTTGTTCCCTCCATGCGATACCTCGGCCAATCCTTATATCAACAGATCAGTAGACAAGAAATGCAGCAGCAACATATGAGATTAAGCCAATCTGAACTCCAAATGCAGATGCAATGGGTACACCCCATGTCACTACAGCCTCCATGGGCACGAATCATTCTACATCCTACACCATTCCCAAATATGAGGGCTCCACCACCGAAGATGTCTTCAACTACCCCTAACAACAATCTGCAACAAGCCTCTGCGCCTATTATATTTGACAATCAACACCTCTATGAACCTCCTTCTGAAGGGGACTTACATCATGCAGACCAACATGTCAAACCAGAAAGTCGACAGAGATATCCTGGTAAATATCAAAATAACAATCCTAGAAAGCATCTAATACCGGGAGGGACAAAAAGAAGTCATGTACATACTCGTATAGGTACAAATTGGCGGAATATAAACTCGCCTCCACCACGCTTTCAACAGTGTATAAACCCAGATGTAGATTATGAACCACCACATAAAAAGACCCTGGCAAATATACCCAGGGAAACCAATCATCGACACCAGTCCGAGGAGTCTTGACAGAATCTAACGAAAGAAGTCATTCAGCTCCAAAGCGAGTCACATTTGAAGGGAGTAAACCGAACTGTAGCTTCCAACTTACGCCTAGTCTTACAAATGTGACCTCCGATAATAATCAGCCTTCCCGTTTTATGGACAGTAACCACTTACATGAGGATGAGGGCCAGACTAGAGATCAGTCTTTTTTTGTACCAGGGCAGAGCATCAAAACCCAGATGGTGCTGCAGAAAGCCGCTCACCCACTTGTCCTAAAAACTATGAATGTCAAAAATGTCAAGTCAAAAAGAGAATATATACAGACACAATTACAAACAGCAGATATTATGTGCCTACAAGAACATTGGCTTTTCAATTTCGAACTGAAGACATTGAATGACCTATCTAACCAGCACGAGGTCTTTGCTAAGTCAATAGTTGATGAGGACCCACTCCCCCCGTACCAGATCCCTAGGGGATATGGGGGTGTTGCAATCTTATACAGTCCAATATTGAGGTTCAAACCCGAAAACATCCTGATGGGAGTACAAGAGTTGTCGTCTTGGAGATGCTCACTAATCCACCTGTTTGTTTCATGTCTGTGTACATGCCATCCAGAGGCAACTCGACAAACCGTGACTTTGTCAGAAACTTGGATTAAATATCAGAAATTATTGAGAAATTTCAAGCTACACACGCCATCTTCGTATGTGGTGACATGAATGCTTCTCTCACTCGAGACCCCCCGAACGAGAGAGATCAACTCTTGAAAAACTTTGTGACTGCAGGGGCACTGAACCATCTCCAAAGAGGAGAGCCAACGTTTTTTCATGTCAATGAGAAATGCGAAGCAGAGATTGATTATATTCTGGGAAATGATGATGCCATAAAACTTATGGCGAATTGTGACGTGGAGGATAGAATGCCTGGGAACATGTCAGATCATTCTCCAGTCTGTACAAAACTCACCGTTAATGCCACAAAGAAAGATAACAACAAAATTATAAGATTAAAGCCCAAACCAAAGTGAGATAAATGCAATATAGACTTGTATAATTTTCATCTACATAAAAGCCTGAATCCCTGCTTAAAGGAACCTTTAACCGGACTAGATAATATATGTGCCATCACGCACCTACAGAAGGCATTATTGAATGCTGCCAAGTTCGGCACACCTCGATATATGGATGTGATATCCATTAAAAAGAAAAGGCACATATGGAATCCGGAAATCAAGTCTGTGATAAACGAGAATAAAGAGGCTCAGTGGAAGTGGAAATCTTCTGGGAAGGGGAGAGACTCTCAGGAGTAATAGTGACTCCAAAAGAAAAAAAAAAGACATGAAGGTCAAGGTCGCTATCGGAAGTGAAAGTCGCACATCACTTTGCTCTTCAAAATATCTTAATTTCTTGCTCTATGACACATTTTATCATGGTGATCGGCGATAGATGAGACGGACTTGATAAGAAGAAGCGGTATCCGTGGAAGAGCTTATTGTTGGACTTTTGTTATTTTGAAAAATTAGAGTTTTAGTTTCGACTTCTATCTGAACAACTATGTAAAACCACAGAGGAAAGCGACCTCGACGGGTTTACCTGTAAACTTCTCACACAGAACAGTGACAATCGGAACAATCGGAATACAAAAGTGTGAAAATTTCTCCGGCATTGCAATGTTCTTGTGTTTTTCACGCATTTATGAACTACACTATGTGACGAAAATGTTCTGTGTTTTAGACTGTATTTGTTCCCCAGCATGAATAAATTGGGTGATAACGAGAAGCTGACAAAGAGAAAAAATAGAACGGACTCAAGTGATGCTGATGTGAG